>JAHREE010000480.1:692521-731916 GCA_033628505.1 Tringa tobata
AATTTATTATATCTTAGACTAATAAGCTTCTTCTTATGGGATATTTTTATATTTTATGTATATTTATATATAAATATAATACATATATTTAGACATATTAGACATTGTCTATGTATTTATATATAAAGCATACATATAGTATATTATTTTATATTTTTAAATTTTAGTAACTTGTCTGTCTGTGTGTATACATATATGTACCAAAGTACTGCTATTTTGTTGACATGACTGACACTTTTTCTACCTCCTTCAGTGACTGTCACATGAATTCACGGATAATGGACCCTAAGGTGCGAGAGACTGAAGGAGATGGAGAGGACAATTCAGGTAGAATTGCTCCTTTCCCCAGTGAATGAAAAGTGCTGTGACTTCTTGAGCTTCAATGCCTTAGCTGTATCAAAGAAATGAATCTGTTTAGGGAATGCCTTCTCCCTTTCTCTTCTCTTGTCTCCAAGAGCTGTTATATTTTTGACATTCTCAGAGGCTTGAAATAAGATTTTTCTAGCATCTTGTGACAAAGTTAACTTTTTTACCCAACAAGGTTCAGTGATAAGTGAAACACCGACAGGGATGCCTCACAGTGCTATCGTGCCAGCTTATATGGGACAGGCACAAGTTGTTGGGATGTCTTGTGCAAAACTCTGACATCATTTCAAGTAGTTTCTTCATGGAGCTTGCAACTGATCCTAATTCAGGTCTTTCCTTACTGAGCAGGCTAGCATTGCTTTTCAAGATTATTGCTTGATTTCATGTTTAATACTTTATGATCCATTGAGTCTCATAATTAGCATTCAGAATATTCTGGGATGTATTATAAAACTGACATTATATAAGCATTAGCCTCCCGACACTGCACATTCCACCTAAGTGAGCCTTTTCTACATTTAAATTGGTTTTGGTAACAACATTGTCCTTATCTTCACTATTTAGCTTGCTGAACAACGGCAGTGGGTTTCCAAGTTGTAATTTCTTCTCTATATCCCAGGCTGTTAATACTGAAGTTTTTCTTCACAGTCTAATTATCTCAAGAGGCATGTAGAAACTCTATTAGGAAAGATCTTACACTGTAGGTTATTTCTTATGTGTCATAAACATTGCAATCCATTCTCCAAGATAATAGTAATTTCATGCTATCAGGGTAGTCTTAAAATACATTAATGCAAGAGCAGACTGTGTTGCCTCTTCCAGGAAAACCACTTATGAAGAAATTATGAGGGAGTTATTACTGTTCCAAAAACTTGCAAATGCTGCTGGTTGCATCTTCTTTATGTTTCTTCATTTAGGAAAGAAAAAATCAAAGTTCAAATCTTTCAAAAAGTTTTTTGGTAAAAAGAAAAGGAAAGAAACGTCTTCTGGGAGCAGTAGTCTGAAGCTATTCCAGTCAACAAGCGATGTTGCAGCCTCACACGACATGCACATTAATTATGATTCTGAAGACGAAGTCGAGTAAGTCTTTGGACTGGAGCTGGTAAACAAATACAGAATGGCTATTATGTTTATAGATTAAAGACACCCACAAATTGCCTCCTGTGGTTCAGAATGCTGCATTCTCAAACAGTTGGCTTTTTCAGGAAAGCACAAATTAAAATGGCTGATGCAAGGAAAATCACAAGGGAATTGGATGGGGTGCAGCAAGAAACAATAACTAAAAATGTTTTCATTTAATCATCAATAAGCCTTGGGTTATCGTTTCAAAAGTATGGATCTTTCAAAAGAATGAATCCCATCTTCAAAAATGAATTAGTTAGCTTATATTTCACCACAATTGTGCCTGTAAGATGTATCTCCTAAGGTTTGTTAAAGAAATTTAGAAATCTAACCATTTATGCCAGGTTTTGAAAGCAAGGAAGGTATAAAGGGGTGACTGCAACTGAAATCAGCAGGAACCAGAAGCTGTGAAGCCTTTATTTCTGCTGTATACGTGGGATTCATCTGACCAAGTGACAAATGTTTGCATCTAAGTTAGTCACCAGCTGCCTTTCATAATCAGCAGAGAGAAATCAACATTACTAAGAAAGCTCCTATCATTCTTGTGTAGATCTCTGTTCAGATGAACTAGACTCTTATAAGTGTCTATTTCTAGAGAGCCAGGGTGACCAGCTTGGATGTAGATACCTGTAGTTTAATGTCTGCAGTTAGATCAGATGAATCCCAGACTGTGTATCTGTCTGCCTCTGAAAATCCTGTCTTTGTTCAGGCATTGCCAAAAATGTTACCTGCTACTGACAAGTAACCATGAGAAACCTGGCCTAAAGTTCAAATGTGTTCCTAAATGGAGAGATTTACTGAAGAGCCTCTTGGCTGCCTAAAAAGCAAGTCCTTACATTGGTAGATGTGCCTCTCAGAACAAGCCTCCTTGGTCCTCAGGGAAGGAGATGCTGCTGTGCCCAGGGATGGGAAAGGCAGACCATCCTAGCCATTTAAAACGACATTATACAATGCGGCCACCAGGCAGCGCCAAACACCAAAAGAAATTATTAATTTATTTATTTGGTCTTTTGTGGCATTGGAAATAGTAATATTAGTCCAGCTTGAAGCCCCAGGAGTTCCAGACGGGCAGCACCAGGTCTAACACTGGGTTACAGCACTGTTGTTTGACAACATATTTTTAAGACATGGATGGTTAGATTTTCTCTCCCTTGTGCCTGATTCAACAGGGTCATGTCAGAGTGGCTATGATCTTTGGCTGGTTTGGCTATGTTCCTGTGCCGTTACGTGCAGGGTTGTTACGTTATTGTTTCTTAGTATTTGTTCAGACAGACAAAGACCAGGAAATTCCTTGAGAGGAAGGAAAATTAATTTGAGCACTCATGATCTGAGGAGGCATCTAGGCTACCTCCTCTGCACATCTGGGAGGTATGCGTCTGCTAGAAAGAGAAGGCAAAGGTAGCAGGCTGGGGTAAATGTGCACGTGTAGCAACGCTGCTTATCCGGCTGCCATTGCAGTCTCTGTAAAATGCTGGTGAGTTGAGCAGCCATCGCAGCCCTTGCAAATGGCTATAGATCTCTCTGACCTTGGATGCATGGCAGAGATCACATTTTCACTTAGATAAATTGTTCTTCTAATGTCTCTAACACATTAAGCAAAAGCAGCCGGCTTTCCTTCCTTCTGCAGCAGGAATACGGATCAACTTTTTCCTGCTATTGTTTTATCAAACATATTTATAGCAGCCATTTCAAGGAAAATATTACTTTCTGCCATGGTTGTTTATGTTCCTGACTGTCCCTATGGCAGCGTTCAAGATCCAAAAATACACAGTTCTTGTCTTTTTTTTTCTTTTTTTTTTTTCCTCTAGAATGTCTGCTCAATTAACTTGATAGTTACATGAACCCAAACAGCTCTGTATTCTGGTTTGCCACTTCATAGCTGTTTTATGTAAAAAATTTAAAAGAAGGAGTCCCAGAAGAAATGCCATGTGCATGCATTCCTGGTCCCTGCTCAGTTAGGCTATGGGCTAAGCTAAGGAAAATGAGCACAAGAGACTTCCTAGCAGCTATCTATCTGCCCATGGGTCTCCTGTACCATTCCAATGAGGAAAAAAGATGTTCGTGCCCCACATGTAGCATTTGCAAAAAAAGTTACATACCATATCAAAAGTAGGAAACAGGATATGAGAGCAGCTACCCACTGAGCATCTCCTGTTTCCTCTCACCACCCCACAAAGAGCATCCATGAAAAAATGTGTCCCCCAGGCTCATAAGGGAAAATCCCAGGGACCTTGAAATCACCTTGTAAGGATTTATGCAAATGATTCTATGTGAGAACCGTATTGCCTGGAATATTTTTCTTGATGACCTTCATGGCAGAGATACATTAAATGCTGTATTGCAGCCTTTAATAGTAAAAGGTACTTATTCTTCCTATGGTAATGGTCAGTCATTTGCAAGACATCTTCTTGCATTAGCAAGAAATTAGTCCATCTTGGGTACAGGCTCGTTTATGTGAACTCCCTTCATTTTGCACCTGGGCTTGCCTGTGCCACTGTCACGCCACTCAGCTGCTGGCTTCCAGCTGAGGGGGCAGTAGCTTTTCCATAAGGTGCAACTCAATTGCCAGGGTTAAACTCTCTTTAACCCCAATTCAGTTTGTTAATGTGACAGATAACAGCATTTGCAAATTTTTGTTTGATTTTTAAAGGTGTTACCTAGATTAGCCTGTATGACTGTGTTGTAGTCATGTTGATGTCTGTAATCTCATGTGTAACGTGTGCTGTGCACATGTATCTTCCACTCATGTTCAACAGACCACCCGAGTTAAGAGTAATAGGGCTGGCAAAAAACATCTGTATGTTTTCACTCATTTGTTGTATTATTCCAGGACACATAAAGGCATTATGGGAAGCAGAGCTTTGTCACATGATAGCATTTTCATCCCCGAGACTGGGCAAGAGCCTGCAAGGCCAGTAAGAGTGTTTTCTCAAGAAAACATTTCTGACCGGATTAGAGCTTTACAGGTAATTTACACAACATAGTTTTTTCAAATGCAAGAGATGGAATGTCTTTCCAGGCTTGATTTTTTGGGATAACATTTGTGGGTGAACATTTCATTAGTAAGTAATATCTCTCTGCAGCTTACGTTAAATGTCGCATTTAATTAGATGGCAGTATCATATCTTGGTCCTACTTAAATGATAGTTGAAAAATGGATAGGATGCTTGGCTCCCTAGGGGAATGTCTGAAGTGAGATGTCCTTTGCTCTGGATCATTCAATTGTGAAGTTAAAATAAAAGTAACTCATTGACCTGAGCTAAAAATGTACTGGGGAAACCTCCATCATTATCATGTACTAATGTATTCTATGCCATGCTGAAGTTGAAACTCCAGCCAACCATGAAATTGGGACCTCCACCTCCATTTGGACTTCATGCAAAGCGAACAGAGGATGCTGGGACCAGTTCTGAAGATGATGGATTACCCAGGAGCCCTCCAGAAGCGTCTCTGCTCCTTGAAAACTTATATTCAGGCACAACAACAAGAGTGAGTAGTTCTGATGCTGACAAAAATCAGTCTTAATGACTTGTTTTACCTATGTGTGGAAGGCAGAATAAATTACTTGGTTTGCTATATGTATCACTACTTTGTGCCTGAAATACCTTACTGAAAATGGGAAGATGTTATCTCTCTGTATAAACAGTTACTTAGAGTCTTTGCTCCTGTTAAAATATAAATATTATGCCAGAAAATGCAGAACTAGGAAGGAGAGGATGTGTTTGTGAGCGTGCATGGGGATGCTGGGTGTTTTTAAGGACTACAGAAAGCTGCCAGGCATGAAAAAAAAAAGCTGAAAAATCTGTATTCTCCCTCGAATGTGCTGATAAGAGAGCTCTCTTCTTTAATGTTTTTCTAGGCTGTCATCAGAAAAAGAAACATAAAAGAATTTGAAACTATTTTTTTCTTTTTAAATTATAGTTTTGTTATACATTATTTCATGCTTTATCTGCTTGTCTTACACTTTATGCTTGCAGTGTCCTTGCTAATCCTTAAGACTATAGAGAAAAACAACTGACATTGTCAGTATCTGTGTGCACTTTGTGTAGATGGTTTCTGCGAATATATCCACCTTGTTTGTCATCTTTTACTGAATCTCTTCCTCATTCCATCCCACAGTTCTCTGACTCTCACAAGCACCTTAGCTCTTTGAGTTTAGCTGGAACAGGCAGTGAAGAAGAAGAACAGGTAACTTCTGCCAAATGTATTAAGGGCCAAGCAATTATGCATAGTAGTCTTTTAAATAAATGCAAGGCATAAATATTACTTTGTTGCCCATCTGCTGCAAAAAAAAACCCCTTGTATGTATGGAATTGCATGCCTACCTGTTTGCTTTGCTGTTTTAATGCCTGTCCTTCTAACATAGTTGTGATTATTTATCAACATAATTCTGATGCCAAGTAATCTCCCGTTGATAATAATTAAGCCCTCTAGAATAGCTTACATCCTTTAGCAAACTTTACAGACATGATTTAATCTCCAGACACAGCCAACCACTTTTAGACACTGAAACTGTGTCCCTTTTTTTTAAAGATGGGAAAATGACAGTAAAAGCTGCTCGGGTTACACGCATAGGGTAAGGGAGGAAGCTTGTTGAAGAGCCGTGAACAAAATCTAGATCCTCTGAAATCTGCCCATCCCATTGCTTTAAGTACAAGGTCACCTTGCACTGACATAGAAAGTGTTTGCCTGATGACAGTGGCTGACATTGCTGCTTAGGTGTCTGAGATTCAGCCTTCAGTCGGGTTCTGGCCACGTGAGCTCGCGCGAGCTGTGAATTTTGCTGAAGTGATGTTTTCAGGACTCGAGTACAGGCAAATAGATGGCTTTCTTCAATCAGCAGCCAGCCGTTCTGGCTGATTAAAGGGTGGTTTTGAAAGGCTCTGAAGAGTCCCTTTTAGTTGTCCGCAGCTGGAGTCACTGTGGAAACAACACAGGGGGTAAAAGGAAGAGTGTTTCCTAGAAATAGGAGGAGGGGTGGAGGGGAATTGCAGAAAGGAAATAGAGAAGCTAGTCCTGAGCTCACTCTTCCTTGGTAATTATGCAAAATATATTTCAAGGCCAGCTGCAGCAGGGCTCAGCAAAGATTTCTGGCCCCACTTGTTAGATTCCACATGAAGCTGTTTGAAGAACTGCTTTTATGTAGTGAAATTTCAATACTTTTAAAGAAAAATAACAGAACACGGGAAGAAGGTATTTCTTGAAAATAGGTATGGGCTCGCTGTAAATTTGTCCAGTCCAGATGCATGATTGCTAAAGGAGGATTTATGGCTCCCTGTTGTTCCATTAACATCACTCTGACTCACTCGCTGACTCCTGAGACGTGGTGGTGACTGTGCGGTTGCTTGGCTTTTTCCGCCCCATCATTTAGCTCACAGCTCTCTTCATAGTAGTCCAGTTTCAGAGCGCAGCCCAAAATTAGCCCCATCTGAAGGCTTTCCTCCCAAACCGCAGGGTCTACTACTTGGCGTTTTGGAGAGATTAGCCCCGCTCCTAGAAGTCTGAGGAGACCAGCTCGCAGGGCTGAGGAGTTTTGCACAGCGCAGCCCTGAGGTTTTGGGCAGCAGTGACACCTTGCTGTGTCTTGGAAGCTTTCCTGGATCGAAGAAGGGAGAAAGGGACTGCAACTGTCCCACCTGGACTTTGGGGATAGGGCTCCCTCATCGCCCTCCACTTTGTGCCACCCAGCATGATCAGCTGAAGGACAACTGAACCATGTGCACATGAGATTTGGAGAAAGGGTGTCTGTCAGCCGTTCCCTCCTCCAGCAGGCTTCACCAGAGCCAGACTTCATGGGACAGGCAACTTCTGCAGCCGGCTCAGAGCTGGCATTCACTCGGGCTGCTAAAATTTAAGTAACAAACCAGATTCTTGATTTTCCGGCGTAGTGGCCAACACTGAGCACTGCCAACGAGAAGACGTGCAAAGTTCTCGAGGAAAAGCCGAAGCCAGAAGAAAGGCAGGCAAATAATGATGTGCCTTGAAAGAGAACATGTGCTGCATCTTTATCATGGAGCTGAAATGTCAATGTATTCACTGTTAGGTACTAATGTATAATGCAGCCACGTATCGTTTGTTGTACATTAGTCATGTTTGAGTACTAGACTGCAGATATTGTAGAGTGAAAAATAATGAAAGCATTCATTATTCAGCATGGCTGGGCTACCTTTTTTTTTTTTATTTTCTTAAATAGAAACCATGGTCGGAAGCTGTGGATCCAGCCTCTGCTAAAATCAATGGGAGTTTTCCCCTGGCCGTTGAGGAAGCCATAGTGGGCCCTCACCACACTGCAGAGCATCTTTGGCTGCAGTGCATAATGCAGAATTCTACTTGCAGAAAATGCTGATGCTTTTCCCTCCCTAAATAAAATGAACGCTCTCCTGCCCTCCCCTTCTTCCAATCCCCTCAGTAAAATATCACTTCCAAAGAAAGAAGAAAAGAAGAAACAAGAAGAAAGAAGAAGAAAGAAGAAGAAAAGAAGAAAGAAGAGGAAAGAAGAAGAAAGAAGAAGAAAGCCCGAAGAAGAAAGCCCGCAGAAGAAAGCGGGCAGAGGAGGAAAGCTCCTCTAATGAAATGAACCAGAATTTCAAACCTACAAAGGGAGTGCTGTCACGAGTTGTCAGAGGTTCTGTTAATGCCTTGACAGATAGTTTGGAAATATCATTTTGCCTGTTTGCAAAAACTGGATCCAAGTGAAAGGGAGAACCCTTTTTAGAGTCATTTTTCATCAATTTTTCAGTCTCTTTTTTTGCATAAGCCCTGGGACTAGGGTAGTTCTTGGTGAAGCACATAGGCAAGGTGGATTCCAGCTTTGTGAAAGTACTGCACCCCTTGGAGCATTCAGGAGTTGTTTCTGGATGGGTTATTGGCCTCTAGTACCAATTGTCCATTGTTTCCTTCCCCAGAATAATCTACAAATGAAATTTTACATTTCAGGTAAACTCCCTAGTTATTTTGCAGATACAAGTAAATGGGGAGAAAATGCAAGCCAACTCAAGTGTCAATGTCACTGATGTTTGATTCTTTTGTCTTTAGGAGGGTGTTGTAGAGTTGAAAGGGACCTGATGATGTATAGGAAGCTATAGGAACCTAGACACAGATGCTGGAGGACAGACCCAGAAAGGAAACTGGCCCTTTAGGTTCTGTAACTGAGTAGTCTTCATAAATCTGTCTTCTAGAACATGCTGGCTGTGTATTTATGTGCTTTAGATCTTCTAGTTAAATGTGACTTGGTCTTTCCCTCTGGACAGTATAGCATGATATTTAATCAGCTAAAAATGCAGAATTGCTGACACCAGTACTCCACATGCAACATTAGGAAATGCAATGTATTTTAAAGAGATGTCAAAAAGAAAAAGAGGCAACCTTAAAATGCTGATAAACATGGCCCCTTATTTGTAGAATTGTTACTTTCATGGCTTTGTTTCTTTGTCTGATTCTCTGTTTGGGGATTTTGGGTGTTTTTTTTCAGGTTACTTTAGGTCCTTCTTCTAGATCTCACTCCACAGACGGCCAGCTGTTCCCTAGGCATGGAAGTGCTAAAACTGGAACTCCCCAGATATCTGACAGTACCATCTCGCCTGCAGCCAATTTTGACACTCCACCTGAACTTTCCTCTTGCTTGGATAATTCTGCTGCTAGACACAAGCTTTTAATAAAACCCCGGAACCAGAGATCCAGTAAAATGAGAAGATTTTCTCAGGTACTTGTGAAAATAAACAGTATCACCTTTGACACAAAACCAGAAAGTTCTTACTGGACTTTGTATTTCAAACTCAGATATGATAAGAAGGGTCAGGATGCAGCATGGGTATTTCGTTGGGTTTTAATAGCTGATATTTGATGAGGCTACGTGTCCATAGTAGACACTAAGAACGGATTAAATATTATGAGATTACTTGTTAACTCTTGATGAAGCGGTTTATGTAACAATTTATTCTTAAATTTACCATGCAGTACAATTTAGTATCTTGTTTGTGATGAAGAAGTTAGGGCTGACAGCTTAAATTTCTTCCTTCAAAAAATATTTTGGGAAAGTATTCTGATCAACTGGAGTACTTTTCCTTCTCTGAAAGATCCCGTAAAATCTTGAGTCTTTGAGAGATTATTGATGGAGGAACTGTTTTAATTTTCCAAATACAACTTGTCTTATATTTTCAAAAAGTACAGAAAGAATAAGTTGTGATCTATTAATTGGAGCCAAATTCTGTACATTAGCACTGTTAAGAATTCAGCTGTCTCCCTGCCCCTAAACTTGTAAACCCTTTATGCTTATGTGCACTAGAGAGACTTAAAAAAAGTGTCCACAGGAAAAAACCCAGCAAACTCTTAAAAGTGTATGCTATCAAAAAATGTTTTTTAAACCATCCTTTTAAAACACCATTTATCTGATTCTTTGTCATATCTTATGAAGGGCATAGCTTATTTTTCTTCTTTCTCCTCTCTTTTTAGAACTAAAGTATACAGCTGTTACTACAGTATTGGCACTTTATTGTTTGTGGTTTCTTTCAATGTTTTAAATACATTGAAGCCATTAAATTGGCTTGCTTAACACCAGGAATATTATTCCCTCTATCTCTAAATATTACTCAGCTCATATTCTGTACTTTCCAAAATCTGTGAGTGATCTTTGGGCTCAGTAGAGCATTGCTGCGAGCAGCACAATGATGAGGCCAGTTATTTAGAAGAGCATGTAAAGCAATAACTCACTGATCGACCCTCCTCTTCCATTGTAACATCGTTACTGAAATACAATTGCTTTGCCGGGTCTCCCTATAAACTGAGGCAGATGACTGAGCCCTCCTGGTTTTCCATGGGGGGTGTTCACATCTTTCAATAGTACAATTCTGAGTGTTTTCCTGCCTGACTCTGCCTGTGCACCTTGCTTCTGGCTAACTGATGTCTTCTGCTTTTACTTTGCTGTGTATGTGGATTGTGAATGCAGGTGGCATTGCAGCTCTGGCTTTGCAATCGCTCTTTGAAAACAAGAAGTTGGAAGAACCCTAAAAGTATCTTCAGAGTGCAAGTTTTGTGTTCTTAGAATTAGGGCCTCCATCCAAAATATATATTTACCCAACAAACTACAGTGAATCAGTGAGCTAATGCAGGCACCATATGAAAAGGCTTATTCAGCAGCTTAATAACATGCTTTCAAATAATCCTGTGTATTTAGCCAGTCTGAAACTTAATCACAAGACCTCACAGGTAACTACATACGCACTTATAAACTTTTATCAAATAGTCTAACTCTTGAAAGAAAAAGAAGACTTTTACACAAAGGAGGCAAGGCTGTAATGCTGTCTGGCAGTGGAATTAGACAGAGGACTGCCATATGGGGGTAGATACTCAGCTGGCATCGAGCTTCATAACCGGATGGACTTGTTAGGTTTTTGCTCTTACTTCTATGTACCCTTCCCTCTTCAGAGTCATGCAAGAATGGGTTGTTTTATTTTTAATGCTAGTATGCAGTAGCAAAATACAAAGGGACAGATTTTTCTCTTTCAAGTGCTGCTTTTTGCCCAAGAGCAATACAACATATCCAGTATGCTCTGGGGAATCAAGTGCCAAGGACGGTCCAATGGCCATTGTTTTGATGTACTTCCCATCTACAAAGGCATGAAAGCACTAGTTGTGCAGAAGGAAGTGTCACTGATTGCTTTTATATTGGTTAAATACATTATTCCATGATCTGCTAAAAAAGCATCTAGTATGTAGGTTAAGAAAACAGCGAGCTCAGCATTGGAGCCAACTATTGCCTTCCTCTCTAAGATCTTGGTTGTAACCACAGTGATGAATAAGAAAAAAAAGTAAATCTGTACATGGTGATGGAGCTTTCTGAATTTCTTTCTTGCAGAGGACCCAGTCTGAATCTCTGACTGATTTGAGCTGTACCCCAGAAGAAGAAGAAGAAGATGATGAAAAGGAGATGCAGACAGACTTGCCAGATGCTGTATTTAAACCCAGCAATCAAGAACTGCCATGCAGCACAGCTGCAGCACAGGATGTGGCTTCCTGGCCAAAGCCCAGAATGCCTGAGGACCTTCCCCCTGCTTTGAGACCAACGATGACTCAGCCTGCTTCTGAGTCTGCTGTTGTACAGGAAGCCCTGCTACCAGAGAATAAACCGGAGGGCTGCCAACTAACACTGGAAGCAACATGTGTGAAGTCTGAGTCCCCATTGCTGTTAGAAGGTAAAGACTCTGCAACTTCTTCCTACTCTGGTCCAGACAGAGAAGTACAAAAGCAAGAAGATTCCTCAGAAACACCATTTTTGTTGTCTGGGGAAGTGAGCGATGTGTCAATCAATATTTTCAATCAAGAAAATAAGGAGCTTCCTACTGTGTTTTCAGTAAATAAAATACCATCCAAAGAAGATATTGTTTGCTTGGAAGGGTCAGAAGAAAATATACAGAAGGACACTCGGATACCTGTGGAAACGGCCAGTAATAAAGAGGCAAAGAAAGAGGTTGCTCTATTGTCAGAGTCCAGCAAGCAATTTTCCATAGATGCTTTCCAAGCCACGGACTTGGTCCATGTTTCACATCCTGCTTTCTCAATACAGATGGGATCATCTGCTTCCTGCTCTCTAGAGAAAACAAAGGCTGCACAAGAGACAGCTGCTTCTGGTAAGGAGAACAGTCAGCCAGTGGTCCACAAGGAGGAACTTTTGGAGAAGAAAGCTGAAAAAGCAGCCAATGGACTAAATGCCTTGAGAAAGTTTTCTGTTTCCTCTGCACGGGAGAGACCAAGGACCAGAAGCCTACACTTCCCAGAAAGATCAGAGTTGGAAAGCCTGTTAAATACTGGATTCTTCCTGTCCAAAGCAAAAGTCTCCTCAAGAAACGAGAAGTGGAATGAAGACTCACAGAAGGGATCAGATGTGGAGGAGGAGAAAAGCAGCAACAAAAAGCAGACTTTGCTGCCAGGGTCTGACTCTGAGAACACAGGCCAACCTACAGAAATTTTGGCTGGCTGCGTTTCTCTGGCTGTCGATGCGGTGCCGGTGCCAAGCGATTCTTCCCTGGTATCTCAGAATCAGCCAAGCTGTGAAGATAAAACTCCTTTTCAAGTGAAACTTAGATCCACCTCACTGTCCTTGAAATATAGAGACAACTCGTCACCAGAATCAAAAGAGATTAAAAGATACAGTGCAGAGTTTAATTTAGAAAACGAGAGATTGACTTCCTTTCTAAGAGGTGATAAGGCACAGATCAAAAAAACGGCCGATACAAATATTGGTGATTCTTTAAATGAAAAGATCAAACCCAAAGCAAAGTCCTCTGAACAGCTTAGTGGCAAACCTCCATTGCCTAAAAAGCCAGCCTTGCAAAACATAACCGTTCCAAATACTACTGCAAACAAGGAGAAGCAGGACAAAGCTATTCACCCTCCTGAATCCAGAAATGAAGACAGAGACTTGGAGAAAAAGTCAAATCCTTGTAAAGCGCTTGGTAAGACTCTAAATACTTTTAAAAGTTACCTTAACCTCCAAGGAATGACCTTACTTGTGAGAGAGTGTGAGGCAGCCCTGTTGTGTCAATCACAACACTGGTGAGCACAAGCTGACGGCTCTGCCATCAGTGATGTTGCTCCCTGGTTCTCCCTTGACGAAAAGCTTATCAGAAGGACAGCAGGGAAGAAGTAGCAGACAGAATAAGATGGGTTTGCCTGTGATTTTTGCATTTCAGGGCATTGTTTAAAGGATGTTCAGTGACACTCAAAAAAATACAGTGCGTTAGCATGTATTGTGAAACGGAAATATCAAGCCACTAAGTGTCCCCATTTAGAGCTGCTGTATGGCAATTCGAAAGCCAGGAGCACATATTAAGTGGAGTGCCCTGTGTGGGATGAGTGACTCAGACCTCTAGCCCTTCTTTTTCACCATAGCATTGAGGCAGAAATGCTAGTAACTGCCTGGCATGCTCAACATGCCATTTATTTGTTGTCTCCTGTGAGCTTTACTTATTCATTTATCCATCTTTATCATTACTCATTCTTTGTTTAAAAACAAAAAATAACTACCCTGCAGCTTCCTGGAGTTTAAAGACAGGAGAGACCATAAGATCGCCCTGTTGTCTGTATTATATAATTGGGTTAGAGATTAAAAAAAAAAAAATCAGTCCTCTGGAGAGTAATACATTGTGTGCTACAGGCAGAGAACAGAAAAGATGGGAAGTGGCACCACTGTCTGAGGTCTTTGCAATGACATTAAACAAGTTAGGTGAAGTACACTCAAGCAATTCTAGGAGGACATCTCTGCTCTTCACTTCAGAGAACAGCCAAAAGGGTTAAAAAATAAATCTTTAGGTCTTCTGATACGTGGGAGAAACTTCCCTGCCCTGAATCTGTCTGGTCACGAGTTTGATGTTAAGAATGTGAGGAGGAGATGCTGGCCTCCAAAGAAAGGTTTCTTTGTGCCATTGCAGAGCTCCCCTCCATGGTTGGTCTTCTCCAGTTGGGGTCTCGGAGCATCAGAGTGGGGAACACCAACCCAAAAGAAGACCTTGGGACATAGCAGGCCACTTGCCCTGTAGGGTCCTGCTGACGCCCTGAGCGACAGCAGATTCCAGTTGTCATCTGCTGCAGTATAGCAGATATTTTTGCAGGGCTCTGGCCACATTTACAGTTTTCTGCTCTCCCAGTGGCCATAAAGGAGGGGATTGTTTGCTTCCACAGCTGAAGAGTCTCCCACAGCCATCTGGGGGATGCACAGCCTCCCTGCACCACGCGGTCAAGGCGCTCTCCCTTCGTATCATCCCAATGCTCCCTTTAAGGGCATTTTTCCCCTCTGCCCTGCCCTGGGAAGTAGTTGGTTATTTGTAGTGACGCCAAATCTCTGATCGAGTGAGATTTTGGGGAAGGTCATACCGGGAACAAGTGAGGAGAAGACCTAGCACAATAGGGTTGGTCTGGCAGAGGACAGAGGAAAGCAGTGGGAGCACCAGTGCTCCTGCACACAGCCTTTTTTCCCCTTCCCTCTTGCTGAGTCCCAGGGTGCCTGCAGCTGAAGCGGGGCAGGAGACAGTGAGTACTGGAGGCGGGAGAAGGAGAAGAAATGGAGCCAAGGAGCACATTTCTCCTCCAGGCTTCTCCTCTGGCTCCTCAGCTCTGGGGTGAAGGAGACTCCTGTCCCCAGGCTTAGGACTGTCCTCTGCAAAATAGAGTCTGCAGGTGAGAGCTGTGTCCCGGTCCCTCTGACAGGGGTGCACACACCTAGAATTTGAACGTGGGGCTGCAGGTCAAGGAGCCCTGTTTCAGACATGTTCCTCTCCACCTGACAGTACTACACCAAATCTGTATGGCCTGGGGTTGCTTAACATTGATTAGCCTGCAATGGTAATTAGTCATCTTCCTTATCTACCGCCCCACTGGTCTTGTTGTGTCACCTTAAGGAAAGCTGCCACAGTTTTCCTTGTATTTCCAGCTTTGAGTCGCTTGGTAATGGGTTCTGATATGTGGGCACACCAGGACTCAGAAAGGGTTTAATTCTAAATACAAAGCAGTCTGCTCCAAACTCACCTGAGGTCCTTCCTATCCCACTGCAGACTCTCCTTAGGCATCTAACCAAGCACCTCCTTGTGCTAAGTTGTCACTTCAGCCTGAGCTGGCCACCCGAAGTTGAGGGTGAACGAGGTGTGCCCACCTGGTGGCCCTGGCATCACACCAGCCTTGGTGAGGGGATTTGCACAGTGACTCTAGAAGCAATGCCCCTCTCCAAGAGGTAGGAGGGCCATGGGACGCAATGAGAGCTTAGCAGCGCAATACGCCTGCCCAAATGCCATTTTAAGCTTTTTGAAACATTTGCCTCAGCCCAGTGAGTTGGGAGGGTGTCTTTGCAACTGCCAGCAGCAGAAATCTGACAAGCGCGATCAGCATGGCCCTTTGTGGATCACGTGGCTTGCCAGCCATCTCTGGCCTCCTGATCTGCTGGGACACCCACGTGTTTTTTCATCCAGCTGCCCTTAATGCAGGCATCCGTGCCTTATCCTAGTCCTTGAATTCATCAGCCCTTTGGAAGAGCTGCGGTCACTGTCAGGAAACACTTTATGCTGTCAGGGAGCTTCTTCCCACTGCATGTTAGGAAATCCCTGTGCTGAACAAGAAGACAAGCTGTGAAATGCTGATGTAAGGGGGTGCAGTTCCCTTCTCATGTACACTCATTTCAAAAAAGTCAGTTTGCTGTGTCATGGGATGAGCAGGAGCAATTTGGTTCATTCAGTTCAATTTTTAGCTTTTCAGCATTCCTTGTACCAAAGGCAATGGCAGAGCTGGTGAGATGCTGGCTTACCACCCCAGGCAAAAGCACTGCTCCTGCTCTCCAGGGTTTTCTGGGAAACTAGTGAGGGATTTCTTGGCCTCTATTGGGCTGCAAGGTGGTTCTTTAATGGCTGTGTGAAATTAGTCACCTCAGAAGGGGTAATTTTTAAGTTTCTAGAACTAAAGGTACAAGTCTTTGCAAGACAACAAGTCTTTGTTGTTTGGCGTTGATACATTTTGCTATAAATCCTGTAAAGGGCAGGAACAATTAACATATGCAAACAGGTTATTGCAAGAGCAAAATCATAAGCAATACCTGTGTGAATATGCATATTAGGATATATAAAAATCAGCAACTGAGGAGCTGTAGCGAGGACACATGCTCTAATAGAGAAAAGGAGCTCAGGTAATGACAGTGAATGTAACAGTGAATGAAATTGGTGTGTATTGTCTAGCAAATATAGGCTCTGAAATGACAAGAGCTTTCTTGTTTCTCTCTACATAAAAAAGACGTTGCTTTAATGCTGTCCTGGCTACAGCTGTCTTTTTTTTTTTTTTTCCCCCAAAGAAGTCTCTTTTTGAGTTGTGTCAGGCTATTTTGCAATATGGCTGTTTTACAGCAGCAAAATAGACTTTGACGCAAACATAGCGTTTTCTTATGTCAAAAGACTCTCCTAGCATCGGTGGTATAGATCCAACCAAAAGTCAAATCTCTCTTAGAGCAGCTTAGGGAAGAAAGAAGCATCAAAAATACTTAGCCGAATCTTTTAGAATAGCTTTGTCTGAAATTAAGGAGTTGGGTGTGTGCACTGACACAAATGCATGTAGTGCTTTAATAAACAAAGGGAAATATGTAGGCCAGAATATAGAAAACACCACATGCATTTGTAAGGCCTTTCTTAAAATAACGTGTTTTATAAATGAGCAAAGATAGAACAATGTGGAATTAAATATGCATGCATAAGCAATGTTACAAAACAATGACACTGTTGTGTACAGGGGGTGTTATCTCCCTGTGTAAAGTTGTTTGGATTAGTTTTGAGTGTGTTTGCTTTTAAAATACGCAGGGAATCCACCAGTTAGCTTTGCTTGCTGTTAGAGGTATGACTTTCAAAAGTCTCTAATATTCTGCCTCAGACCTTTCGCCCGCACAGATGTATGGCAGGAGTAACCACTCTTTGCGGCCCTTGCAGGCACAAGATGTTCATTTTCAGGTACAAGGTTTAAATGTTATAAAGAGCTTCTGCTACATTTTGTGCACACAAAGGTTTTTAGATTTAAAGGAAACGGGTACAATATTGGAGGCTATCTTTAAAAAGAAAAAAATCAATGCTTAAATCTCAGGGTAGTGTTTCAATATCTCTTTAATGTGGTTATCCATATAAGCAGCACAGACACCCCCAGATACAGTTGAATACACTGAGTGTATCTGTCTGTCAATAGACAGAAATAGGTATGTATTTCTCTCCCACTTTCTATGTGTGTATAAACCAATGCACAATAACAAGTCAATCACAGATCTCCTTTTGTACGTAAAGATTAATGATTTATCTTCATCTTCTTATTCACACAATCACTTTGACACACATTAAAGCATCATATCCAGCTATCAATGGGAAGTGTACACATTCATTTCCACAATATTTAGGCAGAAGAATTTCATTTATAAGATCAGAGCTTTAGTCTGAGAAAAAAAAATGATAAAACAAAGCTGTTTTAGTAAGACACTGAAGGAAACAGATACGTGCACTTAATGGGGCTGCAGCAGGGGAGTTCCCCCCCTTAGGGACCCAGCGGGGGAGAGCTGGGGTGATCCCGATCTGTGGGAGGGAACTGAGCAGGTGGCTGTGGTTCACTTGGCTTCAGGGGCTTGTCTTTGGTGGTCAGTCTGGAAGCTGCAGAAACGGTGAAGAACACAGATGGCACGGGTGGTCTTGCGAGTGGGTATGTGTGTTGGGTGGCTGTGGGAAAGGAGGTGAAGGGAGGGCTTCGGCAGCCTCTGGGTGTGGTTTCAAGTGACAGCAGAAGGCCCCGGCAGCCTACATTAAATGCTAGCTTTAATACATGGCGACATTACGCACCGAGCAGCTTGACAAGTTCTGACTTGGTATCTTCCCATTGTTGGTGACTTATCCCAAGGAGAAGAAGAGGCTCGCTTGTCTTTTGAAAAGCCTCAGGCCAAGCCAGCTCCAAGGAAATCAGGGAAAGATGCAATCACAAGGTTAAAACTGAGTGAACAGGAGACAAATTGCTGCCAGCAATAGCCTTTATTAGCTTATGAAGCTATTAAGTAACAAGCTGAATAGCATATTGTTTAAAATAACACGTACTGAGAACTGAAGAATATGGTTCAGATTTTAGTTTTACTCGGAAAATCTCTCAAGTATAACACAGAAGCAAGAGCCTGAGCCCTGCTTTACCGAAGAAGGGAAACACGGGGCATTTGGGGTGGCTGTGACCTGTCGAACTCGCACAGCCTCCGAGGGAGGATGCCACTCCTTACTTTTCATGCTATTTTGTTTCCCTAAAAGTGACATTTACCAGCTGGGAACTGTTGTGCTAGCTGCTGTGCATGTGACATGCAGTAGAAGCAGGAATTAGATGGTGCTTTTGAATACTTTTGGTTCCGCTCTGGCTAGCTGCTTCCTTAAAAGCTGTGCTTTGCCACGTGGTGAACCATAAAAGCACATGGACTACCTCATCACCGGATGAGATAAAATAGGGAGGGCTTGTTCAAGGTGATCAGACAGTCACTGAACTGAGGAAGAAGATGTGCAAGCAGCACTTCTCTTGTGAATAGTCACTTCCTGAGAAAGCTTTTGGCCTCTTGGTGCCCCTCAGGGTACCAAGAGCTTCACGGGAGAGTCTCTAATCACCTTAAACTGCCAAGTTACCTCACTGTATTGTCTCCTGGATTACTTCACTGCCTTTCATCCTTCTGGTTGGAGCAACGGTGCATGTATACTGCCAAGAAATCTTCTCTAGTTGGAGATGGGAGGATGTAAAGAACCTTTGGGCAATGGGAAAGATAATGAATAGTGAATACACCTCTCCTACCCCTTACAGTAATTCTGGCTGACAGATGAGGTAGCAAATCCTGCAGGGGTTGCATCTGATGGTTTTTTGCTGAAGAGAAGGCATTTCCCCTGCCTGCCTCACTTTCTGCAGCAAGGACTCTCACAGGAACAAGGGCAGAATGTAATTACTTAAAGAAACAAACAAGCCCCTCCCAGAAGCAGATCAGCTCTTGATCTGCTAGGTGATCAGTAGGTGATACTACTCTGCTGTCCTAAGTCAGGCCCGCACACATACGTATAACATCTTTAAAGATGATGATAAAGAGCTTTTATTCCCTCCTATCACAGGAGCATTCTGATACCATCTCTTATGGGATGATACTTGGCTCTAATTTGGCTGCCTTCTAATTGGCATGAGTCGGATGTCTGGCGTCTCATCAGGGAGAACTGTCTGAAGAGCCAAAGCGCTCAATGCCTTCGTTAAGAGTATCTGCCTTATGAAAAACATTGTTATAATAGTGGCCTCCAGACATATTGCTGCAGGACTGGGAACCCTGCTGTGCTCGGCAATGCACATCGAAATAACAGGAAGATGAATCCTAAATCCATGAGGATGACAGAGAAACAGGAGCACAGGTAGCAATAAGACCATTATGCGTAGCGCAGTAAATAGAGCCTGGGCATAGCAGTCATTTTGTCGGTATTGATTACGTGGTGGGAGCAGAGGAAGAGCAATGTGTGGTTCAGCTGGTGTTTACAGAAAGCTCCTGCGGTGTGACAGGGAAAATGGGACAAAACACAAGGGGTGATTTTGAATCACGGAGACTAAGAAGTACATCACTAGAAACATCAAGGCAGAAGCCAGGTTCCCCGCATCATGGGAAAGCTGGTAGGTGGATTGAAAAGGACCTTCAGGGTTACAGATAGTGAAGGAAGGTAAAAAGGTGGTGGAAACGGATGTGTGATGTGTGTGATGTTGTGTCTGTAGCTGTACAGCCAGAAAAGAAGCAGCCCAGTCTTCTCTGGGCTGAGAAGAGGCCTGTACGTGGGGGGAAGGGGTATGTTTGATGGGATGGATTTACAGGATAAGTGTGGCCGGGCACGGGGAGGCTTCAATGGGGAAACATCTTCATAATACTGAGCCTATCGGTTGGATGGTTATTCATTACAGGATGCTAGGAAAACAAGTTGACTAATCCAGATAAAAGGTAACTAAAGTGAAAAGCTACTTTATGTGCTGCATGAGGGATCCTTACCTCTGAGGAAGACTAGACATCGCCATCACCTTCAGTAGTGGCAGTCAGTCTGTGTATCACAGTAGTGCTTTGGGAACTTTTGAAGCGTGGCACCTGGCTTTACTGGCCAATACACTAACAGGTCTTGCCCAAATTGCTCAAAACTTAAAAAGGTGCAGATGGATTTGAGGACGTAGCCTACAAGCAAAAGAGAGAATGTGTTGGCAGATGCATTAGCAATTATCACATCAATTCAACTGTGTGGGTTTACTGAGGATGATCCTAATGAATTTTGTCCTAAGATACTCACAGAAGACGGGCTAGCAGTCCTTGAGCTGCTAGTGGTTATCTTGGCAAAATGTGGAAGATAAGGTTGCACTTCTTGAAAAGGGAGGTGAGAGAGAGGGAGAAAGGTTGTTATACACCACCGAACTTGATATGAAATACTGAAAGGAATAATTGAGCTATTTCTAAATGTCTACAAGATAACGAAGATGTAAGTTGCAACCAACATGGCTTAGTCAAGAGCAGTCAAATCAAATGATAACTGATATCACAGGGCATTGCTATAAATATCATGACATTCCTATAAATACAGTCTTGGTGAGGCTATTCATTGGGTTGATGCAAAGCTACTGAGTGCCAACTAGTGATTCACTGTCATATTAGATGGTGGCCATTTTAGGTCTGACGCTATTCAGTATATTTAAGGACATGGGTGACAAAATTTAGTGTGTGCACACTGCAGGACAGTAACAGAAATCAGAGTTATCTTTAGAAAGTGGAAACAGTTTGAAAAGAATATTTTCATTACAGATAAACTCTGTTAGGTGTGCAAAAATAATCCAATGCACAGATATAAACAGGGGGTGGAAGAGGAGAAGTGACACGATCTGGAGCTCACAAACTAAATACAAAACAGGAATAACGTAATTCTGCAAGCAAGTCATCAAACTGACTGATGCGCACAGGAGACCATCTCAGATGAAGTGGGGTAGTCCTTCCACTTCAGCTGATGCTAACGCCATTTCATCTCAAGTGCTACGTGCCAGTTTTGAGCACCATATTCCGAAGAAGATTTGGACCAAATTAGGACAATGCCTACAAAAGCAAGAGTGATCTAGAGAATATGACTAATCAGAAAAGTTTAAAAAAAAAGGGGTAAACACGATCTAAGTCTTCAAATGCGTAAAAAGCTGCCACAGGGAGGCTATGAGTAATCTGCTTGTGTCCATAGTGTATAGGGGAAGAAGTTATGGATTCAAATTAGAGCAAGGGACATGTAACTTACCCACACTTACCCTTCTCTTACCTGTAGTAGGAGCCAAGCCGTCGGATAGGTTGTCTAGGGAGGCTGAGATCTGTCCCATCTTTGGAGGGTTTTAAGAGCAGGTTAGATATATATTTGTCAGGAAACAGTTGATGTGAAATTGACCTCGCAACTGGTCTTGCCTGGCCGCTGAAGAATAGACTAGATGACGTCTTGAGATCTCTCCCAGTCTCATTCTCTATTATGCTGTAAAATGAGACAAAAATGAAGCAAGGGCAGCCAGGGAAGAGAAAAAGATTATGGGAGGAACAGCTTTTAGCGTGGAAGGATGGGGTGTAAGTGGGATGCAGAGAATTGGAGTAACTTGTCATGCAAGATGGAGGGAAGCTCCTTCAGTGTCTGGGGGTTTATTGAGCTGCGTTTGCACAGCTGGACTTTCTGACTTGTTTCCCTGCAAGATCACATGAGGTGAACATGAAGGGAAATGCAGGCATCAGCTGGCAAAACATCTTGCTTTGGCCTTAAAGCAAAACCTGTGTTTTCTCTTTTTGTGGTTTTTAGCTGACAGAGGCTTTACAATTTTTTCTTGCTCAAATAACTCATCTGTCTCTGGTGAGGTGCCACAGTGACTTGAGAAAATCCCTGAGCAAAGAAAGTTTGTGGGCTTTCATAACGTGCCTGAGTTTCCTGACTCCAGCTCTTGGGAGAGCGTCATCCCTTCTATCTCCCATGCCTTCATGAGGCATCTCAAGTGTGCCTTCAGACACACTGGCCTGCTCTCCTCACTGGGGCTATGTTCCTCTAAACTAGCCCATAGCCCTCCAGAAACGCATCTGACAGCTCCACTGGGTCCTGTGCTGGGTGGATTAGCTCTAGGCCAGCACAGCAGCTGAGCCCAGAGGGACTCTGGGGCTGACTAGATACCAAGCTTTTCCTAGGGGCAGGACGATGTGTGATTTGAGGATGAGAAGCTTAACTCTGCCCTGAAATAGCTTTCCATAAATTTGGATACATTAGCGGCCAAAAATGGCTGGGAAAGGTTAAATCATCTTTCCTTATGGCTGTAACGTGGCTCTAAGGGTGTTAGTACTGTTCTTGTTCCTCTATTAAACCACGCAGAGGCTCCACATTAGTTGGAAAACTGCATTTTGGGGGCAGTGTGAGGCAATAAAGAAGTGGGGGCGGGAGCCAAGGGAGGAGCTAAGGCTCTTCTCTTGATCCAGTTCTGCTCACTGCATAGACAGGATTTCCCTTCAAAGAGTATTTGAATAGAGGGTATTTCCCTCTATTTCCCCATCCCTGGGTAGCAGGTGTGAGGACAGCAGGGTAGCACTTTTGACCTTTTATTCTAGGAAGGGCTTTTTTTCTTTTCCCTCTTGTCTCACTGACATTTCAGTTCTGGTAGAGCACGGTGAAAGGGACTGGCCCCAACAGAGAGCTTCGGTCGGCATCGGCAGGGATCAGACAAAGTAAACCTCACCTCAAAAGATGGTGAATTAACCCGGTGGGTTTTGCAGGATTTCTGTTCTCTTCAGGTGCCACAGACTGTTGTGCTCAGTCCCCCGCAGCGCCCGCCGGCACCGAGGGGCTGTGTGAGGGGGGCTGCCCCCAAAGGGGTGGAAGGGAGGCAGGAACCAGAGCAAGGCATCGGCTGCTGCTGCGTGGGCATGGGACGAGCGGGAACCGAGGGCAGCCACGGCCCCGGGGGGGTGGGGGTTGCCTTTGCCACAGCGTGGTCCAGCTGTGGCCGATCGGCTGCTGCTTGTCCCTAAGGGCCAGGAAGCAGATGGGAGGAGGGAGCAGAAGGGGAGACATCGGAAAAGGGGTAGGTTAATGAAACGTGGTTCATGCTCCCTCACGTCGGGGCAGTGACATTGTGACTCCAGCCAAACAAGAATGCGAAGGCTGTTTCACCAGTAGAACAGCAACATAAGACAGTGAGCACAGGAAGATTGCTCTCTGGAGACCAAACTAAACAGAATTCCTGTTTACCCAGGCTGGGCACACATCCTGGGACCAATCAGCGTATCAGGCAAGTGTGAGCTGAAGCTAATTACAACTCTCTTTCATATAACCATGTACGTAAATAATCTGTCAGCAGAGAGAAGCGTGCCTTCCCCCATGGCTGCTGGAGACTCTGGAAGAGATCCCGACAGTCCTGCAGAGCCAGCCTGGATTTCCATAGCAAGGCAAAAGCAGAGGGGCGTGCAGCAGGAGCAGGAACTCGACAGAGAAAAACTCGTGGCTCTGGATGTTAAGTCAGATACAGAGAAACAAAGTAAAGAGAAGGAACGAACAGAGGTACTTGTAATACAAATTTGTGATGCTTTTGTATCACCTTTCTGTAGTATTCTTTGGATCTACTGCTGTATTACCAGTCATGCTGTAATGATCACAGATATTTTAATGAGTATAATCGTAAGTAACAAAGGCTTTTGGAAATGTGTTAGATTCCAAATCTTCTGATTGTTCAGATATGTAATTTTGTATCTCCAAGAAATCCTGGAACTACACGAGATGTGTAAGGTTTCTTGGGTGCTCAGTACATACTCACCAGATCTACCATGTGTACTGCATGCTAAAATATCCCCAAAGAGGTGCTAAATTGTACAGTCTGGGATCTCTCTCAATATAGAGGAAATGCAGTCTCTTTAACTGTCCTTCTAAGCAGAGCATTTCATTGAACATCTTATACATCCTGACTGATTTAACACTGAATGAACAGCCCGGTCCCAGAAGCTCCTAGGTAACAATTTTTAGAGCCTTGAGAAGTGAAATAGAATAAAAATAACTTTTGCGCTTACAGGCAGTGCCAAGATACAAATTCTGGTTCTCTGTCTATGGATGACTCGGGTGCCCGGGTGGTGCCGTGACGCTGCCTCTTCAAAGATCCCGTGCAAAAGAGGGAGATACCTGTAGCAAGTGCTCTTCCCCGATGACAGAGCTGTGCCAGCAGAAGCGCTTGGCATTAATCCAGAACACTAAGAAGGCTTCCCTGCTCCTGGGCTTGTATCACGGAGGCAGCAGCGGGCGAGCGCTGCCTCTATCGCCTCCTGCACAGCCAGAACCCTGCACTGATGCAGGAGCGTGTGTCCTATGCCAGCCTAGCGTTCCCAGGGCAAATGGCCTACTTTCTTGCCTCAGACGGTACTGTTAGAAACCCAGATAGATAGCTGTATTACATCCTGGAAGACGAGAAAATCTCTAGGTGATGAAAAATAGCAGTGGTTGGATTAACACGAAGTAATACCTAATAAAATGTCTAGGCAAGATTACGAGCTGCCAAAAACGCACAACATTGTCATAGCGCTTGAAACACCAAGGGTTTAAATGGTCCCAAAATACAGTTTCTGTGTCAGAATAGGAAACTCCAGCTTTTAGCTGGCAAAGTTCCCTAAAATTCATGCCATGCATTTTATTTCTCTATATCAGCTAACAGAGGAACTTGCCAAGATGCTCCTGACTGCAGCGTGTGAGGCTCAGTGGCACTGTACTACTCCCACTTTCTCTTGCTCCCACATGGCACCAGGCACTATCACTTCGGGGTAGTTTTTGATACTGGCAACAAAATCCATGGGAGGATGTGTTTGATTTTTTATGGAAAATCCATTTACTGTCAACCGCCCAAAAATACAGTGCCCTAACCTACAAAATTTGGGAGGTGGAAAGGACACATGAGAGAACAAGGCTGTTTCCAAATCCTATATCCTAAATGTTATTCCTGTGTTAGTAGAGGTGTGCAAAGGGCTTGGACTGCAATTTGCATTGAAGACTATAATGATGTACTCATAGATACCATTATGTATAACAGATACAGAGGGATAGTTTTAATTTGTGAAGTTGAGTATCATGGATGCTGACATGAAACCACTGGAGCTTTCTGAACAGGTATCAGCTCAAGCGAGGGGATTGGGACCAATGTGTGATGAGCACACGTGATCTTTGGACTGTGACAGGCACCACATCCACTCCCTTTGCTTGTGTCCTTCCAAACTGGTCTCCTTCTCTCTGCATTACTTGGATTTTATCCCTCTCTATTCCCTAGGGGTCAGTTAAGCAGCAATGGAGCAAACCTTCACACTTGGCACCTAAAACCGCTTCTGAAGAACAGAGGAAAGAGACAAAGTCCGAAATGAAGGAGCTGCTGCCGAGAACCAGTTCCCTGTCACACTATGTCCCCGGTAGGAAATAAAATGCTTGAAATATAGGCTGTTACCTCACAACCTTGTCAGAAGAAATCCTGCTTCAGTGTGCTGGAAAGGGACTAGGGGCTAGATCCTAATCCCTTCCCCAGCCCCATATCAGCAAGGGCAAACTATTTTCTCAGCACTCACCTCTGGGGTTTTATTTGATGGCATATTCTTTTGACCACTTTGATGACAGAGTAGTCAAAACTCATGTTGAAAGAAATGTGAAATGAGAGTGCTAGGCCATTTCACAGGACGGGCTACCAAATGCACTGCCCCATGTAAATTGTGAAATGCCCACAGTGTTATTTTCAGTAGCATTCAATTTTAATGTGGTTTCCTCAGCAAGCTGGAATGATGTGATCAAAAACCCTCTGCCCATCAGTCCTCCCACAGCAACTTCAGATCTCTTTGGTAAATTAAAATTTGAAAGAAGGGCAGACGTTTGGAAGGTAAAGAATTCCTGTGAGTGAGAGGTGCTGGGTAAAGGAAGAATTCACAAATGAATGCTCTCGGTAATGAAAAGACTCTCTCTTCTTCGGCCTGGGTGTTAACACAGGATATGGCAAAGAATCCAGGTCATCATGTTGGTTTTGGTAAGTTTAGGAACCAAAAAGATATTATTTGTGAGAAAAAGACTGTATTCTTTTGAGCACGGAATGGTTATTGCCTCAGGAACGTAGTACAGAAGAAGCTTCCATGCAAAATGTAAAGATTTTCTGCGGTAGGGCAAGGCACGGGAAGTTTTTAATGAAAGAGCCAGGCTGTAGGGCTGCACAGCACGCAAACATAAAACGTTCATCTGTTTTATTCACAGTAGCTCCGACACCAGCACTGGTGGACAAAGAGGAGATAAGCCACTTCAAGAGAGCCAGTAACGCTGCTCCGGATCAGCCATCGTGGATGGAACTGGCCAAAAAGAAATCGCAAGCTTGGAGTGATATGCCACAGATTATAAAATAGAACGATGCAAACAAGTAGCATCTTTCATAATTAAGTCAACTACTTAACTGAACTTCTACAGGCCAGCTAATCACAGTGAACAATCTCTTGATACAGGAGAAGGGTTTTATCACACAGCTGTGGAGAAAGTGTGCAATAGGTGCAGTCAAAAAGTTTACCTTCAACTTTGTAGCAATCAGGATTGCAATGGCAACGCATTACTTAAATTATGCTAAGGACATACTTACACTTCGGAAAATAAAACTTTTACCTAATGCGTTTCCTGTGTGTTCTGCTTTTAATGACGTTTGCATCAAAACAGGATCTTTGCTAAACTTTGCTGAACTCCTGTTGTTGCTGGAAACTTCTATTTGTTGTGGGTTTCTCTGTTTCCATGTATAAATTGTGCACTAACAACATTCTGTTGATGCGTTTGACTGGAATCGCCTGACACTCTTCCTATCAAAGCTGTTTGGACCACGGGGGTATTCACGAATAGCGGGCAGTGAGTACTCCATTAAAATGGGGTGCCTGAGCTGTGTGTTTGCCTACCGGAGCCAAGTGGTCCGGTTTCTGGGCTGGAGTTACATTTCATGAGGCACAAATATACACATTTATGCATGACCAGGAATAAAAATTCCCTAGTTCCTTCTGTGAGCAACCTTGGTCGCACCGTGTTTGCAAGCAGGCGAGCAGTAAGGAAACTGAACGGCAAATCGGAAGCTCATCAAGGCATTCACAATTGCCTTCCTACCTGAATTTATCTGGTTGCGACTGGTTTTCCTTCATGTGTAATCACCAGTCTCACTTAGGAGGATAGTATGGGATAGGTAGATAGGCCAACATGAATTCAGTTAAAAAATAAGATTTTTAAAGTTTACAGCTAGAGTCCGAACTGAAATGCGGGGAAAAACTGTGAACTTCAGCTTCACGTATCACCCCATACATAATCCTAATTACTGTCATTTAAAAAATAGTAATGCATAGCATCTCGGTACTTTACTACCTTTATATGGGTAGGGGGTATGAGGTAGGGGGTATGAGGGGAGACCTCACTGCCCTCTACAACTACCTGAAAGGAGGTTGTAGAGAGGTGGGGGTTGGCCTCTTCTCCCAAGGGAATCATGACAGAACCCGAGGAAATGGTCTAAAGTTGCGGCAGGGGAGGTTTAGATTAAATATTAGGAAGAATTACTTTACTGAGAGAGTGGTCAGGCACTGGAACAGCCTGCCCAGGGAGGTGGTGGAGTCACTGTCCCTGGAGGTATTTAAGAAACGTGTAGACATGGCACTTTGGGGCATGCTCTAGTGCCCGAGATTGTTGGGTTGTGTCTGTGGGTTTGGTTTTTTTGGTGGTGTGGTGGGGTTTTTTGTTGGGGGTTTTTTTGTTGTTGTTGTTGTTGTTGTTTTGTTTTTTTTTGTGGTTGGACTCAATGATCTCAAAGGTCCCTTCCAACCATAAAGATTCTGTGATTCTGTGATATAAGATTGTCGTGCTCATCGGCCTGTGCTTCCCCCACCAGTTTGGGACTCCTGCTCAGGAAGTGTTCTAGGCTCTTCACCTTCACCCATTTAACAAGACTTGACAAGAGAAATTATTTCTGCTTATTGACCGAAATCATTCTGAATATATTGTTAAGACCTCCCTGTGAGTTTAAAGAAGCTGACAGCAAACCCTGTTTGCTAATTTCTTTGAAACTAAATGCCCCACTGCTAAGACAAGCTTCTCGCTTTGTGTGTGTGCGGTTTAGTGATGGTTTTGTCCAGTGTTAGGTTGATGGTTGGACTAGATGATCTGAAAGGTCCCTTCCAACCTATGCAGTTCTATGACTCTATGTGCAAAGTGCTACCTTAGCTCTGCACGCCCTGCGTTTATTTATGTATATATTTGCGATTTTTGTTTTTCTTGTTGCATTAACATTCTTTTTGCAAAAAAAATGAAGGGAGACTTCAGGAAACCTAGGATTTCCCAATGCCTGCTTTCGCAGTTTCAAAAATCTTTTCTTCTCAAAGGAGGTAGCTCTCTCAGTAATGGCAACTGCATTTTGTAACGAATAAAGCAACAGAGCGTTGGCGCATGTGAATATCCAAGACACTGGTAACAGTTTTCAGACAGGTCGTCTTGCGTTGTCAAAAAAACAGGGGGAGGAAAAAAAACCCACAAGTTTTATATTATATGTCAAAGCCTTTGGATAAAGCCAGTCAGCCCCCATCGCCGCTGAAGGCCTGATGCAGCCACTGGGCAGACGTGCTCCAGCCCATCATCACAGCAGCTGTCTGCGGTCCCCACGCAAACCGGTTTCTGCCAGCTGGCCCAGGGTTTGCTCCTTTATGCAGATCACAAAAGGCAGCGCGGATGTCCCCTCGGAAATGAGAAGTGGCAAGGGAGCTCTCTGTTAAGCAGATCCACAACAGAAATAGTAACTTAATTACAGGACACGCAACCTTGGGCTCAATTGCCTGGAGGCTGGTTGTGCGAACAACTTTCAAGTCGCTGCCCCATGCGCAAGCGTGAACTGTCCTTAGTCTCAAGTGATTTTTTTTGGGGGGGGCTATTCAAATCATACTTGAGGACCTACAGTAGAAATAGGTACATTTTTCAGATATACAATAAAAACCGTCTTAGCTCCCTCTCTCTCCAAAACACCCTTCCTGTAATAAAAAACTCAACAGCATAAAGTGTAATTTTAAGATATGTTATTACCTTTTGTAAAAAGGTAAAAAAAAAACAAAACAACAAAACACTTTCTGTACTAAAGGAATCTAATATATAAAAAAAGACCAAATTTGTATTCTCTAATTATTGCCACTCCATGCAAAGAGCACAGTGTTTTCAGGAAATGTAGGTGAAGGTACGGTCTGTCTCCTTACAATTCTCTCCCTCTTTAAAATGATTGAAAATGTGTTGAATCATGACCGACTTTCTGGAGCATGACCTGTGCAGCCGTATGGGGAAGAGTACAAATCTCTTGGACTATCTCCTGTTTTCATAGGCGGATGCTCAGGAATAATGGAGATGAAAGGCGGAGATATCATGGAAAGACCTGTGCAATCTCAAGGAGAACAAGCCCCGTGTCGCCCAACTTGCAGACATGTCAAGGAGAGGAGGGGAGACAGGACCAGCTCTTCACGGAGTGCAGCCCCACTCCTCATGCAGCATTTGGGATCTGAACTTGGGACCGTGCTGAGGTGGGAAGCATGGGGCAGACGTCAGCCCGTGTTATGCCATTGACTGCAATGTGGTCACAGAATCACAGAATGATATGGGGTTGGAAGGGACCTCTGGAGATCATCTAGTCCAACCCCCCTGCCAAAGCAGCTCCACCTAGAACAGGTTGCACAGGAACGTGTCCAAGTGGGTTTTGAATGTCTCCAGAGACGGAGACTCCACCACCTCTCTGGGCAGTCTGTTCCAGTACTCTGCCACCCTCAAAGTAAAGAAGTTCCCATGTTTAGATGGAACTTCTTACATTCAAGTTTGTGGCCATTACCTCTTGTCCTGTCACTGGGCACCACTGAAAAAAGACTGGCCCCATCCTCTTGACACCCACCCTTTAAGTATTTATAGGCGTAGGTCCAGGTATTGCTGCCTTAGGGTTACCACTGGCTTCTTTCACTGTAGGTTTTTAGCACTGAGTGGGTGCAAATGACTGCCATGAGCGGTGGCAGCTGATTTTGTAGAGCCTTATGAGCCCATGAACAACCTTCACCTGACCTCCAAGGGAATGGGGCTGCAGCCTCACAGGCTGCTCAGACCTACATGAAACGAACTCAGGATCTTGACCAATTCCACTGTAATTATGGAGGAATTTTAAGCATCTCAAAATACGTTTCAGAGAAGTGGTGATGTTCTTCTTTTCATGATTGCCATAGGAGGCTGTCGACACCAAAGGTTTAGATGACTTCAAAAAGCTGCTAGGCAAATCAGTGGAAGACAAAATCCATCAAGTGCCGCTCACTATGAAAGCCAGGGCCTTGGCCTGGGAGATTGCAAAAGGCTCTTGGAGGCCGTGTGACTGATGGACTAGTCATATTCTTCATATTCTCCTTTCTATTCATGTCATGTTCACTTCATATTCACTGCCAATAGCCCAGGCCTTTGTGCACGAGAAGGCACTTGGCTCCCTGGACCTCTGATTGGACTGACCAGGGGGAATTTCTATTTTTCAAGGCATTGGTCCGTACCCAGATTTCTTCATTCTGAGAGTCAAAGGGTCATGCAAGTAGGTCTTGGTATAGCTGTCTTGTCAACAGGTAGGCAGAAAATATTTTTAATCCCATGCGTTCTTCTTTGGTCAAATGGCTCATTTGTGGCAACGGGAAGATGCAAACAAAAATATATTTTTCTTCTCTGTATGAACGGTGATTTATGTTTTACACTCGATACCACCCAAGGAACCTTTCACATCTGATCAGCTTTCCTAAGGACGTCGGTGCACTTTTCCAGCAGAGACGCAACATGACTGACTCAGGCTGATCTATTTTGCCCAGGCAGCTGCAATACGTATTGTTGGGGCATTAACATCTGACAGTGAAATAAAATGTAAAAATTCACCCTTTGTTCGTGACTCATGCACATAAACGAAGAGAGCCTGAATTACACTCACAGAACAACAACAAAATGGACTTGACAAATAGAAGAGTTTCTCTCAGAAGTGCTGCATGGCACATCTTTGGCTTTCTGTTTAACGAGCAAGGTGACAGTCTGCGGGCGGTCGTCCTTCCCGGCGGTGAAGGACCACGCACAATGCAAATGAAAATGTGTATCAGGCGTCTTCCAGCACTGACCCTCTAGGTTTGATGACTTAATGCAGTTTACGACTTGGATTGTCCTAATTAGCTACCTCCCAATGTTTAGTAATTTTAAGTAAAAAATTACAACAAAATGATTTTTAATGTAGAGCAAAGTGCAGTAACTTTAAGGCCAAGGTATCCCTCTGGCTTTTACTTTGATATGGTGTTTTGCAGTGTGTTGCCCATGACGGTAAAAACATCTACTAAATCTGTTGGGTTTTTGGGTTCTTTTTCCAAGATGAAGCGGAATATAAAATCCTGTTGCCAGTGAAAATATCCAGCAGCAGCGTAGCAAGCAGCTTGCTGTAATTTTGCAATGCCATTAATTCCCTCTTAGTCTGGAGGAGCATAATAAACTTGCCAAAATGTTTGCTTTGTATACATGATGAGCACTCTGCTGTGGGTAACAAAGGTTTAATTACAGGATTTTGTGTTTGCAGTTAGAAGATAACTTTTGTACTGTTAGAGAGTCCAGGAAAAAAAAGGGGAAAAAAAAAAAAAGCCATTTGTGAGCCCTGGGCAGTGCTGCATGTCTCATAAAACTCCAGGGGGACACGCAGCACTGTGTGATCCAGCACAAGAGTGGCTGCAGTGGGATTAGCTCTGGTAGGAGAAGGCATTTCGGTTCCAAGCAGGCACAGGTCTCGGGCTCACATATTCCCGATGTTCTCCAAGCTTCTCAACAGGCATCAGGAACCGTTGAGGTTTTTATAGCAGGGGGGCTGTTATTGTCTGACTTCACACAATAAATACCGCTTGAAGATTTGTAGGGATTAGTACTCCCAGATAATTCTCTGCCCCGTGTTACTCTCTGAAGCTGGAGGCTGATGGGACGCATTCACACAGTCCGGCTCCTCTTCCTTCGTGGTATCTTGCAGCGCCTTTGCTTCACCCACAGATTCTAATTCTCTACGTACGCTGGCTGCATTCCCAGAAGAAAACCTCTCTAGCTCGTCTAAGGCAGCTTAAATGGAGGTCATTCAGGAAAACGTTGAACTGTCTCCCTCTCTGGGATCCCAAATCGCTCTCTTAAGAACTTAGGAGTGCGGCTAAGAGCGTGTAAGATTTTAGAGCAGCAAAGAGATAGAGGACTATTTTCCTTCCTCCCATCTCACACACCTTCACACTGAGTACTTTCAATGTTGATTTCTGTTTTGCTTGGTTTATTTACTTATTTGCATATGGAATGGTGTATGTTGCAGGCTCCTAATTCCACTGAAACCTATTCACAGATGCTGAGCCGGGTACTGTGGTATCTTAACAGGCCTCTTAACACACTGTCATTTTTTCCAAAATATGGTTTGATTTCTGAAGTTTAGAATTGACATGTAATTTATTACCCTGCCTTTGAAAGTCAACTCTGTCTGAGAAACATTTTAATGAAAAAAAAAAAAAAAGGAAAAAGAAAGAGATCTCTGTTCACTGTCTACTGGAAAATGGCACTTTGCACCAGTGGGTCCCGTCACGATTGCCAGCACGTGGCTTCCACGCTGTCACTTGTCACCCGTGCCAGCAGCTCCAGGACGACAAGGCAACCGGGCCACCCGTGCTGCTCTTGGGTCAGACCATGTGGAAAGGTGTGGCCCCATCATAGATGGCGAGAAGGCAGAGGAATCCGGCAAGACCCTGCTATTGCCAACCACCACTGGTGCTGCCCTCCCCAGCCAGCAGCTGGAGTCAGACCACGTTGAGGTGAGGCACTGAAATCTACGTGTCTCTGGGCTCCAGCTCCAGGCACAGGACTGCTCGTGAGAGTAACGGCCCAAGCGGCTGTAAAGATCTCAGCACCGTATCAGAAACTGGAAGTCTCTGAACCGCAGAGTCAAGTTTGTCTCAAAGTCTTGCTCTGGTGTTCATGTCTCCCAAAGAAACCCTACTCCCATGTTATTTTTATTCCTTCCCCTCCCACCCCAAATGTAACTAGACTATCAATAAACCCCTCCAAAGCATTGCCTTCATCGAAGAACCAAACAGAACTGTCTGGAAAGAGCAGATGAAAACACCCAGAGTTGTGACAAGAGGAGAATTCGGTTAATAACCCTTCAGGAAAAGAAAAGCCACCTTTCTCAGCAGAAATAACAGAGACTCCTTCATAAGCCGCTGGCTCGTCCTGTCTGCACTCGGCACAGGAGATAATTTTGATGGGCAGGCTGCCGGCAGACAAGGCAGAAGAATAAGGCCGTGAGCCTGTCCAGGCAAAACAGACATCATCTTCCCCATCTGGCCACTCCTTTAAACAAGGGTTGGCTTCTTTTAACTCCTTTGCCTCTTCCTGCAGCACTCGCCTGGGGTACACAAAAGGGATTGTTTTTTGCTTAATGAAGCCTTTTGTTTGGTTCATGCCTTTCTTTTGAACTACAAAAAACAAAGGCCTCTGAAGTCAGAGTCACTCCCCTCAGCCCGTCCTTATGGCATTGCAAAGCTCACCCGGAGGTTCTTTCCAACCCCTGGGCTCCGTGGTGGTTCAATGGTGGTTCAAAGTAACTCCAGCTCCAGCGCCCACAGGACCCACGGGGAAACACAAAAGAAGTTGGAGCTAGACATAACAGAGGCAACCTTTCCTCCTCAGCAGAGAATTCTCACTGCCCGCTTTCTTTGGTGCCTCCTCCTCCTCTGTGATTTTCAGTTTCGTTTCCCAGTGCATGGAAGCAGCCCACAGTGGGCTGCCAGCTGCCCAAGGGTGGCTGCTCTTCTCCAACATCCAATCCAGCTCCTGAGCTGGGTCCCTCAGTGGAGAGCAGGGTGTGAGCAGCCTGGGGCAGCGGGGCGCAAGTCATTTTTGATGGTGGATGGTGCTGTCAGCTGCTCTCCAGAGAGACACCGAGCTTTTGAATTGCCTTTTCACACCATAATTTCCCCCGTTATTGTTGAGGATGCGATTTATCTTACCTTGTGATCATGGACAGGAGATCAGGGGAGGCAGATTTTACTGTGACCTACTTCCCAAAAGCAGGATGGGAAGGAGGGCTTTGCTTTGGCTTAGGACAGAGGCAGCGTTGGCTGTCAGAGCTCGTTTACGTGGACTTACTTTTCACGCGGGGAAAGCAGAGGGTGGTTATTTGACCAGGTAGACTTGTGCTGGTTTCCCAAATTTGCTTTGCCCTGTTGCACAAACAGCTCCTCCAATCTATCTACCAAAGTCAGCTGTACCCTCACCAGCTCCTCTTTGACACGACCCCCGGCGCAGCGCCGCAGAATAGTGACCCTCAGAGTGGGTCCCCGAGGTTACGCCAAGGGTGTGGGAGGAGAAGAGGTGCTTTTACGTAACTGATGGACAAAAAGGCAGCCTCTTAACCATGTGCGTCAGAAATTGGCTCGAGTAATTTGGAATCCTTGTTAGCAAGTCACGGAGGAGTTTCAGAGAGGGCAGAAGGACACAAGCTTAATTTCTCACATAACGTTATTGAAATACAACCGAAGTATAAAGTTGAAATTAAAAGAGAGAATAAAAATCTCCATCTTGCTTAAATAAAATAACCTTTGAATTTTATTCTTCTATGTAAGCTAGTAAGTTCAAATTATTAGAATAGCTGATTTTAGAGGCAAATTCTTGCTCCCAGGACAAAAGTGATTACTCCAGTTTCTGGTCCTGAATTCTGCCTTCACACAACTTCATACAATTTAGAGCTTTTACAGGTGGGCACACAAACTGTTTTGATCAAACTGGACTCCAGCGTGTGACAGCCAGTGGCCGTCTCCTCCTCTGCAGCTTGTCAGTTTTACTTTCTTAAAAGAACCTCCAGGTGCTGGGGACATCCCCAACACATTCAGCAACTTCAGCCTAGACTCCGACCATTCATTTTAGGGGAATTTTTCTGTTTACACACCAGAATAACTGAGGTCGGAGCCGGCCCCTCTTCCCTATCAGCAAGTGATGGTGCAGAAATGCTGCAGGAGGAACCCCTTTCCTATGTCGACCAGGCAGATGACTTTATTACGCGCCTCTGACTGCTTCTCCAAATCTTATTTTACTTTTTTTCAGCCTTGTGGGAAAGTGCTTAGAGGGAATCCATGAAGCCCCCACCCCAGCCCTGCTCCCAGGTCCCACACAAGAGGTGCAAACGTGGGCCAGTCACCCTGTGCGTGGGTCCTGCTGCCTTCCAATGGGCAGCGTGGGGGAGCAGCAGCCCGCTGGGCTGCCCAGGGAGGTGGTGGAGCCTCCGTCTCTGGAGACATTCAAAACACACCTTGGACAAGATCCTGTGCAACCTGCTCTAGGTGGACCTGCTTTGGCGGGTGGGTTGGACTAGATGATCTCCAGAGATCCCTTCCAACCCCATGTGATTCCATGATTCTGATTCTGTGAGCCGGCAGACGCCATCCCCGGGCTGTGGCACCACGCACGGGCCTCCAGCTGACCCCAAGTTCTGCCTTTCATAGACACAGGGCTCGCTTCAGCTGACTCAATATAATTGTATATATTGATTAATGAGTGAATTAAGCTATCGAATTTTGTCTCCCTGACCCTTCCAAGGTACAGCCGCTGAACTGTTACGCTTTTAATCATATTCTGCTCAGTTGCATGTAGGAGCTCATGCTGGTGTTTGCCGTGCTTGGGGACCTACTTGGGAGTGGTATATTTTGATTACTGCAGCGAGAGGTAGTTACTTGCTTATTTCTGACTAATACATTTTATGAATCTTCCCTGCTGTTAATAAACATAGTAGTGTTTAATTATTGAGACATTTCATAAAAATGTTTTTGAGAGGAAGACAAATTTTATGTTCTGGCTAAATAATTAAACATTATGCAAATGTTCACATTCTGGTTATGCAAAACAATACTTGGATGATGGCCTTGTTTGCACACTGAGTTAGTATTGTTGAGCTGTGATTAGCAGCAGATACGGTATTATTGTGATTTAAAAAATATAAACAAGTTCTGATGAAACAGGACAAGCACGAGACCAAGGCTGAGAGCCAGGCTGCAGCCACACTCGGCGAAGGAGAAGGTGGGACATTTTCCCACAAGAACCACCTGCCATCCCAGTTGTGCTCCCTGAGGAGCAAGGCCAGCCCTGCGCTCACCTCCGGCAGCTGGCAACCTCACCTCAATGGGGAGGGAAGGAGCAGGGCTGTGGGCTGCGACACAGCCTGCAGCGTGGGAGAGACAGGTGGGAAAGCCATTGCTTTCCACACAACCCAGGGAGCCCAGGGAGGCTGTGGAGTCCCCTTCTTTGGAGATTTTCAACACCCGCCTGGATGCTGTCCTGAGTAACATGCTCTAGGCAATCCTGCTTCAGCAGGGGAGTTGGACTAGATGATCTCTATGGTTCCTTCTAACTCTAAAAATTCAGTGAAATTCAGTGAAACCCCACTTCACCTGCGCCCGACATGATGCTCACCACTTAGTGTGAAGCTCTCCACCTTCTCCTTGCACCTTCCTCTCTGGTGGTCAGGAACAAAACCCAGCCCTTGGTGGTTTTAGAGTTTAATTATCCATAAACACGCTGAGTTGTCCCGAGGCCTGACTCTGAACATGTCAGTACACATGTGCCCTAATGCTGTAACCAAGGGTTAGGGAGTAATCACCTCAGAAACCAAAGGACCTCTGCCTGTGTGGGTCCTGTAATTTGTTACAGCTCTGTTTTCTCCCGGGAGAGGAACAACAGTAATAGTATGCATGACATGCAACATGCTAGCCAGACAGCGATTGCAGTTAGCAAACTCGTCATCACTGACAGGTTACAAACTTCAGAGAGAGTTTAATAATTGCTGGGCGTGCTCCGGCTGCCAGCGGTGCTTCACGGCTTTGATTGGTGTCTGCTCCTGACCCCCCCGTCCCATTCACTCTCGTTACCTGCGCGCTGGGTGGGTGGAATTAGCATTTGCCCACGCGGTTGCACAGCACGTGGGATCACACCGGGAGCTGTCGTTCTGAAAAGCGCGTTTTGGGAATAAAATACAGTATCAACATATTGCTCTTCAACTGCTGGTTTCCCTTTGTGTGCCAGGGGAGTAATCTGCGTGCAACTGAGAGGAGGCTGAACACCTAGTTTGCATGTGGAGATGGGAATCGAAAGCTTCTTTTGAATCTGTGAAGAAAGGAATACACCGCTTCACTTAAAAATGTGTGTCCTCGGTGTCCTTCCTGGGGGATGGAGCTATCTAATAGTCCCAAAGCTCTTGTATTATTACTGGCATTTTTTGTTGCTTGTTGGAGCTGTGGCAGTGCCTAGCTTGTTGCTACTTACACGTTATTGCAGATATAAGGGAAGGGCTCCCGTCTGACTGAGGTTCATTCCTCTTTTTCCTAAAACCTTGGTCTAAAAAGTCCTAAGAGGTGGGAAATTGCACTCATTATTTCTAAATGGCGTGAAGAATGCTCCTGCCTTATCTGTGTTTTCCTTGCTATCTACCATTCTCCCACTGCTGCTTGGATAACTATAGGTTTGCTTTGTGGGGAGGAGATGGGATTCTAAATTGGCAGAAAGATAACGCTCTAAATGAAAGAAACATCACTAAAGCCTTTAAGGCTGGTCAGGATGACTTAATACAGCCTGGGTCCCTGCTGCGATAGGGCGAAGCATGAGATCTTGTCATTACAGCAGAGCAACAGCTCTGCTAGTTTAAATGGAGAGCAGCTTGGATAATTATTTCCAGTGCTGCAGCGTTCGCAGGGCCACAGGGATTGTCTTGACACTTGCCATGTTTGGGGGGGGGGAGGATACAAGTTAAGGTTAATGATATGTACAATAGGTAATTTGAGCAAGGGGGTCTAAAGATACCATTCTTTTATTCCTTCTCTCTCCCCTCCCTGCCCCATATCAGCTGCTGACAGAATCACTTCGGCACATACCCTGAGTTCAAACGACAGCTCCCATCTTCCACGGAATGGATTTGTGCCCGCTTGTCCATGGCCCTCTGCTGCAGTTTGGAGTGACACGCACAGTGAATACGCTTCTCAGGGTAAACTTGAGAAAGGGCAGGTCGATGGGGAGACCAAAAACCCACTTATCAATGATTAGAGATGCAGCCAGGATTTGAACTTTTTACCCATATCTAATGTGATGGGGCTGGACGTGATTAGAAGGAAAGAAGTTGCAAGGTCATGTTTTGTCAAGGCACTCATGAATATGCTTCTTCTTCCCTTCATCCCAATGTGAGCTGTTTTAACAGTTTCTGGTTGTTCTTCACAATTTTAGTACAGGATTATGAAGGCAAAGCAGTCAGGAAGACAGGAGGGTGGCACAGGAGCAGAGCGGGAGGTAAGGAAGGTAGGAGAATGAGGGCTACACCTCATTGCCCATTGAGGCAATGCTGACTCCAGTGTTGGTGGGCCACAGTCGATGACTGCAGTTAGGGCAAATGTTCACCCAAACATCATCTTAAGCATCAGGTTCCATGTACGGTTTTGACTGGGAATTAGTTTGCAAAGAACGAATGCAGAAGGCCATATGGCTAGTGTAACTGGTAGAGAGGCAGCCTGCTCCGTCCTTGTAAACAACCCCATCTATTAACGTGTTGCCACCAAACACCCTGTTCATCTTTTGCTGGGAGAAGGAATTTTCATCCCCTGCCCTGTGCTGTCTCAAGCAGCAGAAAACATGCACCAAGTTCATCCTTCACCTAGAGATCCCCTCTACGAAGAAAGATGTCGAGTTGGCACAAGAAAGCACAGGAAGCTTTTCCCTTGCTCCTCTGTCTGCAGAGCCCTGGCCGTAGCACGGCTCTTTGCAGGCTACTGACCTCCATCAGAGACGGAGAGTAAAGTGAAGCGATGTGGAAGGAATCACTTTATTCCAGTTCGGTCTGCATGAGGTGTCCAAATCTGCCTTTCAGTGGAAGAAGGAGACACCCACTGACCAGACATCTCCTGGGTGAGAGGGCAAGAACAGGAAGGAGTTACGTGCCCCAGAGTTGGGTTTTAGCCAACAGTTTGGCACCCAGTTTTGACTCTTAACGTCCGCTCCTAACAAAGTGGATTGAACCGGACTCTTTTCAGTGGTTTCCAGTGACAGGACAAGGGGCAACGGGCATAAGCTGGAACATAGGAAGCTCCACTCAAATATGAGGAAGAACTTCTTTAGGGTGAGGGTGACAGAGCCCTGGAACAGGCTGCTGAGAGAGGTCATGGAGTCCCCTTCTCTGGAGATTTTCAAGACCCGCCTGGATGCAGTCCTGAGTGATGTGCTCTAGGCAATCCTGCTTAGCAGGGGAGTTGGACTAGATGATCTCTAGAGGTCCCTTCCAACTCTGTCAAATCC
>JAHREE010000480.1:736836-821043 GCA_033628505.1 Tringa tobata
GGGGGTTCACTTTCCTTGCATTGTCAAATGATATTTTTACTTTCCTGGCTGTCCTCTCTTGTTTGCATGTCAGACCGGCTGTCTGTTGCCCCCAGTGGGATAATCTGTCTAGCTTGCAGCCTGGTCCTTCGCGCACACCTGAACGGCTCTAGAGAGATCTGACTGCTGGTAATGGTAATAATGGTAAATGCAGATTACAGTTTAGGCATCTGTGCTTCAGGGCCGCTTATGCCATGGTAGACTGTTAGTGTCATTGACCTTATTGATATCCTGGTCACTTATTCTGGTAGTCTCACAATCACTTCAACTTCCTGAATTCATGTAGACAGGCCTTACAAAACCTTGGGGTTTTGAGATCTGTGTCTCTCCTTGCTATTAAAGTTCACCTAGGCTTTTAACTTCTCACCTAATTACTATTGCCTACCCTTCTGGCTTATATTATGTCCATCTCCAATTTAAAGTTCTGGTGCTGATGATATTTCCTAGCATGCCTGTGTTAGCTTTCTATAGGTTTCTCAGTTTTCTTTATTATTCATTGCATTGAATTCAGGTTTCTCATTTCATAAGGCTTTCCACGGTTCTTTCCATTCCTGCTCATTATTTTGTTTCTTACTGAATTTTACTATCCACTTTGCTTCCCGTGTTCTTGCATTTGTTTCCTTCCCCATGGGAAGTAATTTCGCAGTTAATGTTTAAAGCCACAGACCTTTTTCTGTGTAAAGTTCCTCAAAACAGAGCACGTTATTAGCCTTATATGGGAGGTAATTGGAGTCCGGAGGTAAACACTGGACATTGTGACCAAGTTTTGAATGCAAGAGCATGGATTTCTGCAACATTGTTGCTCTCTTCCGTTCATTTGGTAATCACGCCCCTAAGTTATGTGTTGTTTTGCAAGCTCTTCGGTAAAGGTAGTGTGTTCTGCGATTCGAGTTTGGGAAGAGTAGTTCAGATTTGACTGGAATCTCTTGGTACCATAATAACAAAAAGTATTTTTCATCTGTTGTTCTAAACGCACCCAGGCGAGAGTGTGACAGAGATTGCTTCCAAGTAAAATTCAAAGCAAGTTATTTATTGCTGGGTAGCATACTTGTATCAGATGTAGTTTATAGTGGGAAAAAACTGGCAGTGCCTTAAAAGAATGTCAAATGTTAATGTTTGAGCTACTGTAAAGGATGATTTAGCACTTTAAAAACAAAACTGTCCCCCCTTCCTTTTTAAAGTTGGTTGATTTATCGTCTTGCTAAATTTGGGCATTGTGGTTAAAAGGTGGCTGTGTTTGGCCAGCTGAGGATTTCTAATTCCAGGATATGGAACCTTCATCTGGGGTAAAACAGAATTGTAGGTTACTTCTGTGTTTCGTCTTTGTGTCTGTGTGGTGGAAGTGTGAGTAGTATGGTCATATCGTGGCATTTTGTGGGGCTTTTGGGTTGTTGCCAGTTGGTATAGATTGAACATCTCTGCCTGTGTGACTGTAGTCTGTGCTTTAGCTGCAGCTACACTAGGAAAAAAAAATGGTTGTAGATGGATCAAATATTCAAGTATCAGAGAAAGTTGAGTGATGCAGGTCTGTAAATGCTGTTTAAAGCTCTGTTCTCTCAGTTTGCTGGGGGTGGTTCTGCTGCTGCAGTTACATTAGGCCTTGCTGATTTCAGAGGGGTTTTGTTGAAGTGAGTACTTTAAGAGTAGGGCCTTGGGTTGCTGGCTTCCTGAAAATAACTTTTTTATCAGTTCATTTCTGACAGGTGACACATGACCTTGCCTTGAGTTTAGGAAAAAACTGTAATGTTGGTGATGTGTATGTTTGTCCTTTAATGACTGAGTTCATGTGATATACGGCTCCTCCATATGTGAGTGGTTTTAACAGAAAAAGGACAAATTAATCTAACAAGTTCTATTCTCTGAGCCTAGACTGAGGCAGTGCAAGGGAGGTCCATGTAAGCCACGCTAGTGAGCATATGGTAGTATTTCTTTACTGTGTTTTGGTACATGGGGGACTCTTGTAAATATTCTTGGCATAATCTGTTAAAATTTTGTTTCATTTAAACAGGACTAGAAGAATAAAGAGAAGTTTAATTTATGAGAACTATAAGAAAGCTTGCAACAGTTTGGAATGGATTGATTTATGATACCTCTGACATGTGAGAGCTACATATTGTGTTGCTTCTGGCCAGCTGCTGCTGGTGGACTTCAGCTGACTTCGTTGCAGCGAACCCAAGAGATAGGCCCTCATCGCTAATAGAACATAAACAAGTGTGATGCTGAAATGAGATGAGGCTCCGAAATGGAACTGTGGCCACCGTGTTAGTTTTCATCACTACTTTCCTCAGTTTGTCCTGGTATACTGCATGGCAAAATGGGAAAGGTAAGTAAAAGGCTACAAAACCAAATTGACCTTCATGTGGTTGTATGGCAGAGGAATGAATAGTACAGGCATGTGCTCTGCTGCTGTATGTTAGCACTCTGTAAACTGCTTGTTGACTAGCTCTGTTCCAGAAGGTATCGCCTTGGTGATGAATAAACACTTGCTAGTAGATTCAGGAAAATTAACTTAGAGTGATCCTGATTTAAAAATAAATAAAAAAAAAAGTAACCTGAAAAACCCTAAATGCTACTCTTGGAGGAAGGGGTTGGTCCAGGCTGAATAGCTGTGCTTTTTTTTTGGTTGGTTTTTTTTTTTCTTCCTGGTTTATAGGTGTTGGGAAAACATATGGCCTCTGCTTCTTTGTTGTTGTTTTCCTGGTTTTTTTATTTCCTTTTTTTTTTTTTAATTTCCCCCCTTGTAACATATGGCCAATGGACCTGGCTGGAGAATGTTATTTTTGGTGCTGCTTCCTGTCTTCCCTGATGATTCAGTGATGGCAGTGGCAAACTGCCAGTCAACATCATTGAAAGGCTTGTCTTGCTGTCTTTGGATGAAATGTAAAATATGTTTTGTCAGAGTATGATATAAGAAATAAAGTAACATGAGTAAATTGACCAGATAATGGGAAATGCATCTATTATCATAACATGAGCAATCTAATGACATAATCAAGTAACTGCTATGTGTAATAGACTTTTACCTTTTCATTTATCTTTGTTGATCTTACTGCACTCCATGTGAACCCTGGAAAATTCCGTTTTCTGAGGGCCAGGACAGTTTACTGCAAGTAAGATGTTTTGGTTTTGTCCTTCAGTAAAGCAAATAAACTTACTCAGGAATAGTTTCTAGAAGGAGAAAGGTTTTTGGGTTTTGTGTTTTTTTTTTTTTTTATAAACATCTGATGTTTTTTATAAACATCTGATCTCTTGAAAAGAGAGATATGCCCTTCAAAGACCAAGTAATTTAAAAACAGGTATTGTTTCTTAAGTGAGATTGCTGCATGGTTTGTTCTGCTGACAATATTACCTTCAGTTGTGCCTCAGGTCCAATAAAAGGAAGCAGAGGTTTTCCAGGAATGCCGTCTGTTGTAGCAGAGCCAACTTGTAACCCTTTTTTAAGTATAAAAGAAGCAGATGAGTTCTGTGGCATATTGAATTTTTTTTCCCCATTGGGCACTTGTAGGAGAAGCAGATGCTTGGTGGTGTTGTCTCTGCTGTAGCAGTTGGTTGGTAGGCTAGCCTTCTGAATGTAAACAGCAGGAAAAATGTCTGGTTCTCAAGGCTGTGGTAATATATAGATCTTTTAATTGGACAACAAAAGCATAGATGTGCGAAAGACTGACAAGAAAAGGATATCTGAGTAACACTGTAAGTAGTATTTATTTCATTTTGACTAATACCACGTTCTCTAGTTACATTTTATGTTACTGATTCATTTCTTGCTGAAGAACCTCGTAAGAATTTTGTTTTCACTTCAGCAAAGGTGTGTATTTATGAAATTCTTTCTCATTATTTTTTTTCTTTCTGATTTGACATATGATTTACAAGTCTGGTTCTCTTTTGTCAAAGTCTAACACAAAGAAAAGTCTCCATTAAAAGAAACTAACAAAAATCTGCTATTTGGAGAGTACTAATATATATGGCATTTGGTTACAATTTAGGCTTTTGTTGGTTAGACTGCTCTATTTTTTTATACTTTTTTTTCCATCTGAATACTTAGAATCAATACTTTCTTAATGTTGGTATAAAAGCTCTGCATTTATCTTCTTCCAGATCTTGCTGTTGAGCATGAAGATGGTAATTTGTTAAATAAAAATCAGTGTAACAAGACATCACGAATGTGTTAATTAATCATAAATCATGGTTATGAAACTGTAGTCTAGATAACTTATTCTGGAGGTGTTGTTTCAAGAGCAATTTATAAGTGGGCTATTATTTTTTTAATTTTTATTTTACTTTTTAACTTGTACGAATTAATAAAATGCTAAACATAAGTTGTATAAAACCAAAACAGAATTGAGTTCATTTAGTACCATGTTTTCAATCAGAGATATTTCTGCACCATTGGAAAAGGATCAGAAACTGCTGATATACATTTATTAAGAATTTTTTTTCCAGCTTGATATCATTTTATGTTTATTTAGTAAACCTTGTGGAATGGTAGCTTAATTAACGGATAACATTTTCATTACGAATTTGTGAGTGGCTTAATTAGAAGCAAATACAGTGCTTTCTGTTCCTATTCGCTGAAAGGATATGGGGTGTCACATAATCTGATCATCTTTTGTTATTCATTACATTTATATGACATGTACTAGATTCTTGTAGATATTTGTCAGTCTTTGGGCAACAAAATACTAAGTTGAAAGAAAATACTATTTACAATTTTTAAAAGAAGCAGCAAACCCCTAAAATGTTAGCTTCTCAGTGATAACTAAAATATATTTTTCTTTTTAAAAGCAGAAACCTAGTGCCTTGTTTCTAGCAACCCTAATCCAGTTTTCAAGTGATTAATTTTAACTGAGGAACTAAGATCTTGTCTAATTGTTACTTAAAATGCAGAATCATTTGTAGAATAGCAATAAGACCGGAGTGATGTGATATTTTTGTAGATCATGTCTTCCTCTAGTAGATATACCTAGTCCTGGTTTATGCAGGATAGGATTTAGACACTTCAAAGTGATACAGACTTTGGTACTAGTTTAAAGTGCAAAAATTTGTCTATGCTGAATGGTTCTTTATAAAGTTTAAGGGTATCCTGAGACGCTGTCAGAAGTTGAAGGAAATATTTTGTCTTAATTGCCATCACAGCATGGCTTTAGCTTACCTAGGGGTCTGATTATGTAAATAACCTTTCACGGGACAGACACTGCTGTTTGGATAAAATGGCCAATTACACAGTTTTTCTTTTAAAGTTAACCGTGTTTAAAGAAGTTTGACTGAAATACCTCTGGTTGTTCAAAATTAGGCCAAGATCTTTGTTGCTTTCTGGACCCCATGCAATGTCTAGAAGCACTGGAGTTGCAAGGAAGCAGTTCAAGCCCTGAATACACCTGGGAAAGACCTCTCCTGTGGGATTAATGAAAAAGAGTTTTAAGACTGCTTTCTAGCAGTTAAAAATGTGCTATGGTTAGCATGAATGAAGTAGATGTTGGAAATCAAATCTTACCAAAATGCTAATTACTTTGGTGCACAGATGGACCACTTTTAAAGGATCTGCAATCACTTCACATTCACAGTTAGTTCACTGTAAGATGTCCTTGAATTCCTCCTAGGACTGAGCTCTTATACAAGTGATAACTTTGTGCTTAACACCATCTCTTTTGACTGAAACAAGCTTTCTGGTACTACTGACCTGCTCAGCTTCACAGGTATTCACCACCTCATTTGTGAGCTACAGAAATGGAATAGGTTGGTGTTTTTTTTTTATCCTAAAGGCACTCTCATGAGAAGATCTAACCAGTACAAAACAGTACTGTGTACCTATTGCACCAGTCACAGAAATTACATCAAAGCTGTTGTTGCTAAGTAGAGAGCATAGTCTTGATGCTTTGATCTTTAATGTTACTAGTGGTCTAAGTACGCAATATTCCAGGAAGAACATTATGCTCCATAAAGCTCAGGAACCTCATCTTCTTGGGTTACCAAACTTCCTGATGCCTGTCGTTAGCATGGAAATTGGGTAGGAAGGTAAATAACTTTACTGAATTAGGGTAGGTGCAGTAGGATGACATTCCTCAGCGAAGCATTCATCAACCTCATCTCTTGCTTCCCATGTTAAATTCCAATTCTATCTTTTCGCCTTTGATTAAAAAAACCCAAACAAACAAACAAAAAAAACACCAAAACCCACCCCAAAAACCGCAGAACAGTTTTTTGTTGTAAGTATGTGTACTCTGTTCTTGGTGAAAGACAGTAGTTGGCAGTGTCTTGTGTCACTTCTAGAAGGCATTTGGCTACTTGAAGTGGTGAGGACGTGTATGGAATATGTATTGTGAAACTCTGGTGCAACTTAACCCTTCAGGAATGTCTAAACTGCAGTTTTCAGAGCAATGTGAAATTAGTAGTTTATGTCATCTTTTTACCATGTAAAACGTGGTCTTCTTTAAGGATGAAGAATTAGTTGAAAAAGCTTCTGTTTTTCAGTTCATCCAAGGGTGTGGTCATAACTGTAGGATCTCCTCACTGTATGAGGGTGGCTTATTCTGGTGTACTGATTTAAATTCACAGGGGAAGACCCCCAGGGGGACTTTTGAGGTATTTAACTAGCTTCCTAGTTTGCTAAATATTCATTCATACTTAAAACAGTAGCTCCAACCATCATTACTTAAGCATGACATTTTCTCTCATTTGGAGAGAAAATGGCCTGAGCTGTATAATAAAACCGTTGTCTTCTTTCTCCTCTATTTCCATAAAATTAGAATTACTGCGCTGTTTCTCAGACACAATAATCATAAGTGCTGAAAAATCTAAACTTAAGAGCAAGCAAAGAAAACCTGAGACTGAAACAAAAAGCCTCAGCCAACAGTGGAAAATTTTGGACTAAGAACCAGGAATATTAATTCCTAGAGGGAGAAGGCTCCTACAGAACCATGGAGGAAACAGGGCAAGGAGGACAGGATATATATATTTTATTTATTTTTTTTTTGCTTGGTGATGGTTATGCAAATATTCTCTTTAAAAATAGATCAGAAATCTGAGAGAATACATGTTAGTATTTTGCAACCATAACTCACTTTATGCTTTGAGCCTAAGAGAAGCTGTTATTTGAGTAAATGCTGATTACAGTCTGCATGTTCTGATTTTCAGAGTTACGTGCTGATTTCCCACTGATGTGAATTGAGACTGACCAACCAAAATAGTTAAATGGGCTACAAATTGGGAAGAGTGGAGGCAGGGAAAGGGGTGGGATGCTAAAGTAACAATTTATGCCAGTTTGTTTGGAGAAAAGAAGTCTTTTTTTTCTTTTCTTTTAAATAGAAGGGAAGCATTGGTTTCCTTTTGGAAATTCTGTTGCAGATCTTCCAGAAGCTAAAATCAAAGGAAATAGGAATTTCCTTTTTCTTTTTAACACCAGCACATGAACATTACTCTGGCCTTTAGCTGAAATACACTTCAAGCTTGGTTTCCAAAACCAAAAAATTATACCAAATTGGTGTGTAACTTATGGATATTAAAAACTGAAGTTGAATTTCAGTAAAGCCAGTCAAGAATGTAGGTTTGGAATGGTTACTGAGAGTCCTGTGCAGGTAGTGAACACGCTGTCCCAGGTGAATTGAGCAGAATATGTGTATATGCTCAGGTGGGCAGTGTTTAGGTCTGCAGTATCTTTGTCTGCCAAGTGTGAGTTCTTGCATTATTTGTAGAAACAAAAGAAATTGAACAGAAAAGGGGTGTTAAGTATGGAGTCTACTACTCCAAGACACAGGAAGTCTCCTTTCTCCTCTGCTTGGCACTGTGTCCACTTCTGAATGGTGCATTCATTATGTGGGGTTCAAAGGAGCAATAAATTATCAAAGATCTAGAAAATCTAAACCATAAGGGAAGGGTCAGTGCCCTAAAATTCCTTTAAAGGAAAGGTGTGAGAAGTGTGATGGGAAAATTTTCAGATATTTTGAAAGTTCTTACAAAAAAAAAAAAAGGACATAATCTATTGTTTGTGGCCATAGTCAATAACAGGATATAAGGGACTGAAAATGAAAGGGAGAGCAAGGTTAGGTAGTGGAAAAAGTTTTTGTAATGGCAAATACAGTTACATGCTGGAGTGGGTCATAGGGAGGGGTGAAGAATTGCCATGAGCAAGTTAAACCAGTGATGGCAAGTCAAAGATACCAATACCATGTTTGATACTGGTAGAGATTTGGGCTAGCACAAAAAGAGTGAGTTCTACTGTTTTTTAAAGTTAATATGGCAAATATAATATATCCCAAAGTAAGTCTCAGGTACAGCTGGTGACAAGGATCTGACTTTTAACTAGCTATCTTGCTGAAGTGAGTTTTGAGAGCAGAGTTGGACTGGGTGACCCCGAGAAGTGCCTTCTAACCTGAGTTATACTAGGCATTCTTGACCTTTGCCAAGTTTCTCATCTTGTTGCAAGAGTGACATGCCAGTGCATTTCATTACTAAATAATAATGGTGTTTGTATGAGATATGTGAGAGTTGCACTCTATTATCATCGAATCTGATCCCTTAAATTACATAAAGTGTTTGCTTGTATTTTAGCAGTTTCACTTAACCTATTATTGTTAATGTCCACGACCATTTCTTTAGCTAGGAACTGTGAAAATATTGTGTTAGAAAAATCTCAGAAAGTTACTTGTTTTTATTTTCAAGTGTGATTTTTTTTTTTCTTTCCTCAACCCACTGTTTAGAGTACTATCTTATTCAGTAACCTTATTCCCACTGTGTAGTCATGACTTCATTTGCTGCCTCAATAACTAAAAAGCTTTTCCCGTTATTGATACAATCTTGAGGATTAAAATTCTCTAAATTGTTCCTTTTTAGGATGAGACACGGCTAAAACAGTTTAGTTTTGTTTATAATGTTTTGTTTTCCTGAACATGGCAGAAAGTGAATAGAAAGTGGTTTCCTTGCTCGCAGTGCAAAGCTTTATTCCAGATAGTCTCTGCCTAAAAAGCAATTAGTCCAGACAGTCTTTTAGAGCTGTGCTTCCAGCTGCTTTTCTGGTTGTCTCCTTGGCTTTCATGCAGCTTTCTGTCTATTCCTGTGGATGCTTCCCACAGATGTGCCACCCATATATCTTAACAGTAAACAGCTGAAAACCTGTTTCAGCATGCAGCAGTATTTAATTTTACTATCTTATGCTCAAAAATAATTTTAAAGTTCCCTGTGCTTACCAAGCATAAATGTTGATATTGTAGCCCACAGATATGTTCTGGTCTTACATATCAGCACTGTGAATATGTACGTTTTCTCAGACAGTTCAGAAATGGGCTGAACTAAATCTTTTTTCCATTCCAAATGACTAGTGAAGTAGTTGTGCGAATAAACAGCCCTCATACTTAGTTGCACACCCCTAGGGACAAGCTGTAGAGGTACTGTTGCAGAAAGATTTGCATAAAACAAATGTGATCCCATCACATTTGACTTACAAGGTTGTTGTTAATTTGCTGTGAAGTGCAAGCATTGTGAAGCTTTGATCCCGAGTTGTTTGCAAGGAGGACAAGTTAGAAAGAATATGTTCTCAGAAGCAGAGCTTGTTCAACACAGTTGTCAAGTCACAAAAAAACCCCAACCTCAGCAACCCCAACCTCAGCAACCTCAACCCACTTAGCACGTATGGAAACAATAATCGAAATTCTGCAGTGCTTGAATTTTCTGCCTAAGCTAATAAGAATTTGTAAAAGTTTTAGCTCTTAGAATAGCCTTATTAATTGTGAGATGCTAGCACTCTTCTGACCTGTTGTCTTTTGATAGATTAGTTTTCTTCTAATGTATTAAAATGTTAAACATTTGGCTGTGGATCTACTGTTACTAATTTTAATTTAGGAAGCTAGCTATTCTTGCTCTAGTTCCCGGTGTGTATGTTGTGTTGGTTTCTGAGGAGAGGGAAAAGAAAGGTGTAAAGTAAGAGTAGCTTGATTTACATGTACAGAAATCCACAGAGTTAACTGACAATTCTATGGTAGAAACAAATCATGTTAAAGTTTTCAGGAGCTTTCAGGTTCTACGAACTGAATGGTTGCTTTTTCTTTCTGTGTCATGGTTCTACTTTCCTGTGTGCTTTGTTTCCTTGCCACATATGTCTGTAGCCGAGCTAATCCGTTTGAGAATATATAACATCTTAACTCTCAAAATCTGAGTCCTGAACATTCAACAGTGTGTAAGCATATAATATGGTGATTCCAGGAGAAGATCTGGGGTACATACACCTGGGTTTTCCTGGACATGACTTCTTTTTCTTCATGGATAATTGTGCCTGGATGGAAATCCTTCAGATGCAGAGCCTGTTAGCCCTGGATGGGTGGATTCACAGGCATCCTGTTGCTGATCAGGTTACTGCATGACCAGAAATCCTAATTGTGTACACAGAGATTGTTTAAGTGTGCACAGTAAGTGACACCTTTGGGAAGTTTTATGTAAGTGCATATTTGTGATAAGTAGTTGCTGAGCAATTGCTCAATAGTCCACATGCCTTTGGGATTTCTGAGAGGGATCAACCACTCAGTTACTGCCCAGTTGGCTGGAATATGTGCTGCGAGTCACATTCTGGAGGATGTATAGAGCTGCATGTATTGAAGAGTTTGCATGAGTGGAAGATTAGGGTTAAAAATTTTTGCTTTGCATAAATGTATCTGTTGATCAGGGAGGCTCTAGATAGAAATAGGGGAGACCTTTCTTGAAACTCTCATGTGGTAGAATAACTGTTTTCTCTTGTGATGTAAATGGGATAGACATATTTGTAGGTAGAGATGACCTTTTTAGGCAATTTTCCCTTATTCTCCTCTTCCATGCTACTGAGAAAGCAATGTATACAATAAATGTGCAATTTTATATTATATGGAGACGCTGAAAAAGAGACTAATGCTTTGTCCTTTATTTGTAATACATTGCTTTAAATCTAACTGTATTTAACTTAGTTTGATAAAGTTTTTAACTTGGAATGAGTTACAACTGAATGGAAGACTTCTCTTTCGCTTGTATTTTGGGGGTCCAGAGATGAGTTGCATTGTGTTTTGTAGTATTTTAGCTATGCGTAGATTTGAATTGGGTGAAGTTGAGAGTTTTGTTGTCATGCAGAAAAAAACCCGATGCTAGGACATTCACAATACGTTCATATATTCAGTACCAATGGCTTTAAGTTATTTTCTGATGCAGTCATATCGATAAATTGACACAGATAATGAATGTAGGATGGCTGTGGTTAACTTTTTTTAAAAGCTGAAATGTCATTGCAGCTTCTCTTGCCTGAAGACATGCTGCTGTATCCTCTTTTTCCCTCTGTCACTCCTTTGTAATATTTTTTTTTTTTTGGTCTGTCCTCCTCACTTGCATCAAATTTGGTGTTGTCAGCAGCACTGTATTTCTGTGACATTCCTGTAAGTTTGGAGGAAACTGGCTGTTAGGACAGGGGCAGAGCTTCCACTTGGCCCCATGGAGGGAGGGCTGGAGCTCAGCAGTCATGTTGAGCTTTGCGTGCTGGGCAGTCACTGCTCATATTCCTGCCGACCACACGACGGGTGCACAGCTCCAAGCTGCAGCACTGCTGTCTTTTGCCTGGCTAGTGGTTAAAGGCAAGTGCTGTTAATGCATTGAAGAAATATGTGTATGGAAAGACATGCATGGGGGATGGCATAAGGAGTTGCGTGTCAAGGGTCAAACACTGGTTCTGCTGTCTGGGCTTACAGTGGCAGAGGAGTGGAGGTTCCTGGGCTGCGGATGGGAGTCTTGGGGAAGAGCTGGAGCCACTGGGACAGAAGTCCTTGTTAGGGCAAAGGGGTGGAAACAGCTGTAGGAAAACAAATCTGTGAAGCTTGTGTGGATGCAGTATCTATGTAAGGACTTGGGTGTTCCCTCCCCACCCCACAGTCTTGGCTCTCTCTAGGCATACAAAATTACCAGAGTGCCAGGTGAGAGAGCTGTTTTATTTAAAACTCAAGCAGACATTTACACGTAAATTGTATATATTAGATTTTGATTGTTCATAATTCTGCAGCTTTAGTAGAACAAACTGCTTGTGATTGTGTTCGTGGGTGTATTTTTGTACTTGGTCCTTTTTTGAATTACTGGAGAATAGCCTTCTGGGTCTGGCAAGAATCTGTGCTTAAGTTGTTTGCATTTATCTGTATCTGGTCTTATGGTGCCTCTTACTTACTGTTTGTACATGTTTACTGTCATCATTAAATGTGCCATGGAACGAAAAAGGCATTTATGGCTACTTTGCTATATTTTTTATTGAGATGTTATAGATAAATTTTTAAAACAGAAATGGAATGTGGAAATCTGTTAAGCTAAACAAGGTGTTGCCATTGGTGCTATTCAAGTGTAACTGAAGAGTTGGTGGCTGACACAGTTGACTCTACCCTTCATTCTCAAAAAATGCTTTATAGCAGATTGATTTATATACTGCAGTATAATGGCATAATCCTATTGTCTATCCTATGGCTGTATCGATTTGCATCTTTCAAAAATAAAAGTGGAATTTTACATATAATTTTTGTAATGCAAACAGTTTCTTGAACAAATCTTCAGCAAACCCAAAGCCTTTCCTGTAAGGGAAAATCAAAATATACTTTATTTCAATTAATCTATTTAGATGTGGTTTATAGCCACATGATATTTCTTGCGTGTCTTCTTCTGTGGGAATAATTCCTATGCTATGCTAATTCTTTCACAAACTCTTTGCTTCGTTTTTACAGGAGATCAATATGAAATTTGTAATTCTACTCAGAAGCCTTAACCCATTTGAAATACAAATGGAACCACGTTTCCCTGTGGCATTGTAGCATCACAAACTAATGTTCAATAATATTGAGAGAGTAGTGTAATAGGAAAATAATAATATGTAACGAGGTGATTTGGAAGAGTTAAACCAAAATACTAATTTTCTGCACTTGAGTATTTTGGAGACTCTGTACTTCTCACCAACAAAAAATATTTTGGCTTCTTATACTGTGTGACGTCTTCCGGTGGCCTTAGTCAAGTCTAAGTCAAAACCAAGTAGTGCCTTCTCCAACCTTGCGAAAACATGTTTGTTGCTGCTTCTAGACCATTCTTTTCCTGTTTGTGGCTTCATTTACCATGATTTCAATCCTGATCTCTTATTAAAGTATGTTATTTGTTCTATCATTTGCATATGACATAAACAAGCATGTCTGTTCATCCTGTTCCCCTCCTTGATTTTTTTAACCTTTTAACTAATTTTCTTTTTATTCATATAAAAGTTGTCTGGGAGATGATGACAAAGCAAATATGATACATAGAGGCTATGCTAGAGTTGAGGTTAAATGAGTTTCAGGTGTCTATCTAGAGGTGAATTGGTGTAATGCCATAATTACAAGCTTGAGATACACTAGTTCTCACAATTGCATATTGATTAGCATGATGGTCATTTCTAAGTTACACCTCATTCTGTGGGTTGGTGTTTGTTGTTTTTTTCAAATGCAGACATATCTGTGTGTATTATAGCGTTCTTCCTAACTAGTATTAAAGTCTATCATCGATATTCTCTGAATTATGGCTATTATGTCAGACTTTTGAGTGTTTCCAGAATGAAAAGAACTAAACTTACACTTTATTCTCAACTTTTGAGCAAGATTTATTTTATCCTTTGAATCATGAGATCCCGCAACACTGGGCACTATGGGACACACATTGTGTTACATCAGGAACACAGTTTACTGGTGTAGCAAGAGCTCGAGAAGGGAAAAAAGTAAGTTCATTCAGTTAGTTTTTTGAATTTTCTTGTGTGCGCACAGCATGAATACGAGGAATAACTTGTGTAACCTTTGGCTAAAGCCTTATCTCATTAATCTTAAAATATAGTTATAACTGTAGCTTTTTAAGAAGTTGATGTGAGGGCATCAGATATGTAAAAGATATTGAAAAAGTGTAGAATACAGGTTCATTGATGACTGGTTATTTGCAGGATGGGAGTGACAGGATTAGAGGAAGCTTGAAGCTTGAATCAACTCGAATTGGAAAGTTGTTTTACTGTTTGTGCATCCTTGTTTGGATAATAACCACTTTCAACAAAAATGTTTTTACTGCGAGCTTTTATGGAAACTTGTTTTCTCTTTCTCTTTTCCAGTTTTAAATTCTCAAATCAGTAACAAAGAGAATCAAAGACCCTATTTTCATGAATTCTGTTACAGCAGAGAACGCTATTTTAGTAAATTAAATCAGAAATTCAGTTGCTTATAAAAATGTGATATGCAGGGAAATTATTTTCATTAAAAAAAGTAAAAACCCTTCAGGAATTTGAGACCACTAGATAGTATGAATACTTTGATTTGATATCTTAATACAGGTATATGTGCTTGTTTGTAGAAAGTAGCTGAAAATACTGATTGAGATCTGAGAAGAAACATGAGATCTCACAGATGACTTGTAGTCAAATTGACTGTAAGAGGTTGAATTACCTAAAGGGTAATTACATTTGTTTACACTGTCAGCAAATCTGCGAGTGTTTCAGGTGAAGGGGTTGTCTCTTGTTCTCTTTCAACAGATTTGAAAGAATTGTGTTTTACCAGGGTTAGATTTGGGTATTTTTAATGCTGAAATTACGATACCACACAGATGCTGATAATTACATTATGAAGCCACAGTCTGCTAGGATCAGCATAAGTGGTTACAGCTTCTTTCGTATGTCTTGTTAGAAATGAACATAATTAGCTATTATGTAGTTTCAAGAAGATATTCTGGTTTATAGGTAGCAATAAACTATATATATATACAAACACATATAAACTAAATGAGGAAACAAATACAATAAATGGATGCAATATGTATACTTAATGCAGGTATTTCTGCAGAAATGTACAATGGATTGTTTTATTTTAATATGATAAAAAAATGCAATGGGAATGCTTTCTTCCAGCTAATGTGCTTTAGCCCTTCAGTATTACCAAGAATATGCAGGCTAGATACCAACCTATCCTGAATCTTAAAAATAAAGTGTGTTTCAGTGCTACGATTGTAATGCTTGCCTAAACTGGAGCTTCATGCTTGCTTGAGCAGTAGATCTTCTGCATAAGATTTTAGGCAGAGTTGTAGTGGCTTTTTAATTGGCAGTTAGTTTAAAAAAATAATCTTGACATAATGATCTTTGTACAATCTGTCGCTGGAAATTGTGTTCCTGTTTTTGAGGTAATACTGTGATGTTATTGTTGACCATTTCCTAGTTTCTTTTCACTGTTACACGCTTTAAGTCGTGTGCAAGGCAAATAGGAAATATCCAAGTGGAGGGTTTTGGTGAAGGTTGTTTGAAGGTAATTTTTTCTGACACTGTAAAGAGTCGATGACCAAATTACATGAATTCAGTGGATTACATACTCAGCTGAGCTCTTTTTTTATTAATTTCTTAAATGGAACTCTTTGTGCTATGTATGTCTACAAGAGAAGATGCAATAATTTTCCTTGTGCAGCTTTGCTTTTTGGGAATGGAATCTATGAAGCTTTTATTTATTCCTTAGTGTTTCTATTCAGGGCTAGAGATGTGTTAAATTATGATTGCTTATTGTGGAACTGATTTAGCATATGATTTCAGTGACCTTTTTATATCAGATTCCCTGTAAAGAAGAAATTCCAGCAGAGTTGACAGTGCTTCTTAGCACTGGCAATAAAATAAAAACCAAATAGCTGGAAACTAAAAAGCCCTGAGGACTATATTCATCCATAGAGTCCTGGGCAGTGTTGTGTCCTAGGCAAAAAAGTGTGAATGCTAGTGAACAGTCAGATCAGGACAAAGAAATTGCAAATTTTTTTTTTGCAAAAAATTTCTTTTTTTCCACCACTGTAGCTTGCTGTTCTTTCTTTTTTTTTTTTAAAGAAGACCTTCAGCTCAAGTGCTGCCAATAAGTTTTCTCAAACAAATCATGTGTTTAATTATGCTTATTATCTGAAGCCAATGCACAGACAGAACACCATATGCTGCTATTGACTTGACCTCCTTAGTCCTGGGTGTCTGGATTTTCTGATATATTATTCTTTTTATTCCTTGTGTCCAAAGGAACGTTCAGACCCTCTGTCAGCCCTCATCAGTGGAGATTTGTGAGGGGTGTGATAGTGGGTTTTATAACTGTATAGGAAATTTTCTAAATTGTGACAATTTCTGTATTGAACAGTTTGTATACTGTGGCAAAGGTGAGCAGTTGCATCTGGAGACATTTTAAACTCTTCCTGGCTGCTCTATCCAGCTATTAAAATATCCCTTCAGTAAATGATTCATTATTTGTCACAGCTCTAGTTTGGCTTCTTTGACTTTGATTGCTTAGGATTGTTTTTCCTCTGGGAAAATGTTTTATTCTGTAGCTTTTTTGGAAAAAAAAAAACCCACCACAAAACCCCCCAAAAAACAAACAACAAAACACAAAACAAACAAGCCAAGCCTGCACAATGTAGTACTACATGCTTCCTTTTGGATTGGTAAGCTGCGGCATTTTTAGTGTATTTATATTAAAGATAAAAAATGGAGGAGGAAATGGGTTCTCAGAGTGGTCTGGTTTGTACTTTCGTTTTTGTGCTTTGTATATGTGGAATCTCTGAGAAAGCAGGGGAGTTTACTTTTTCAAAAGATTGTTTACAAGTAAATTGATTCTAAAATTTACATTTCAAAATAGGAAGGTTTTATTACTTGATATTACAAAGGATCATACTCAGATTGCTTTAAAAAAAATTAGTGAAAACAGCTTCAGCTCCTGCTGCAAAAGAATGTTTAAACAAAAGTATCTGGACTGAAATTGGATCAGGTCCTGAAAGTTTCAAAGCAAACACTCAGACTTGTGCTAGTGCATTAAAATTGGAGAGAACAAAAAACAGTATTTGTTTATACAGATCCTTGAAGTGCAAAATGTGAACAAGTTGCAATGAAAAATAAAGAAATTATAGTTCTTGGGTTATTTTTTTAAAAATAGATTTAGGAAAACCTGCAGAACCTTCACTCAAAAATGAACTGTTCTTCACAGTGAAAGATACTTGAAATAAGCATTTTTTTAAAATATTTCTAGTCCTAATAAGTATATTTCTATGTGGAAAACAAGGGCAATAAACAGTAATTTTATCAGATTGAAATACCGAATTGCTGAAATGACCTGCCAATTTGAGTAACAAGATTAAGGATAAAAGAATGACTTGGCCACTCGTTTTCCTAAATCTTGATACAAGACCTTTTTTGTTTCTTTCATGAAGCAGAAAATGTTCAGTCATGATTAGTAGGATGGTTTTTTCAAATATAAATGATCTACCTCACTGTCTTTAATTCCATAGAATAATATAAAACAATTGCGTATTCTCTAATCCCTTCAGAATAATAAAATAGCTACATGAATAGGCATAGCTACAAACTCTGTAACAAAAAAGGCCCACAAGATCAAGTGTTCAAAGAAGACTGATACAAATTGACCTTGAGCAGTTTTCTTAAGAGCTTTTATTTATAGCATGCCTGTTGTTAGCATTTGTAGTATACTGCTTTATTCTGTATTTGCATGGTTGATTATTTTTCTGCTTCAGATTTTATAATGCATCATAACTTGCTTATAAAAGGTTTTAATTTCACTTAAGAGCAAGGAGCTAATTAGCTGATGGGGAGTAGTCATCCATGTTAATATATTGTAACATTTCAAGGACACCATATATCAGTTCTTAGGTAATTTTGAGTCAAAATCACAGTTGGATTTGAAAACTCACTTGAGATTTAATTTTGTGGGACAAATTTTAAGACCTTCTTTACTCTTCACTGTTTAACGTTGCTGGTTATAAATATGATTTGTGCCTATGTACAGGTTTTGACACTTGATAATTACCTCAGTTTGTTACAGTGTTTTGCCGTTTTTATAAGACTGAATGTCACAGGTGGATTCTGGAACATATTTAATACCTCTCTAGTGTGGACAGAGCTTTTTGGCCTTGCCTGTGTGATTGGTTTGACAAGTCCTCTGCTTGCTTCTCAGTCAGACATCTGAGAATGGAGTGCTTGATTTACGCCTTGTGAATATCTTCTGAGCTTGGGAGTCACTTCCAAAGGGCAGTAGAAGCAACGTTTGTATTTCCTCAGTAAATGCCACTATGTATTTCTTGTCTGTGCATCTTTATGTGGATGCTGGATGATTGTCCGGTGCAGTGAGAGCAGGATTTTGTATCACAGTATTGGGTAATTGTATTTACAGTTATATTTTGCAAAACCCATGCAAAATAAGAAATCTAGCCTTTGTCAAAGAAAGTGTTAGATTTAGGATGAAGTTGAAAATTACTGAAGTGCTACTGTAGTAAGTGTTCTTTTTGATTTACTAGAGGAATTCAGTCTTTTTTTTTTTGACTGACATTGGAAATACTTTAGTCTGAAACATTAGCATAGCAGGATTTTAATTTAAAAGCATATCTGTGTTTGAAGGACAAAGATGACTTCGATCAGATGATGCTAGAAATGAGGTAGATTAAGGTACTTGGGTATTATGGATCAAGCATGGTCTAAAAAATACATGTTGTGTACATCTCTGTGGGAGTGAAGTGCAGGTCAGTGCAAGTAGTGTCATGGCTTACTGGATACTGATATACTTGATACAAGATTTCATGGATCACATAAAGCATCTGAACTGATTTGAGGGCAAGTGTCAAACTTATTTTTTTACCTTATGTAGCTGAACAAAAAAGCATTCTTGTAAAAGCTATGCTAGATTGAATTGGCTATCATGTTGACAAATCCCTAATTTATTGAAGAGTAACATGGTCTTGCCACGTCCTCTGATTCTGTATAAAACTCAGTGTGGAAGCTCTCTGTCCATTAATACCGCTGTTTTGTATCAACCTGTAAATTGATCAACATCCTTGATGCGAGTGTAGTGAATTAATATGTGAAGCTTGTAACTGTCTCTGACCTGTGGCATGATGGTAAATACTGTGGGGTTTTTATAATGGGAGTGAATGAGTTGTGTAATAACCAATCGCAAAAGTGCCTGAATTAGCACTTACTACAGTGTATTCTCACAGATTCAAATGTTTATTTATTGGCATTTTAATAACTCTTTAATAGAGGATGCACAAAAATGAGACATTTGCTGTGGAACCTCCCCCCCATCCCCAACCCTGGGGTTGGAAGAAGAAAACTGAAAGTGTTGTCACTAGGGTGGGCCATAAACTTAACTATTGCATTGATGAGTTTAGTACTGTTGCAATTGAGATGCTATTCATTTGAGTAGTGATTTGAATATCCTCTTCTTGGATAGAGGAAAGCTCCTGCCACATCAGGTATCTCTTCCCCTTCTTACCTGTTTTTATTAATTGAATATTTGTGTACAATGCTTTGTTATCAACCAGAGTTTTTCATCTGTGTATCAGATAGCAGTCAATTCTTTCTGTTTCTATTTAACCTACAAAGAGGGTGAGAAGTTCCAAGAGTTCAGTTGGATAAGAGCAGGAGATGTAAATCAGGCCTGCAATGTGGTAAAGCTGAGCTCTCTGTACTTGTCTTGCTGTCTTTTATGAGTGCCAAGTCTGTGGCTGGTTACCTTTTTCTCTGTGTGGCAGATCCATCACTTTGGGTATTTAGCTGATTTGCGGTTTGAAGGAAGACTCAACTGGCTGCTGTTGATATGGGAAGGTCATAAAGCTTTTTCTGATCTTGTTGTCTGATGCATCTGCCTTTGGAGGCAACCAGCCGTACCACCATAGAGCCCCTGGGTAAATTATAGCTTGTTGCTTGTTTTTTTTTTTTTTAAAAACAGTCACCTTAGTTCAGTATGTTCTATTTTGAGTTGTGGAAATGGCCTGTGACTTAACATATTTGTGAAGCTGCTTGATTGATAAGATAAAAACCAGCTTGCAAAGCTTTCATACTGCTTTTTTTTATTGTAGATGGGGCTTCTTTCAGCAGAGGGAAAAAGACTTTCCTTGAGGGAGAATGGCAATACTAACTGAGAAATGCTGAAATATTGTTACAGTTTGTAAGGGTCTTCAGGCAATTCTGTTTTCATCAGCACCCCTGCCACCCCAAAAAAAAAAATGGAGTGTGGGAGGATGGGTGTATTCCATAGCAGCCACAGATCTTTTTTTTTTTTTTTTTTTTTGTCTTGTAGAGAGTAGTGGGGTTTTTACTGGAGTTGCAGACTATCATAATATCACCATTGCAGCCTACATAGAGTCAGAAACTTTGCAGAGATTTCCAGAAATGCAGACTTCCCTTTTTAGACAGCTTCTGGCCCTTTTCCTTTTTTGCTATTTAGTCCATTTCTTGAGAGAGGCACCTCTAGAGGGTCACGAGACATCTCTAATTTTGTAGGGCCTGTACTTCCTTTTACTGGTGCAACCTTAGCAAAGATGGATGTGTATGCATATCATCTAAATACATGTTCCTCTTCTGCTGTTGCCTAATATATGTAAATAAAAGCTTCTGAATTTTATATATCAACACATATACAACTTTGGTCAAAACTGTTGTGTACTTACATGCTCTCAACGATATAAATTGCACCTGCAACCCCATTGGTGGATCCTAAGTAGTTCTTCAGACTTCTAAATAGTGAATTGAGTATTTTCAGGTGATTGTTGCTTTAATAATACCAGTATCTTGATCAGGAATTGTCTTCAACTGTATTTTCTGTGTTTTAAGATTAATGGCAACACACACATATTTAAGGGTTTCAAAAATGCATTGTGATTGAAGGTTAGGTGCGTAGGTTCTTTTGTCAATACTGACCCATCTCTGTTTCCTTTGTGGGTGTTTATGGTGCGCTTTCAAATAGTCAGAGGCAGCGGAATTTCGCTGATTCTGTAGATGTCTATACTCTACTCCATGTAAAAGTTACCCAAAGTAGTTTCCTAATAGAATAGGATAGACTATTTCAATTGAAGGGGACCTACAAAAATCATCTAGTCCAAGTGCCTGACCAATTCAGCACCAACCAAACATTAAAAAGCATGTTATTAAGGGCATTGTTCAAATGCCTCTTAAACACTGACAGACTTGGCACATTAAAAAAATTCATTTTGTTATAAAAGTAGCGTGAACAAAAGCCTAGGAGCTGTTGATGATTTTTAACGGTACTGAAGCTGAATAACCATAGAATTGCTTTGGTTGTGCTTCCAAGGTATTTTTGCCATTTTGTTGTTCTGTATGTGTTTCATTTGGAATAACGATACAGTGAGTGTTTTGCCAGTGCAGGTAATTTACCTGCAATTCAGACTTCTTTTGCTATTTTAGTTGAGCTGCATTTATCTGCAAAATGCTTTTGTAAATTCAAACTACAGCATATTTTCTTGTTCCTCTACTTTGATGCCCTTTTTTATCCCAAGGGAAAGCCCTTTGCTCTTAAAAAGCAGGGGTTGAAGTCATAAACAGATTAGACTAGTAGCACAAGACCCAAAACTAAGAAACTAGATGCATGCTAAGATGTTCAGAAGCACCATGTTGAGTTTAAGAGATTGTCATCTGGTGTAAAACTTGGCTTATAAGCTGTCTAAATTTAGCGCAAAAATGAAATAATGTAATCAAGGCTGTCTGTGGCTAAAAGGAGAATGGACCGAGTTTGTAACTTAGGCTAATGGTGTCTCTTTGGAATGACTTGGTTTTTAACAGTTGTTTAGTGGGGGAACCATAAATAACCCAGCAAAGGAAGAGTAGGCTGAGAGGTGAGATTCCATGTCTGGTCAAAAACTTGAAAACCTTCACAGTTTGATTTGAATTTTTAATTTTCAAAATACTGCATCAACTTTCAAGTGAGATTGTCTAAATTCTAAGGTCTATATATTTAGGAGAACATCTTGCAACAAGGGAGAAGACATTGAGAAAACAAACTACTATGTGAGTTGACATAGTGTTAACTTTCCAAGAAGGGTGCAGCATCAAGCCAGCTAAAATATTTAGGTTTTAGCTTCTGGAGTTTTGCTGAAACTACTCTAGTTTAAGAGAAAATTACGAAGAATTAATGTTTTTAGTTTTCAAGTAATTTCTTAACAAGATATTTTCATTTGAAGTATGAGGGCTATTTATTTTTCCTTTGATCTTTTTGGCTTCCAGAGCGAAGTATGGAAAAGTATCACCTTCTCATTTCAATGTAAAATAGCATACTATTCTTAAATAAAAATATGACTGTATGCTGAAATTATTGGAGACCAAATATGTTTGATATTGGCTAGAGCTGCTGTTAGAAGGATGTTTTATTTGTCAGAGAACAGATATTTTTGGGGTTCTTCCAACATCTGTAAAAGGCCAATAACTTACTGTCTGAATTCCTTCTTCTAATTTCTTAAATTGCTCTAGGTTTCAGCATAAGAAGAAAGGTCATTTATAATATTGTAGAAACAGAAACTTTCTTTCATGATGGTGACCACTGATCTCTGTGACTGTTTCCCTTATGGTTTTAGGCTCAGTGTTTTTCTTTTTAGTGTAAGAGCTATGAAAAAAAGTGTTTTCATACTTTTTGACAAGAAATCAATTCAATTTCATTCAGTTTTAGAGAAACCTTTGAACAATGAAATGTGAAATGGTCAAACGTGTTTTGAAAATATTGCCTACGCTATTGACTTTTTTTGTATTACAGGTCAACTTGTCATAGAACAGAATATCTCAGTTGAAAGGGACCTACAACAATGATCTAGTCCAACTGCTTGACCAATTCAGGGCTGACCAAAAGTTAAAGCCCTGAACAAGGGTTGATAAGGGCATTGCTTAAATATATCTTAAACACTGGCAGACTTGGGGCACCAACCACCTCTCTAGGAAGCCTGTTCCAGTGTTTGACCACCCTCTCGGTAAAGAAATGCTTCCGAATGTCCAATCTAAATCTCCCCTGGCTCAGCATCCAATGTATTCTTTAGACACCCTTTTGCTATTAATGTACTTAATAAAGCCCTTCTTGTTGTCAGATGCAGCGCTGGCTAGTTTCAACCATAATTCAGCTTTGGCCTTTCATCATACATACATATTTGAGAAAGACTGCCTTGAATTTTGGAGAACCTTCTGCAGTCACTTGCAAATTTTCATTCCTTCCTCCCTGTGAGGAAAGAAGTGGAATTTAAAATATAAATGGGATTTTTATGTAATATAGTAACATGTGGTCCACAAAAAGTTCTAATTTTTTGATGAAAAGAATAGCTTTCAAATCATTACGTATTTTGGAGGGGAGGAGAAAATGCAGAACTTGAGGTAAGTCAAAGCTTAAATAAAAATAGATCCTTAAACTTAATCTTCTAGGCTCATTCCCAATTACTTAGGAGTCAAGTGCTCTGAAAAATCAAATTAGAATGTTTATAAACTTCTGATGCCTTAATGGATGCTTACTCTTCTAAAGTCTGGGACAGGTGGTGACCACTATTGGTGGTACTGTAAGAGCCTAAGAAGTATTTTCTCCTTTGCAAGTGCCTGTCATTATGAGATGAAATTTGATGTTACTGCTGTTGTAGTTTTTTGTTTGTTTCTTTTTAAGTAATAAGTATCTGAGCAGTTGATCAATGCTTTAAAGTACTGCAAGTATGCCAAAGATATAACTGTTAGAAATCTAAATTTAATTTGTTTTGTTTCAAAGTACAGGCAGTCATATTATAAAAGAAGTACCAAAAGGCCAAATTATGCATTAATCTCCAAATACATGATAAGTGCTAGCTCTGGTGGTGTTAGAGATATAAATGTTTTAAATGACTTAGGTTATTGCAAAGAATGTTATTTTCACTTCATTTTATGTGAATAACTAGAAAAATACTCATAGGGTAGTTGACTTAAAATATGATTCTATTTGTAATGTTAGCATTTTCTAGTTTTACTTGGCTGAAAAATCCTGTGACTGAACAAAAAAAATATTAATCATGCATTTTGAAGGATGGGTTTCAAGAGTTTACTTATCTTTTAGAGCAGCTTCATTAACCTAGATATCTGGTTGAAGCAACTGTGAGAAGCTGACTGCTTTGAACCAATCAACTAGTATTTCTTGAAGGAATTAATGCTTTTGAGGCCTCAACTATCATAGATGCAATACCAGTACTGTTCGCTGGGAGCCTCAGGACTGAACTGCTTTGTAATACTTCTACTGGGAAAAATTTTACAGTGCCACAGTTGGGAACCTATGTTCTTTGCTCAAAAGCTGCTATGATAAGTTATGAAAATAAAAGTTTGCTTCTGCATGCATAATTTTAAATTTCTTTAGAAAGAAATTAAGTAATTACCTTTTTAATTTTTGATGTATTGTATTATATTGTAAAATAAAGGTGTTGTAACAGCTACCTCCTCTGAAAGTGTCATCCCCTCAGTAAGGGATTTTTTTTGGTAGTTCTTAATACAAAACCACAGTTTTCATTTCTTCATGCGATAAAACTGTCTTTTCAGTTGAGCTCTATTTTTTTTTGTGATTTTTATGACAGCGTTTTAATTTGCTGAGAATTAGAAGCGTTCCTGTAGTTCCCATTTTCATATTACCTACCTGAACTAGGGAGGCAGAAAAATCTTAATCTCTGTTTGCAAGCTGAATTTCACAATAAGATATTTCTGATTTTGCATTGTGGAGTTTGCTAGGTGGAGGTGGCAGGGAACTGTTGTGGTTCTCCGCTCTTTGGCATATTCCAAAGTAAATTATTCCCTCTATGTATTCCCTCTATGCCTCTGCTGTTCCTTAGAGCACCAGAATTGTTGGAGTACTGTGAGTGATGTGCTGCTATCTTGTAATAAGTGTAGGAAGAGAAATAGTCTCTGCCAACAATTTGTATAAGTCAAGAGAGGGAGACCTGAATTCATCCTCCCTGAGGTGCTGGAGTCTGAACCACAGGTTCCCCAGGGTTCTTGCCATTTTCCCAGGAGAAATGCAGACTCTGCCACAGACAGATTTAGCCCTTTCGAAATAGAAAGAACAGAAGTACCAAAGTTTGTCTGCTATCTTGTACCATGAAGAAAGACAAGAAGGGAGACCTGGTGCTCCAGGCTGCTTCTGAGGCTATTCCCTGCTATAGAAACCCTCAATAAAACCTTGTATGTCCTTTGGTGGCTCACCTGTTCTTCTCTGTTTAGAGAGAAATTAACAGAGATCTATATAGGTTGCTACCACCCATTCATTTTTGGGGAGTGAATATCATTCATATATTTGAGTGTCGCTTCTACACTAGTACAATTCCCTATTTGTTTAGCTGTTAAAATGTTTTGTAACCTTGCTGTAACTAGTAGATGTGGTTCCAAACAATCTTTGATTTCTTTGGGTTATCGTTGGCAAGTAAGAACGTCCTTCATGCCAGAAGCTCCAGAAAATTTTCCTGGCCTTCTCAATACTGCTGACTAAAGCACCAAGTCCTGTTTCAAAGAACAGTCTGGATTCAGTTGTCAGTGTGTAGTGTGCCTAGCATTGTATTGTGGGCCAGCATTTGTGTTCTGGGTTTCTTGGCACAAAAGCAATAACCATTTGGTTTTAATGAAAAAAGGAAAATAAGGCTGGCAAGGGAAATGTTTTTAAGAGGTAGTGAACTATGTTTTTATTTTTCTGTCTTCAAAACAGAGGGCATTTTAGCTAATTATGTTTTCTAAACATAATCAGAACAGTACATCCCAAATACCAAAAAGAAAATAAATGTAAATTGAAAGAAGTTGGAGGAAATGCAGCATTATTAGCAAGGGAAGGTTGACTAATTCCTTTACCTCATGTGTTACTGTAATGTAGCAACAGGAAGAGATTCAAATTGCTTGCAAAACTTCTGCTTCACTACCATTGCAGTACGAAAAGGCTAGGAATTGATAGGTAAATAGCAAAAAAGATATGTCTATGCATGATAGCTATGTGATTGGAATATTGATTGCAAGGTTTAAAATAACTTAAGATACTCTAGTCTGTATCTGTAGATTGGCTGAAGGAAAGCGATGATGATGAGCAGGAGATTTGAGGAAATGACCACTAGGAAGAAGGAAAAATGCAGAAACCAGAGATACTTACTTTGCTGTGTGGCAAGGACATACGCAACATCAGCAAATGAGTTTTGGTGTTTCCCTCTCCTTTTTGATCTCCTTTCAAAGAGTACATGTCTGCACGTACATTAGCAGGATTTTGATCAAAATTTTTGTTCTTGCAGGTGCTGACAATACCATAAGTGAAAACTTGGGGTTGAAATTAGTACGTCTGAAATATTGTCAAATTCTACTCATTCTAACAATGTATTCAGAGAGGGCTTTCAAAAGGCATAACCTAGGCTATTATTTTCTTAAAAGAAAGGATCTGTGGGCATCTGTTCAAAGAAAAGACTCAGAATTGCTTTGTAGTGCTGACTAATGGGAACTCAAAGGTTGCCTCTGTCTGTGGCTAAGATGAGGGGCATACCCCCCCTCAATGCCCACTTTGCATCAGTCTGGTGCAGCTTCCTCTTCCCTTTGAAAGCTGTGTAAATGCTAAAGTGCCTAACTCAGGTGGGATTGTGCTGGGCTGTGCCCTTCTTGATTGGAGTTTAGATGCTGCATAGCTGAGCAGTCTCTGACCCTTGTTGGATCTGTTTGTAGGTGTTTGTTTCCAAAAATAACCAGGATCATCTTTTTTTTTTCTCTAGAAAAGTTGATTGCATATCAACGGGAATTTCATGCTTTGAAGGAACGTCTTCGAATAGCTGAGCATCGCACTCTGCAACGCTCTTCTGAGCTGAATGCTATCTTGGAGCAGTTCAGGCGTGCAGTAGCAGAAACAAATGGGAGTAAGAATGCAATGAATAATTTTTCAGGTACATACTGTGATTGAGCTATTTTTTTATAACTCTGCACTACTAATATCTTGTCTTACTACTATAGAATAAGAAATTTATACCAGGAAAGCCAAATGAAACTGTTCAGTGGTGCAAATAAAGAATCTGTAATGCATTATGTCTGGTGGGGATTTTTTTGGTTTTTTCAATTTCTGTTCTTAATGATTCACCTACTTTTCATTTTTATGACTTTAGGGACTGAATACTTATTCCACAACTAGCTCCAAACTTCTGGTTACTTATTTAACACCCTGAATATATTTTGACAATAATTTACATCACTTTTAAATAGAGCTTGAGGGGAAAGGTGAGCAAACAGAAGAAATGGATGAACTTGAAGCAATTAAATATCTTTAAAAGTCAACTGGAAGATGTAAAACCATAAGGGCTAAGGTATTGGTGATGATTTGTAAAATGTACAAGTAATGTCCTTTTTAATGACTAGTGATTAAATGGTAAACTGGAGAAATCTTTTGTAAGTTTTTACCCATTTTGGAGGCAGATGCTCAACTTTACAGAGAGCTGTGTTTGGCAATATTTGAGAATGCCTTTGCACTACTCAACAGGTTATTGAAGTTAACTTTTAAAATCACACTAGTACTGCCTTAATCACTCTGATTTTTCTAGATGGAAAATGAATTAGAAATAAATATAAACTTTCTGGTGAGAGGTCTGATTTGGTAGGTTGCAGAAATTTCACTGTATTGGCCTAATGAAGAAAAGAGTTTTGCAAGTCAAAAAACTGGATCAAGCTTTTTGAATCTTCTGTCTACTTGCATTTGTGCTTTGGCTTACTATTTTCTATAACTTTCTTTTTTTGGGGGAGGGGCGTGGTTGTTATAGGTCCTCAGTGCTGATATTAATGACAAATTGCTCTGTCTGACACTAATGGCCTATCCAACCTGATTCCATAGTTCCCTGCATCTCCAGGAATGGTGTGGATAAGGGTTACATTTAACATAGTCTGTGACTCTTGTCTTCCTGTTCTGTATGTATGTTTTTGCTGTTAAAGTGAACAACAATAGAGGAAGTCAAGTAATTTTGATACTGGATTTATGATTAGGTTATTAGCACATTTATTTCTAAAAGCAAGTTACCTTGCTTATATACAATATAGTTACAGGGAGTTAGTCTCTTCTGATGCAGCTGAATTTACTGATTCACTTTTTCAGCATTCTGCCATGTCTGGATCTCAACTGGCACATCCTCTTTTTTTTCAGTGAGGGGAAGTCAGCTGAAGTCTGAATTCCCAAGCTTTTGTGCTGAGAACTTAGATAAATTTTTGTTGTTTAATATACTTAAGTATACATAATGCTACGTAGTATTTGCTATCTTTGAAGCTGAAAGAATTCCAGATTGTTTTATGTAGTTCATTATTCATTCATACAAAAAGCTGTCATACTTTGACAGAATTTTTAGTCCAGCTTTTGCAAGTTGAAGCTAAAGGAGAAGTAAAATGTGCCTGTACTGGAATCTATCAAAATAAGCATCTTTACTTACGGCTTCTATTTACAAAGCTTTTTTCAAGATTATAAGTGATCAGGAATTTAATTTCACAAAATTTTTTTTTTTAAATCCCAACCAAACAAAAACCCATAACAAAACCCTTCTATATTGGTAGAAGCTACACTAAGAATCTGAGAGGAATAGCATGACTTTTCTCACTTCTTCGCAATTTGGTTTTATCTTCGAAACCTTGAGTACAGTTTTTTACCTAACTTGATATTATGGAGCCCATAATTTTTCAAACGTCCATATGCTCTCTTATTTGTCGTTTGAAATAAGAGTTGTTTTCACACTTGATGTAAGAAAATCAACATGCACAGCAGGGGAATTTTAAAACTGTTATTTGCAACTTTGAGAGCCACCTGGACATCCTGAGAGGCAGTTTCTAGAAAGAGAAAGAGTTATTTTAGGTACTTTAATGGACTAAATTAAATTCATGTTAGCATTTATTTTATTGCAGAAATTCTAAAAATCTCAGTTGTATACTTAATGATGTTTTTTGTTTTCAATCTGCATGTGCAGTGTGTTTCAATATGTATTTGTAGCTTTGAAAAGTTATTTGCAGTAGCATCACTTGGTGGTGATAAGCTCTGTAAGTGTAAGTAAAAAATAATCTGGGTAAATAAGCTTTCTATTTTGATTCATTGCGGGGAAGAAGAAACAACAAAACCCGAACAAAACCAACAAAAAACCCAAACCCTAAATAAATGGAGCATTCTTTCTTTCTGTGATTACATACTAAGTCTTATGTGATCAGGTAAGTTTCAACTATATCTGTAGCATGGTTACTGATTGGAAAATAATCTCGGCCATCGTTTATTTTAAAAAATTAAAATGTATAGACAAGATACAATGCCTCAGTGAAATGCATTGTTTGTTCTATTTTTCAATTAGGAATGATCCTGGAATTTTGTACTGTTTGCCACTGCATAAAACTTCATGTTATTTGTGTTCTGCATTACTGATTTAATGTATGTTTGCAGATGAGACACTGAAATTGTTAAAAGAGCTAACAAGTAGAAAATCTCTTCAAGTGCCAAATATCTATTACCATTTGCCTCATTTATTGAAAAATGAAGGAAGCCTTCAACCTTCTGTGCAGGTTGGCCTTGGAAGGACAGGAGGTATGCTGATATGATGTTTATTTTGTTTTATATCTGTAGGACTTTCTAGTTTTAGTAATATAATTTACTGCATTACTTGGTAGATCAAGGACATATCATTAAACTTGTGTGATATTGATATCTCTTAGAATTCGCACTGAATCCAAGATGCAAGGAGTTTGGCTTCATATTTTCTCTTTTCTGCATAATCTCAGTCACACCCCATGCCATGTTAAGGTACACATTAAGAAGCATTTAGTTTGGATTAATTTTTTTGTAACTAAATAAAAGGGAGGAAAGCTCAAGCATTACTGCTAATGGACATATCCCTTTGGCTTTTCAGATTTGTGGGGCAACCAGGCAAGGATGTAATTATTTTAGAATTGATGTTTCTGTTTTTCTGAACAATGTATAACTTAGAGTTGGGAGAACTAAGACAATCAGATACTATTACATCAATAAAATGTGGACATTTGTTGAAGGGGGAAAAAAATCAGTATTATGCTGCAATAGTGTTGACACCCTCCCCCCCTTTTTTTTTTTTGATCCTCACAAATTCTGAGCTTTGGTCATTAGGATATCTCCGTGGAATCTCACTCTTGGAGCTCTAGAAAAGAAATAGTATAGTACCTCGATGCACGCGTGTGTGTCTCTAAGCTTGAAGGCCCCACCAATGCATCCGTGTTTCTCTCTGTGCCATCTGACTTTAATGGCTTGTGTTAATGTCTCCACTAGGCCTCTAATTTTTTTCTTTTCTTCCCCTCTTTGCTTTTGAAAGAAGCATTAGATACTCCTGGCCTGTAGTTGTTTTTGTTACTTCAGTAAGGTTGCTCCTTCTTTTAATAGATGGCATGCCTGTGTGACAAATATGTGGACTCAAGCCATAGCGTTATTTTTCTGACTATAAACACTATTTATTTTGACATTGTTATTCAGGAAGGAAAAGGATCATATTCCTTTATTGTTTTAAGTAAAGCCTATATTATACCCCACTGGGAATATATGACAAAAGTTTGACATTACAAAATGGGAATTGGAATTCAGTTTATTTAGTTAAAAGACGGAGGAAATTCTGAGTTAAAATTATTTTTCCCGTCTTCCCCTTTTCTGGTCACTGTGCTTTTTTTGAGTGTTTGTTTTAAAAATTCAGAGCTTCTTAATGTGTAGTTGCTAGGAGAAACAGGCTCTATAAGGAAGGATAAACAACATTTTTAAGAGTTATTTGATTTTATATATTTATGATGTGGTTAATCATTTCACACAGATGGCTCAGAATGCTGGTGCTGACTTCATGAAGTCTGCTTTATCCTTTATTCCTGCTGCTATCTGCTGTGTTCCTACTAGGTAGCCGGCCCCGGGTACAGAGTGGGGTGCAGAAGGAAGACTGTGGGAAAGTTAAGGAACACAGGAGTCAAATGGCCAGCTGAAAGATGATGTTAATAGCATTGTACCTGGGGCTAGATTAGCCCCAAATTAAAAGCATTTGAGGTGCTTTTAACAGAGATAAGAGATTTCAGTGAGGAATTTCCAAGCAGTCCTAATGACCTGGACTTATTTTTCTAGAAGAACCCAATGAGGAAAGTAATAGTGGTTTTTTCAGTAGTGTGATTTTAGAAGATGACTTCTGAGAAGTTAAGTACTTGAGTTGTGAGGTTTGGTTATGCCAATTTGAAAATAAAACCAAGTTAAGGAGTTCAATCACTCTGTAAGTCTTGGTACACCTTACCTGATTAATGTCACGTCTGTTCATTATTACCTATGCAATAGCCTGACATGTCTAGGATTACTTTTTTTTTGTTTGTTTGCTGTGAGTGTTGATGGTGATTATGTTAATCATGCTCCTGATGATGGGTGATATATTTTTAAACTATTCTTAGTTACTGTTATCTCCATCTTTTAACTCTTTGCATTTCTTAAGTAGTGCTTTATTATGAGATAAGATTTTTGCTTTATATCTTGTGCATGAAATCACTGAAAGCACATTTCTTATTTGTTTGATTTCAGTTTCCATTGTAATGGGAATACCTACAGTGAAAAGAAAAGTCAAGTCTTACCTTACAGAAACTCTCCACTCCCTTATTGATAAGCTGTCCCCTGAAGAAAAACTGGATTGTGTTATGGTTGTCTTTATAGGAGAGGTAATCACTTAAATATTTTTATACAATTTCTAACCTGCCTTTAATTACAAGTACCACTCCTTTCAGTAATCTACTTTTTCTTCAAGATGTAGACAGGTGACTGTCGTCTTCTATGGAAAGGAGACAAGTGTCAGTCTTGTGTTTCTGAGAGAAACTACCCCAACGAGCCCTATTTTCTATTTTCAAGAGAATAGAGAACACTGATTCAGTGGACTGGTTATTTTGCAAATCTTTTGATGCTTATACCTAGTGACAGAGATGTGCTAATTACTTTATTCCTTCAACATCAAAATAACAGCTAAGGTACTCTGGTGTTGTAGGGAAGATTCTTCTCATTCTCTTCATGCTACTGCTTAGCCCTTCCTCACTTGAGTGCTGCAGTTTGAAATGTTAGGCACAGATTGTTACTGATTTTATTTTCTGGAGAGTGTGGATATTTTAAGTCCATACAATGGAACAGGCTGCCCAGGGAGGTTGTGGGGTCCCCTTCTCTGGAGATTTTTAAGGCCTGCCTGGATGCAGTCCTGGGTAATGTGCTCTAGGCAGTCCTGCTTTAGCAGGGGAGTTGGACTAGATGATCTCTAGAGGTCTCTTCCAACTCTGACAATTCCTTGATTCTGTGATACCTTCTTCAGGGATTAATTCAGTGTTCAGTTGGACAGTTTGATCGGTTTGTCTCTGATTTAGTGGAAATCACATTTAGGAAAATGATATAATGCTTTCAGAATGAATTCCAGTGGTTGCTGGGAATTGCATATACTCATTTCGGTCTGTATGTTTCTTTCAAGTCTGACTTGGAGAGTGGGAAGCATGTGTAAGTGTGTGTGTGTGTATATATATGTTCAACCTTCACCCATCTAACCATGTAGTGCTCTACTGAAACAGTGCTTTATGAGTTCCACAGATGAAAATTTGAATCCTCTAGTTATAACTGTGAAAACGCTTTTAATCCTGTGAGCCAGTGTCCGTTCAGGGATGAAATTGCTGGAAAATCAGATAGGCATTCTAATACTTCTATTATCAGCACATGTTAAAGCTTTCCTTGAAAAGTTTGTAAACTTTTTACCTGTACTTGAGAACTGGTACTTATGGCTTTCTAATATAAATTGCTCTTAAAACATCCATTGGTTGAGAATATCAAAAGAAAATTCATTCTGAAATACTGGAATGCTGGAATGTTCTTCACTGCATTACTTGGAGTAATTTTACTGCCTTTTAGTGTGGCTTCTTTTCAAGATTTAAAACTGAAGTTTCATTTTGTTTTGCTTAAAGAGGTCTGAGCTATGAAGACTGTGTATTATCATTGGATTCTCTCTTCTGCAAAACTTTGAATAGGAGTGAAGAGAATCTGCAGTATGTCCCTAATTGCACAAGTTTCCCTTGTTGCCTTAGACAAGCCATATTGCTATACTTGAGCTTTCCACGGCTAAACAACTTCCTTTGAGGTAGTGTGAGATACTCTTTCATCTTGTGAATGAGACTATAAAAGGGATGGTGAAAAAACTGAACATTTTAACATGGGAGCTCTTGCTTCTATGCCTGAGGAGAATGGTGTGGTTTGCTCAGGGGTGTGATACTGTTACTCTCTGTATCTTATCTCTGTATCTATCTCTTTGAGGGCAGCTCTGTGTGCTTACATATCTGCTATGGGCACTGCAAGCCATGAATGTCTGGGAAATTTTGAAGAACCTGAGCTTACATTTTTGTCCTGTTATAGCCATTCCATATACTTGCATTTCTTTTTCCTTACTCCATCCAAATTTCATGTCTTCCCTGTATGTGGTGCATGGTTGTTTGTGGTGTTTTTTCTGAGACATGCTGTATATTTCATCTTTATTCTGCAAGATGAAAAGATGAAGATGCTTACGAAGCATTTTCTGTGGCTATTTGAAAGAAGGACTACTCCCTTGGTGGACTTCAGTTTCTCCTTAAACAAAAGGAGGGGATTTAGCTTTCAAAATAGTTTTGCATGTGGGGGTTCCTAGCCTAAAATGTGTTGGAAGGTTGTTATCATTAACATGTGTGCATTAATGAAGGCTTTTTTAAAACTTTGACCAATTATCCTTGTATAAAAAATGATGGGAAAGTGTTTCTGGAAAAAAAAAAATTACCTCCACTGAACTTCTGTGCAGTTTAAGTACAGCAAGAAATGGGCATACTGTGAGGTTAGGTAATTTTACTAATAAGCTTAAAATTACTGTCTGTGCTTTGTCTATAGCTTGTACCAGTACCAACACAAAAAAAAAAAGTTCAAGATTTTACAGGAACACTTTTTTGAGACAGTTATAGGAAAAATGGTATTTTGAAAGGATTTTAGTATTTTCTTGTTGACTTTGAGAAATCAAGTTGACAGTTTGAATCAAGAAACATTGCTGGAAGCCGAAATCATGGACTGTAATGTCTTTTTGCTAAGCACCCTGCCTTTTTTTAATCCTGCCTTTTTTTTTTTTATAGCAGTTCAATTTATTCCTTTCCTGTAAAGTTGAGTTTTTTACTGGAAAATAAGTTGAAAACTAAGGCTAATTGCCACCTTCAAACAACACAGTGTAAATAGATGACCTACTAAGTACAGATGCATTACCATTGTTAAACAGAGATCTGCATATTTGTTTACTGTATGGATATTTCTCAGGAATGTAATTATACACAGTAAACTTCTGTATTGGAAGTTCAAGGAATTCTAAAATATCTCAGCTGATGTGATACCTAATCATCAATTTAAATGATTACTAGAATTGCTTGACAGTAAACTGTGCAATTTTCCCACTAACTGACACATGTCTGTGTTCTCCAATTTGTTAAAATAACTTTATTGCAGAATAATTTGCAGGTATTCATTAGGATGACTAATAAATAGGCATGAATCATTATGCTGCTATACTTAAAAATCTTTTTATTCCCCTTCACTATGGAGCTAGTTCATAGGCTCATCAGATGACTTGAAACAAGCAATTCAGAACTCACAAACCTGCCCTGCATGAGAACTTACTTTCAGAATGAACTATAGGATCTAGATTTAAAAAACTATGAACCTCAGATTAAAATGGTTGTCTAGTATTTTTATTTAATAGGGTTTATAATTAATATGGGAGGCATGGTTTTGAAGTACTTCAGATCATCATAGTGGAACAACAGACGTATATATATACACGCTACTAAATATGAGAGAAATTAAAATACTTTTCTGGTATCTAAACAACTTCATTTTTTTTTCCTGTGGGGAGATCTCATTTGCCATGAAGAAAATGCATCTTAGACTTGTTCTAAATATATCACAAATTATTGTTAGTCCACTTCATTAATCAGTGACTGCACTTAGCACAGCCTTTTGTACAAACAGTAATCAGTGTATATTGGAAAGACTATAAGGCCTTGATTTGACCAAAAATATCAGAAAGACAAATTATTTCAGTAAGAATCAGAAGACACTAGAGGTATACAAAAGCATTTTGCTAATTCCGAACACTACTGATTACATCTGACTAGGCAATAATTGACCAACCATTTGTTCTTGGAGCTCTAGTCTGTATGTTACACTTTCTTGGATATTGCTTATTCATATCTTACCCTGTTGTTTCATGTGCATACAATTCACTTTAGGCTAGAAAAACTTGCATATCTTGAATATCTTTTATTGTCACTGTGTCGTCTCTGTGTAAACAGTGGCTACTAAATTAAAAAATTTTAATCTTCAGTAGCATTTTCTCTGTCCTTTTGTGGAGAATCTTTTTTTTTTTTTTTTTTAATTATTACTTTGGGAAAGTGTCAGTACTGGTTGGATCAGTGTGAGATGAGGACGCAGCAAGGTACCATCCTGTGGGCTGGTATGAGCAAAGTCTTAGCAAAATTAAGCACTGAGTGTGCATACTGGGTCAAACCTTGGTGAACCTGTTTTGGATGTATTAACATTGGAGTGCAGTATGGAAAGCTTCTCCAGCAAAATAAACAAGCCTGTATTTTCACCTCTTCCTGCTCTGGGCCTGAGTTATAGACCTCTTTGATCAACAGATCTCTTGATGGAAAACAGAGGAGTATTTGTGTCTCTTGCTCTCAATCCGGATGTGTTAGTGTCATCCTGGCTACAGAGATATTCCATTCTTTCTGCTAATTGTTGAAAACTTGAGAGGCACCCTTTCCTTGAGCTGTCTTGGAGAATGTATTCCTAGTCCTCAGAAGATCTGACTGCACTTTTCGAGTTGGAGAAAGACCAGTAGATCTTAGCATATACATACATGTGTTTAATATATATATTTAAAAAAAAATCAATGCTAGACAAGGCTGTTATGCCAAATGATACATTATCTTCAGCAGGTAATTTTAAAAGCCTACATAGGTGATAGCCTTTATTTTGGACATCTCACTCAAAACTGATTGGAATGAACACAGCTTGTGGATATACTGCCAACTCTTATATCTGGAAGGGTCGCTTGGGCTGTCAGTGAGAAATTGAGATATTTAAGCTGCCGTTGCAATCCCTGCTTCTTTGGGAGCTAAGATTTGGTACCCAAAGAGTATGAACTGCTGATACTGGGTACCATCGTGGCATTTTACACTCTTCTTCATGGCAGTGACTAGCAAAGTCCTTACATGGGATTAAACCAGTGATAAAAATCTTTCTTAAATCTCAGAAAAGATCCTTGTCAGGATTTGAAAACTTCCATGTACCTGACACAATTTTAATATCTCAGCATGAAGATAAAATTCAGGATTCTGCTGTTTTCTTAAGCCCTAGACTTGAATGACTGAAATACTTTTCTATCCATAAGGTAACTTCTGAGATGGACCTGGGCTACAGTAACTATCTGATGCTCCTGGTAAGGGAACATCACTGTTGATAGCCAAAATTGTGTGTGATCTCTTCAGTAAGGACTAGCGTATTTGTGAGATGGAAAGTAACACTAATAATGTTATTTCAGAAGCATTGTAGCAGGTGACCTCATACCTGGATGATTGACTGATGATTTGAGTTTTGGACAGCACTACCAAATTTTGCTGCTGTGGTCTGCCTTTGCCGAAAGATAATGAGGAAAAATTTCTTCTGTCCTCCAAATACGTAACACGTGTCATAGAAGGGTGCTTTGGACTGTACACAGCAACTACCTATCTTCTGGAAAACAATCTAGACCTTTTCAACAATTTACAGACTTACCCAAGGACAAGACAGTTTCTCCAGGTTATCAGGCCACACATGCTACTTTCTTTCAGACTCTACAAACCAGGCTTCCTCTGCAGTGTGCACAAAACTAGTAGAACACTATATGATACTAACATAACTCACATCTGAATGTCCTGTTTTGAATTGTCCCTTGGTATTTTTGTTCTTGCTGGCCTTCTTAAAAGCTAAACTTGTTCTCTGATATTGTGCTGTGGTTCACAGCACAGTCCATATGGATGTATGCCCTCACGATTGAGGACCTGACAAGCAGGATGCAAGGGTAGAGAGAAACAAAGAGTGGAGTGACACAGGAGTATACTTAGATTCCTGCTATTGCTGCCAAAGGCTCTGCATTGTGAAATCCCATCCTGAACTGAATTGGGTTAATCACAGAAATGACTGGAGAGAGAAAGATACCTCTTACCTGTGTGATAGAGTGGGGACTTCCAGTAAGAGAGGGATGAAACCATTAGCTCATGTAGGACACAGAGGGTACATTTTGCTTATGTAACATTAGCAGGCTATGTTATGACAGTATTCTGCATTCCTGTTTTCTGCTTTACATCTCAGTCTCATGCTCTCTGTATTTATATATGTGTTCCCTGAACTTGCTGCCTCTGATCTTAAAGCAGACACTATATTCATGACGTTTTTTTTTTTCAGCTTCATTAGTTGAACTCTAACAGATATTATTGCCTTTTTCCCCAAGTTTTATCTGTATCCATATACTATTGCAACCACTGGAAGCCACTGCTGCATTTTTATTCCTTAGGGCTTTTTCTTCACTGCATAAATATCCAAAAATAGGTCCAAATGCCACTTTAGTAGCTGTTTTTCTAATGTGAATTTTAATGCCTTGTATATAGCTAATTATATTCATATGTGCTCTCACCATTTCAAGGAAAATATATGTTTGTTTTGCCTTTTCTGGAGGCTGTTCAATTTTGCATTGTTTGTTATTATTTAAAATACATACATTGTAAAATTATTCCACCCCCATTCTACAGGAATGGTGAAAGATCAAATAAAATTATAGAAATTGGTAAGCAATGAAATGACCATGCTTTGCAGATTAGCATGGCTGTTTCCCAGAGATTTTTTTTTTTTTTTTGGAAGATGTGCTTGGATAAGTTAAGACTTATATTAGATTTCTTTTAAGAATTAAGAGCTGGATAATCTAATAGCCTAGATAAACCACATTGTTTAGAATGTACTGTACAGTTAATGTCGGAATTTTCCCCTTCTTTCCGTGTATCTTCTCTTCTTGAATTTGTAGTATTTTGATATTCTGCATCTTAATTTCCTTTCCTAGTGGCTTGGGGGTGGTGGGAATTCGTTGGAATTTTAGTGCCATTTTTGCTTCTATTTGTGCTTCTCTTCCTGAAACTGACTCTTTTTGACCACTGAAATAGAACTTTAATCCAAACAGAGGTTTGGTCTGTTAAGGCAAGATTTGAGATTGGAAGGGACCTCTAGAAGATCATTTAGTCCAACCCCCCTGCTCAAATCAGAATCGACTGCTGAAAACTTGTACATTTTGCAGAGCATTTCAATATGCATCTTGAAAATTATAACTTTAAAAAAAAGCTAAGGTTGCAAGTCAAACTTCCAGAACAAGAAAATGCTACAATTACATTGTTTATGCACTGTGTCAGGGCTTTCCATCATGTTTTACTTGCTTTTTTGTGATTTTGGTTTTGTTTCTTTTTCATCCCATTTGAAGAACCTAATGTGAAAATGAAGTTTTTCACTAGCCAAGTGCTGATGTTGACGCGTATAATCTAAGTTTTCATGGCAGTTGCCATTCTGTAGCGCTTTATATTGCCACAACCCAGTGTTTAGCACTTCTGATCCTGATGGTGGGCAAGTCATGGGAATTGAAGTAAGAATAGGGCTTATTGGCAGACTAAAGAAAACTTAATTTGTAACATATCCACTATCACTAGATTAAGTTGTTGCAGAAGGGGCGAGGCTGGAAATAAAAGTAGGGACGGGAATCTCATGCTTTACAATGGAATGTAGATGTCTGAAATTCAAGGCTATTTTTGTTTCTTCTAGCATTACCATGTCTTGTTGACACTGCTAGAGTACAAGACTGTGTCTTGTATGGTCTGATGCAAAGCATTTGTGTGTTTGCTCTGCCTGTCAGCCTGGCTCCAGCCCTGTTTGGACTCACTGTTTTACTCATTTAGATTTTACGTACGTGGATAGAACCGATTCTTAGTTTGACATGGTGACACAGATGCAATGTAAGTGCTGCTAAATAAAATGAAGGGACAAAATCTAAAGCAAAGACAGTATTTTTTCACTTGATACATTGTTAAATTGTGGACCTTGTTGCTACTCGATATTGTGAAATACAAGTGAGTAAATGGGTTTTGAAATGAATTGGGAAAATTCACAAAGACCAGATCCAGGAGAAGCTATTGAATTTAATGGTATGGTTATCAGTCAGGCCTAGGAATTACAAACTGTTGATTACTGAGAACTGGGAGGTATATGAAGGGAAAGAAAGTTCATTCTATACGTACCCTGTTTATTGCACTCTATGCTGTGCTGGTGCAGCCCTACCTTGAGTGCTATATGCAGTTTTGGGTGCCTCAAGAAGGACATCAGACTATTAGAGGGTGTCTAGAGGAGGGCAACCAATACGGTGAAAGGTCTTGAGGGCAAAATTTACAAGGAGCAGCTGAGGCCGCTTGGCTTGTTCAGCTTGGAGAAGAGAAGGCTGAGGAGTGACCTCATCACAGGATACAACTTCCTCAAGGCAGGCAGCAGAGGTGGAGTGCTGCTCTCCTCTCTCTGGTGACCAGTGATAGGACGCAAGGAAATGGAATGAAGCTGCATCGGGGAACTTCAGGTTGGACATTAGGAAAAGGTTCTTCACAGAGGATTGTCAGTCACTGGAACAGGCTTCCCAGGGCAGTGGTCCCAGCACTAAGCCTGTCAGAGTTCAAGGAGCATCTGGACAATGCTCTTAGACATACGATTTAGTTTAGGCAGTCCTGCAAGGAGGAGGGAGGTGGACTTGATGATCCTTATGGGTGCCTTCCATCTTGAGATATTATGTGATTCTATGATTGCATCTCTTTTTTTCCTATGCATCTGCTTGTGGCCAAGACAGTAAATAGACCTTCAGTCTAAAATGCCATGGTTTTCCATTCATTTTGAAAAACAGTCCAGCTTCTGTCATTCTTGAAGGTGTGAAGTAGGTAGGATTTAACAGGACAAAAGGGCTGATTCTTAAAACTAGGGATCTTGTTTTTTTCTGACAGTTGGCTAGCTGTTAATCAGAACTTTCTAACTTCTGCTAGCTAATACATTCTACTACTTTGCTGTGCTCACACACACTCATAAAAATCAATAAAAACGATTGGAAAGTTCATTGCTGCTCTGGCTCTTTGTGTGTTTGTTATGAATAATAATGTTTGTTCAGGCAAACCTTAGAACAATTGCAAATTTGAAATGCAGCCTCACCTGAATTAGAGAATTGTAGGGCACCATCTTATAAAACCTGAGGAAATTTAGAAACTGATTTCACTGACAGTCTGTGAAATTTTAGTTTGTTCCACAACGGACTCTCAGTTTTCTTTTAGAGAGAGTCATGAAAGCACTCTATATGTGTGTCTCATTAAAATTGCTGATGGAAGCATACAACCTTAGATGTTTCATAACCCTGCGAAATTCCATAGATCTCATAGAGTAAAATCTTCTTTTCTTGGTGAAAGTTTAGATAGGCTCAAGGGGATACTGGCAAGGTACCTTGAAGAGGAGTCTACTGAGGAATATTAAATACACAAAATCACATCTGTATCAGGAAGTAACTTGAATTGAAGGTGGTCGGACCATGGATGGTAGCAGGAGGAGAGTACTGTGTTGCCTTGTTCTATTCTTATTCTTTGCTATGTATCCGTTAATGGCTGCAACTGTTGGAAGCAAGATGCTGAGCTGGCTCGATCTTTGGTCTGATCTGGTATGAATGAAAAAAGGAGAGTGTCTCACTCCAAGTGTTTCTTGCTTTATCTCAGAGATCACTAATTTCATATGACTAGGAAGAAAGAACAGATAGAAAGATTTAAACAGCTGATATTGAAAATCCACCCCTACTTATGCCTTTTGTTAGTTCCCAGAGATCTACCAAACAGGACAAACTTGTTTGTAAGACTCCATGTGATACATTGATAAGATGCAGCTTTGTGGCTGGCACTGTTAACTCTTTTGGTTGTGGCCTATTACAATTTCATATTTAATAATTTCAAAAGTTCTTAATGTTCATTTTTGCTTCTTTTCTCCACCTCCTCCCCTGCAGCGGCAAGGGGGAATGAGAAATGGGGGTTGTGGTCAGTTCATTACATGTTGTCTCTGCTGCTCCTTCCTCTTCACGGGGAGGACTCAGACTCTTCCCGTGCTCCAGTGTGGGTCCCTTCCACAGGATGCAGTCTTTCAAGAACAGACTGCTCCAGCATGTGTCCCCCACGGGGTCACAAGTCCTGCCAGCAAACCTGCTCCAGCATGGGCTGCTCTCTCCCGGGAGAGTCCATAGGTCCTGTCAGGAGCTTGCTCCAATATGAGTTTCCCATGGGGTCACAGCCTCCTTTGGGCACATCCACCTGCTCAGTGTGGGGTCCTGTATGGGCTGCAGGTGGGTATCTGCTCTATTGTTAACCTCCATGGGCTGCAGGGGTATAGCCTGTCTCACTGTGGTCTTCATCATGGGCTGCAGGGGAATCTGCTCCCACATCTAGAGCACCCTCCTCCCCTCGCTTCTTCACTGACCTTGGCATCTGCAGAGTTGTTTCTCTCACGTACTATCACTCCTCTCTTCAGCTGCAGTTGCTGTCATGCAGCAACTTTTCCCCTTTCTTAAATATATTATCTCAGAGGTGCTACTGCTGTTGCTGATTGTCTCGTTTTTGGCCAGTGGTGGGTCCATCATGGAGCCAGCTGGCATGGGCTCTGTTGAACATGGGCGAAGCTTCTTGCAACTTTTCTGTTGCGACTTGCAACAGAAGCCACCCCTGTGCCCCCTGCCTTCCCCAAAACCACCCACAAAACCTTGCCACTTGAACCCAGTACAAGAAAAAATGGCAGTATATGAAGTTTTTAGTGCATTTGCTCAGGTGAAAAAATGGCATTGTCTTTTAATCTCAGTGGGTTTTTTCATTCTAAAAGTGACATCTCCTTTTGCACTATGCTGATGCAGTGATTGTTGATTCAGAAGGAAGATTACCTACTAAGCCAGTAGTGGTGTTTGCTGTGTCTTGCATTCAATGCAGCTGGACCAGACCATCTTGACTTTGTGTGACAGCAGCACAGCTTGCAATATGAGGTTGGAAGTCTACAGGCTACATCTCTTTGATGTGAAGCTATTGTGATTGCAGCTCTGGCTGGGAAACTGCCAACCTTTTGCATGAAGGACACAAACAACTAAGATGAAGTAGGGAAAAAACCCTTTTTATTTCAGACTTTCTCTTTTTTTCTTTTTTTTTTTTTCTGATTGTGATATGTTCTGTATAAGTGTGTAAGGTTTTAAAAGCACTAGCGAGGCTTCATTTCGTATCTGCAAAATAGATCAAAACTATATTTGCTCTAAGGAAACTTCCACTAAGGCACAGTCTTGTGACCAAATATATGCTTCTAACTGGGGTGAAGTTTGGCATTTATTTTAATCTCTGGAATATTGTATAGAAACTAGCTGTGTTTCTACTCTGTGTCTATGTATATACATTAATATATATAAAACTTACATTTTGCTGTGTAATTACAGTATGCACTGTTCAACAAGTATTTGAGTTATTAATGCTAGACTTGGGTAATTAAAGTTTGGGATGCCAAATGGAAATTCAAATTGTTTTGTTTTTTCCCTATGCAGACTAAAAAACAATTTCTGTATTGTTAGTGTTTAAAAGATTTTTAAAAATAAAGAAAAAAAGAAATATTTCAGTTAAAGATGGATATACTAAAATTATTTTTAGGTAGTCACTAGGTCACTGATTGGTAACTGTTATACATAGCAGAAGTTATGTCTTAAACTCCATTCTAGTAATAAACTGTTCATGAACAATCCTTATGTGTATTTAAAGACTTAGTGATATATCAAGGTTGATATGGACCCATAAGTCTGCTTGTGTGGAACTCACTGCAGGATGAGTTTTAAATTGTGAACACCTTATCTGAATTTCACTGAATTTTTTAGAGTTGGAAAGGACCATAGAGATCATCTAGTCCAACTCTCCTGCTGAAGCAGGATTGCCCAGAGCATGTTACTCAGGGCTGCATCCAGGCGGGTCTTGAAAATCTCCAAAGAAGGGGATTCCACAGCCTCCCTGGGCAGTCTGTTCCAGGGCTCTGTCACCCTCACTGTGAAGAAGTTTTTTCTCATATTTCAGTGGAACCTCCTATGTTCCAACTTGTGCCCATTGCCCCTCATCCTCTCACTGGCAACCACTGAAAAGAGTCTGGCTCCCTCCTCCTTCAACCCACCCTTTAGATACTTATAGGCATTGATAAGGTCTTCCCTTAGCCTTCTCTTCTCCAGGCTAAAGAGTCCCAGCTCTCTCAGCCTTTCTTCATAAGGGAGATGCTCCAATCCCTTAATCATCTTCGTTGCTCTTCTCTGGACTCTTTCCAGTAGTTCCCTGTCCCTCTTGAACTGGGGAGCCCAGAACTGGATGCAGTATTCCAGTTGTGGCCTCACCAGTGCAGAGTAGAGGGGAAGAATGACCTCCCTTGACCTACTAGCCACACTCTTCCCTATGCAGCCCAGAATTCCGTTGGCCTTCCTGGCCACAAGAGCACACTGCTTGCTCATTGTCATTTTGCTGTCTACCAGAACCCCCAGATCTTTTTCTTCAGTACTTGTCTCCATCAGATCCATGCCTGACCTGTATTGGTGCCTGACATTCTTCTTCCCCAGGTGCAGGACACTACACTTTTCCTTGTTGAACCTCATGAGGTTCTTCCTTGCCCAGCTCTCCAGCCTGTCCAGGTCTCGCTGGATGGCAGCACGGCCCTCTGGGGTGTCAGCCACCCCTCCCAGTTTGGTATCATCAGCAAACTTGCTGAGGATACACTCTGTCCCATCATCCAGGTCACTGATGAATATGTTAAACAGGACTGGAGCAAGTATTGACCCCTGGGGGACACCACTGGTTACAGGCCTCCAGCTTGAACCTGCTCCATTAATCATTACCCTTTGGGTCCTGTCACACAGCCAGTTTTCAATCCACCTCACTGTCCCCTCATCCAGCCCACGCTTCCTTAGTTTCCCAATGAGGATGTTATGGGAGACAGTGTCAAAAGCCTTGCTGAAGTCAAGGTAGATGACATCTGCTGCCCTCCCCTCATCCAACCAACCAGTTATAACATCATAGAAAGCTATCAGATTGGTCAAACATAATTCACCCTTGGTAAACCCATGTTGCCCACTTTCAATAACCCCCTGCTCTTCAACTTGTTTGGAGATGACATCTAGAATGACTCTCTCCATTACCTTTCCGGGGACGGAGGTGAGACTAACTGGTCTGTAGTTCCCGGGGTCCTCCTTCTTGCCCTTTTTGAAGACTGGAGTGATGTTGGCCTTCCTCCAGTCTTCAGGCACCTCTCTTGTTCTCCATGACCTTTCAAAGATGATAGTGGCCCTGCGATAACATCTGCCAGCTCTCTCAGCACTCGCGTGTGCATCCCATCAGGGCCCATGGACTTACGAATGTCCAGTTTGGCCAAGTCGTCCTGAACCTGGTCCTCCTCTACTGGAGGAGAAACTTCTTCTCTCCATACCCCATGCCCATAAGGGGCAGCCTTAGCAGTGAAGACTGAATCTGCTTATTAAACTTCTGTCCCGCGGTAGGCATAGCACCTATGAAGAAAATATGTATGAAAAACTTAAGAGAAATGCTTTCTACTCACATGTTCTTGTAGTATTTAGATCCTGCTTTTGGAAGAAACTCAGTGTTGTCCTTTTTGGAAACCTGTGCGTCACTAGTATTATGTTGGATTTTATAAAAATAAATTAAAAATAGGAATGGTGATTTATTTTTTTTCAAGATCAAAGGGTAAGCACCTTTATCAAACAAGATTAGTGGTTCTATAGAAATGCTTGGGAGGGATTTATCCTCTGTGTGTATAATCCTTTAATGGTAATCTGCATTACAAATTCGTCAGAAAAAGTATGAACTGTTCCTTTGTTTCCATCATTTCAAAGGCAGCTATTTCTGTAGAATCCTCATAAACCAACAGAGTCTGAGTTGATTTATAGATTGTAAATTTTCTTTTGAAAACTGATAAATAGTATGTCAAGTTATTAGATTAGTAAGTATAATTAAGGTTAGGATTTTCAGTCACATTTATGAATTCACAAACCCTCTTTTCCTGGGATGCATGTTTACGACCAAGTGAATAGGTTGAATAATCTCCAGTTCTAGCAAGTTAGGTGATCTAGACTTTTCCAGAATGTCACAATTTATATTTTAACCAACAATTAATTTTTAGAATCTATGGATCTTTAAGAACCAGGTGATTTATAAGAGTGATAGTCCTTCAAGTTTAATCTGCGATGCAAAAAAAAGCAACCCTGGTCAGAAAAAGAGCATGTTCATTGCTGTCTGTGGTTGAGGCGTTCATGGTTTAAATGCAAAGTTTAGGAGATATATTTTTGAAAGAAGCATATGGAGTGTGTGTTCAATGCTGTTTTTTCCAGAAAGCTTTCCTTGGTAATATTTTAATATATATTATTATTATTATCTAACAATAATGCAAAGTTCTTCTTACACGAGCACTCAGTGATTGTTTTGTGATTGAGAGCATGAGAGGTTGCAAGAAAATATCAACAGTTGGATTAGAACTGTCTGCACATACAAGGCAAATATTATTCTCATCTGTTTACAAAACTGAATTCTTTCTTCTCCCATTAGACATAAGATATAGTTATGTGTATGATGTATTCCTATATTACTCAAATGTCTTATATACTGAAATAGATTTTCAAGTACAGCTATCTCCAATGTTTATTTTACTGAGTTCTTTTAAAGCGTAGCTCCCAAACTTTTAAGTATTCTATTTGTTTTTTATGTTGTTTTGCTTTTTTCTTTTCCAGACTGATCTTGATTATGTTAACAGTGTCGTTGCAAGCCTGGAAAAAGAGTAAGTTGTAGTTTTAATGGGGGACTTCTTAGCTTATTGGTGGGTTTGATTTTTTGTATTTTCCTAAATCAGGTTGTGATAAGTAATAAAAAGTATTCTGGAAATATGAGACCATGCATTTTTTGTTTCTTGGGGGTTTGGATTTTTGAACAACAAAGTAATAGACGATAAATTAAGGGGCAGTGGTTCAGTCAGTTAAATTGTAAAACAATAAATAAGATCAAATTATTTGGTGCAGCTTAGATGGGATTTGTTTAACATGAATGCAAATTTATGACATCTGTGTTAGGGCCTTCTATTCCGTATGTTCAATGAGAACTACAGGGGGAAAAAAAATCAGTAGATTCTGAAAATAGAAAGGCAAAAGAAGTGTTTTTAATCTAGTTAGGATTCTGATTATTGGGCAAGAGGCTATACTGCTCTGAAGATGACGCTAAGGAAAACAGTTTTTTCTTCTATACTACTTATCTTTTATATGCCTTGTTTGAGTAAGTCATTGTTGTAACCAGACATAATAACTGTACCAACAGAAAAGCAAGGAGGAAGTCTCCAGAACTCAGAATCTCTCATGTGACTTAGAATGTTTCTATTTACAGGTTTTCTACAGAGATCAGTTCTGGCTTGGTGGAAGTAATAGCCCCTCCTGCAACTTATTATCCTGACTTGACAAACTTGAAAGAGACATTTGGAGACTCAAAAGAGAGAGTGAGGTTAGTTTATTACCCCAGATCTTTTCCCATCTCCTCCCACACCTACAGTTTTGTTGTTTATGAAATGGCAAGTGGGATGTGAATTCTTGAAATGTTTTCTTACTGTAATTCTTGAAAGTGTGTGGATGCTAAAAGTGCTCTGTGAATCCATCTCATTCCTATCTGCATGCTGTGCTTGGTAGAATTTATTTAGTGTTAAATTTGGGGAGGAGAACTGAGACTTGATAGATTTTTTTTGCTGTGGTGGTGTTTTGGTTTTTTTTTACTATTTTTCTTCATGAAATACAGCCTAAAATCCAATAATTCCTGCTGAATTACCATTTAAAGTGCACACGTGTTTTTAGTGAAATGTCAGGTAGTTTTCACAAAATCAGATTCAAGTGAAACCAGCTTTATGTCTGTATTAAAGCATAAGGCAAAAGCTTTATTCCTTTTTTTTTTTTTAGACAGAGGGATTTCCTGAGGGAACAATGCCAAAAGCAGCTGTCCTAACATTTCACTAATATGTGTCATTCTTCATAGTGAGATTTACTTTGCATTGCCAGCATGTATTGAAATAACTTTTTTTCATAATTCTTAAGTTTTTAATTTAATTTCAGATGGAGAACAAAACAAAACTTGGATTATTGTTTTCTTATGATGTATGCCCAGAAAAAGGGGGTTTATTACATTCAGGTAAATTTCTCTTTGTTTTGAGACAAGTTTTCATATGAGTCTCCAGAAATTACGCTGTTGGACACATCAGAAGGACCTATGCAGAACAGAGAGAACTTAATTCCATAGCTGAAGGAGGGCATTAAGTATGGAGGTTATGGTATATGAGGAAGTAATTTGTGGAGGACACTGCCTCTGAAGTAGAAAGCTCTCCTGGAAGCTTCACAGCCAATAACACAAGACAGTCTTTTCGAAACTATGCAGTTGCACAAATATTAGTGCCAGCACAAGGTGGGGGGAGCATGAATGCACTGGGAGAAAGGACAGAAGCAGCAGGATCCTTAAAGCAGTGGCCTGCACTTACTATGAATAAAAAGGACACATCTTGGCAGTTCTGCTGCCCGGACTAGATGATTGGTTTGGACGATGCACCTGTTCTTCTGTTGGACAGCTAAAGCCAGGTGAAATGAATCCCACCTCTGTAGACAACATGTCTCTTAACTTCTTGTCTCAGAGGAGAAGTTCTTTCAGTGCTGTTAGGTGTGTGAGTAAACGGTCACATTTGCATACAAATAATGCAAGTATTCTACTTGTTCTAATGACAATGTCACTTAATCTAACATTATTTCTTGGATGATTTTCCTCTGAAGAGAGAAGCTAGAAAAGCAAAGTTCTCAAGTAGTAAGCTGAGGTACACTTATGAATTCTTACTACAGAAAGATTCTGGATTAGTTCTCCACAAATAGAAAGACTGTGATGCCTACAATAGTTACTCTTGTCTGTAACATCTAGGTTTTATAGCAGTGCTTGCATTAGATATATATGGCTATGTGTTAGCAATATCTTGTAAATCAGTATTTCTTAGCTGTACTTTTTCCTATTGCTTTGCTGGTACTTTTTTTTTATTTATGTTGATACCACTGCTGCCTTCCTCTAGCTTGAAGATGACATCGTTGTCAAGCAGAATTATTTCAGCACAATAAAAAATTTTGCACTTCAGCTCGCTTCTGAAGATTGGATGATTCTAGAATTTTCTCAGCTGGGTTTCATTGGTAAGAAAATGTTCATTTTAGTAGTTTGAGAGAACGCATTCATCCTCAGAGTCTGTGAATTAATAGTGATCTGACTTCAAAGCTATCTCCTTTGTACTGGAAATGAGCCAATAAGTAGAAATTCATTGGCTTTTTTTAGGAACTCTGGTTTAACTCATGGTTGGTTTTTTTTCCAGTTGTTTCATATACTTTTATACAACTGAGGCAAACTCAAACTGTTGGAAAAGGGGGCATTTTTATAATTGAAAGTTAATTAATTTATAAAAATGCAGTTGAACTGCAAGCAATGACTTATTTTGAATTCAACTGCCATTAAAACGAAAACAAAAATGTCATCAAAAGACAACTGACTGAAGTAAAAGAAAAAAGCCTGAACACTAACCCTATCTAAAACAATTGGTGTTTCTGCCAAAATTTCCAAGAATCAGCAAACATCTCTTTGTCTTGGTTGCAAAGCCTGTTCTGTTGCCACCTTTCTACTCCATTGAGGAGAAGTTATGACAGTCTGCTCTGTCTTAGGTGTAGTTAGAGTCTATCTGTCATTAGCAATGAACAACAGTGAGACAAGCTAATGCAGCATCTCTGGCTGTTGTGGAATGGCTGTTGTTGATTATTGTTGATTAACATGGTTGAAATTACTTTATGGTTATTTGCTCTTACGCTAATTTGTTTTTATTGAGAGCTACTAGACTTAACAGAAAAGCAACGAAAAAGAAGTTTTGAAGGGATTTTACAGATCAAAAAAGTTATTTCCTCACTGCAGTAATGTGCATGATTTGTTTAAAAGCACTAAGCTGGAGATATGCAAGGAAAAAAGAAAAGCGAAGTCAAACTGTGGAGATTGCTGTATATAGTCAACACAAATGACTCCAATGCAAAGGTTGTAAGTTGAGCTTGGAACAGGAAGAAAATCCTACATGTAACAGATAAAGTTGAGTCCTGAGTTCTGTTGTTCTCTTGGAAATTCTTGTTCTCTTGTTTTTACTTTGGATGTACTTTGCAGAGAATGGCTTCGTTCTTAACTCAGTGACCCATAATGGTTGCAAATAGTGGAGATACATCTAGATTGCAGAGCTGAGGAGGTTGGCACTGTGTGGATACAAGGAGTGTTTTGTTTCCAGCTCAGCATCAGGTGTGCTGCTGAGGCAATGGTTCACTGACTTTCAGGGTCTCAGAGATTCACAGAGTAGAAAGGGAAACGGTAATTGTGTCCTAAACATGCTATATTAGGGTACAAAATGGTACTTCATACATTTGCCTGTCAGAAAACCTGCAGAAACAATGGGGAAGAGAGGAAACGGGCAGTCTCCTTGTATCTCTGGCCACCACATAACCGATCTGCTTGGGTGCCTTGAGCTACCAACAGAGATGTGCTGTTGCTGAAATAGTTATGGGACTGGTTTTGTGGTCTCAGAGGTGAAAGAATCAGGAAAGAGCTGCATGGAGAAATAAGCATTTAAAAAAATTATTGGAGATTTTGCCCTAAATAGACTTGTCTCTTCTGTTGGGAAGCCCCTTGCAGCTCTTTGTGAATCTGTGGCTACAGAGACTGGTTGAATACCAGCATCTGATTAGGCTTTGTTTCTCTTTTTGAACAGTGAAACTTAAATTGTGGGCTTAGTTGGGGTTAGAGTTTTAGCTCCAGTCCTAATTGCACTTTAAATATAAATTCTGCATGTAGTTCCTGGGCTATAGAAGTAATTTACATTGTCAGTCTCACTTCCATCCCTGGAAAGATGATGGATTGGCTTGTTCTGGGTGTCATCTCAAAGCATATGGAGGAAAAGAAAGCTAGCAGAAGTAGTCAACATGGATTCACCAAGGGGAAGCCATGTCTGACTAACCTGATAGCCTTCTACGATGGCATGACTGGTTGGATAGATGAGGGGATGGTGATGGATGTTGTCTACCTTGACTTCAGCAAGGCTTTCGACACAGTCTCCCACAGCATCCTCATAGGTAAGATTAGGAAGTGTGGGTTAGATGAATGGACAATGAGGTGGATTGAAAACTGGCTGAAAGACAGTGCTCAGAGGGTTGTGATTAGTGACACAGAATCTAGTTGGAGATCTGTAACCAGTGGTGTTCCCCAGGGGTCAGTACTGGGTCCTCTCCTCTTCAATATATTCATCAATGACCTGGATGAAGGGATGGAATGTACCCTCAGCAAGTTTGCTGATGACACAAAACTGGGAGGGGTGGCTGACACCAGAAGGCTGTGCTGTCATACAGTGAGACCTGGACAGGCTGGAGAGTTGGGCAGAGAGGAACCTGATGAAATTTAACAAGGGCAAGTGTAGAGTGCTGCATCTGGGGAGGAATAACCCCATGCACCAGTACAGGTTGGGGGCTGACCTGCTGGAGAGCAGCTCTGAGGAAAAAGACCTGGGAGTCCTGGTGGACAACAGGATGACCGTGAGCCAGCAATGTGCCCTTGTGGCCAAGAAGGCAAATGGCATCCTGAGGGGCATCAAGAAGAGTGTGGCCAGCAGGTTGAGGGAGGTTATTCTCCCCTTCTACTCTGCCCTGGTGAGGCCCCATCTGGAGTACTGTGTCCATTTCTGGGCTCCCCAGTTCAAGAAGGACAAGGAACTGCTGGCGAGGGTACAGCAGAGGACTACAAAGATGATTAGGGCCTGGAGCATCTCTCTTATGAGGAAAGACTGAGGCACTTGGGTCTTTTTAGTCTGGAGAAGACTGAGGGGGTGATCTGATCAATGCCTATAAATACTTAATGGGTGGGTGTCAAGAAGATGGGGTCAGTCTTTTTTCGGTGGTGCCTGGGGAAAGGACAAGAGGAAATGGGCACAAACTTCAACATAGGAAGTTCCATCTAAACATGAGGAGGAACTTCTTTACTTTGAGGGTGGCAGAGCACTGGAACAGGCTGCCTAGAGAGGTGGTGGAATCTCTGTCTCCATTCAAAACCCACATGGACAAGTTCCTGTTCAACCTGCTCTAGGTGGACCTGCTTTGGCAGGGGGGTTGGACTAGATGATCTCCAGATGGGGTCTTCCAACCCCATATCATTCTGTGATTCGTTCTACATTTGCTTAATTAAGTAGTAGAGTACTCACAAATTGCAGTTCTGCAAGTCTGACATGTCAAAATGTGTGTAAAACCAATTTATGGTTTAGGACATACAGTGTCTACTGCATTCAGATGTGTTTCAGATCACTTACTACTTGTGTGTATTTCACACCCCTTTCTGTTCTCAGTGCTGCTATACAGGGCAGAGTGTCTAAGCCAGAAGGGATAGGTATATATTTCTTAATAATGAGATTAGGCTTAATCATTTACACAGCTGTTTAAAAATATTTTATAGTTGTTTTTCTGTACTGTCTGTATGCTTTTTTTGGAGCGTAGGCTCTGAAAATACTTGCAGTTAAATTAGTTGTTGGCTCCTGCTGCTTGCATCCCTGTTCTTTGTTCCTTGTATCATATTTCCTTGCCTCCTTTTAATTAGATTACATAAGTAGAATTTCAGATGCTTTTAGCTATGGCTACACATCTTAATGTTGCTTTTCTACCTAGAAAATTAAATTAGATTTTTTTTTTCTCCCAACATCCCGCTTTTATGTTTTGAGAGAAAAACTAGTATTCATGAGTGTGACTGAAACTTCTGACTTTGAGACACATTGGTGTGCTATAACCGTATATTGCATAGAAATTTTATGCAAGTAGTGTAGATTTGCCTCTTCTCTACTATCCCTTTGTAGATCTTGATGCTGACTGGTGCTACGGTAATTTGGTAATGCAGATAGCTATGGAGAAAAGCAAAAGTTAGTTGTTTGTAACTGAGGATGAGTTTTATGTGTAGATACCTAAGAGAAAAAGTAGAGCACTGAATTGCCTAGATGCTACTGATTTAGAAATAGTATCTAAAAAAGAGAGGTGTGGCTGATTTGCTGTAAGCTATTGGAAACCGTGATCAGCTTGCAAGTTCTGCTAGGTAAAAATGGTTTTTGTCATAGTGTATTTCTGAACTGAAAATCTAATTTATGCAAGTACTACATGAGGAAGTGGCAAATGCAGCTATTTAGGCTGACAGCAGGATTATAGAATTCTGTCACCTCTGTCACAGAGCAGTAGTTGCTTTCTTTGGGGTTTTTTTTGATACTGAAAGCATAGTTTGAAGTGCTGTCAAGTACCTAATAAATAATGGGTGAGATGTATGCTGTTTCCTTAAGAAGCTCTGTGGAAAGGAGATGCATCTTTTGCTCTTCTGGATTCTGGTTTGCACTGCGGTCCCTGACACAACATAGGAAAGTCCTACTAACTTTTTATGAGAAATATTGATTTGTCTTCAAACCGCTTGTGAGCTGAAGTGTTTTCCAGAGGATCTGCAATACTCTGTGCTGTGGCTATAATGTCAGCTGTCACAAACTTTTATGGAGCGGTCTGAAGTCGGCCTTTTGCTTCTCTTAAACAGTTTCTCTGAATCTTCCTGTGCCCTGATGTTTTAAGGCCTGTTATTCTGATTATTTTAAGTTGTTCTGATTACAGTTTTTCTCAAGCTGTCCACATAGTTGAAACTTGGGGAAGAGTAGATCAAGTGAAATATTTAAGATTTAAATAACTTCAAAGAGGTTCTGGTTTTAATGCCAGTAATTTGCATATCATTAACAGAGAAAACATTGAACGCTTCAACTATAGTTAGAATATGTGCTTGCAGGTATAAAATTGTTGGTGTAGACTGAATACATTTAACACGATGCTTATGCAGAAGAATGCAAATGAATGATTTAGATATTTGCAGTTCAGAGAACTATAGAAAACAAAGTTTTTCATTTTGTGTGTGTATTGTACTTGCCAACAAAATACTGAGAGGTAGCATTTCAGCAAGCAGTATGTGGATGTCTGTCCTTTGTCACTGAAGGGAGATGAGGGCTTGTCTCAGGAGCAGGGTGTTGCCTGTTTGTCTTTGCTCCAGCAATCACTATGAATTAGTGAGAAGGCTTTCTCAGGGCTGTTGAACCCTTCCATGGTGCTGGGCAGTATAACGCAGAGAGGCTAGTTGAGTCTGAAGACTCTAGTGCAGGTACAGCCAGCTGATGCTTACCTAGCATATTCTGACTAGCTGCAGTTGGATGGGTCAGAGGATTTTTTTTCTTTGTTTTTCGTTGTTTGTTTTTATTTCCCGGTGTCCTGTGATGACATCACGTTAGCTGGATTATCCCCAAGTCAGAGGTGGTTGACTGCATGTTTGACAGTAATATGCCAATCTAGGCCCAGAAGAAATTGCCTCTATGCCTAGACAAGTTTGCCATATGGAAGTAAATAATTCATTTGTTGATATCCTGTTTCTATTTTAGATAAAATTAGAATAACTTAAATTAGGGAAAAAAGTAAATTCATACTCTTATTTTTCAGCCTTATTCTCTGCTTATTTAATTGTAAGTAAGGACCCTGTACCTTAACATTCAGGTTATAAGTGACATGGTCTGTGAGTGTCTCTTTACCATGGATGACAACTGAAGACTATAATCCTTCTGGTCTTCAGAAGATGAGCTAGTCACAGGAGAAAATGTACAGTATGATCCTTGGGTAGAAGAAAAGGATTCCAGAGTAGCATGACAGTGCATACCTCTTGGAAGAGGATAAACTGTCTCTTCAATCAGTCTGCTTCCATTGAGATTGGAGCAATAATGTGGGGATGGTTTGGTCTTCTGTGTTGCATGCTATTGTGTGTCTCTCCGACACCACTTGGAAAGGTCCACTTCCTATGGAAGTAGATGTGACTGACAGACTACCTCAGCAGGCATCGTCTAGAAATGATGGTTTCAGTTCCATAAATATCCCAGAAACATCTGATTAGTCCCATTTTTCAGCTGATGTTACATTAGGGTTTCTCATGTATTTCTGTTCTCCTGCCCCATACTATTGAAAGCAGTAGGCAGAGATGAATCACCAGGAAAACTAGGAGCTCATTTGGTTGGAAGTGTGACAAGCTAAAAGAGCTGTTATTCTGCATGAATGTTTTACACAACATTGTACAAATCATACGATTGTTTCCTACCCATTTTTAAATATTTACCTCCACAAATAATGTTAAACAATGTGACAACAATATAGTGTGATAATAATATCAGTGTACTAATAAAAAAATCATAATATCTTGCTTATGTCTTTAAAGAAGAAAACTTTGCAGTTTTCCCTAGCTTAGTAGGAGTTGTCCCTTGCTTAGGGAGAGCTTCAAATTTTAGTTACAGAGTATTTTCAAGTGGAGATACCTATTTGAGGACCACATTGCAACAGGCACTTCCAAGTAATGTCAATGTTTTTGTTATATTAACAGCCAAATTCAAGGTTTTTGTAAGGAATAACTTTGATTTAGCAATGTCAGACTAGTTAATTTCTTACCATGCTTACTTCTCCACCCTGCTGCGTGAGTGGTCTGCTTCATGAATATAGCATCATTCCAACAGATGAAATAATTGGGACTTTTGTCAGATGTTTCTTCCATGTTTATTGTACTGTATCATGATGTAGCCTCACTCAGACCCCCCCAAACTCACCTCAGAATTCCAAAATAAGTATTTTTCCCTGGCTATGTTCTTACCCAATTTCATACAAGTCATAAGGAAACGAGATTGTATCAGACCTGTTTTCTGGAAAGGATGATGCCCTTTAGGTATCTTCTTTTTGAGAAAATAAAGATCTTGCAACTCGAGATGCTGGCATTCTCAAAACAAATCTCCATACGTAAGAGTCAGATACCTGCTGGTGTCAGAGGACACGTAACAGAGCCCCTGTGACTTTGATGCTTTCCCTTAAAAATATCCTTGTTAATTTATGTAAGGTAGCAACCTGGTGTTCTATATCTACTCTGAGATATTGTATAAAATGCCAGGCTCAATAAAATGCCAATCTCAATGTTTAAGTAGAGAAATTTTCCATCTCTCTTTCAAAAGGAATTTGAACTCCCAGCTCTTTGGGTTTTTCTTGCTTGGTTTTTTTTGTTTCTTTTTTGGGTTGTTTTTTTTTTATACTACCTTTTGATAATATTCTATGAATTACAAACTTCAGTGAACCTCAAAAGAAAGAGAAGTAGCTGAACATCTGACTCTGAGTGACAGTCCACATGTACATTCACAGTGGAAATGTATGTTCCTAATCGCTCTAGACTAGATAACTTTTTATCTTTTGTGTAGTACTGGTTCAGCATGATACATCATCTGTATCCTCTCTTCTGTTTTATATAAATGTGAACATCGTCCTTAATGGCTAAATAATGTAGACTGCTTGCACCATTTCTTCATTTCCACTCAGCCACCTGCGCAAGTGGCATGCTATTCTGCTGATAGTTTTTAAGCTTCATACAAAACATCGTTCCCTATTTATTTGTTATCTAGACTAGCCTATACAGCTCCTTAATGGTATTTCCAAAGAATTTTGTCCTCTTCGAGATGAGAACTAAATCCCATTTTTTTATGAATTTGGGAAGTGGTTTTGCCACCACAGAGGGGAACCTGTTCTTTGTCTACTGCAGCTGTTCTTCCTAAATATAGAAGGAAAAAATATTAGGATCTCTGCTACTTGTGGAACTTTTATTTTAAAAGCTCATGAAGGCCTCATAGATTACAAGGGGAAAAAAGCCCCAACATTTCACATGCCTAAGTGCTGTGTGTTAGTGTGTTGTATACAAGTGTGGACAGGCAGAAAACTTGCATTGGAGAAGAGCATCGATTGGACTCTGATCCATTAATGCACATGTGTCCCAAGAGCCCATGCCTGTCTAAGTCAGCACTGCCCACATCTCAGCACCATCTGCAGAACTGAATCACTTCAGCCAATGTCCTCTGAAGAGATTTGTTGTCATGTAATGTCTTTCTCCCTTGCCTCCTCCATTGCAGCAAAGTAGAGGCATACTTACTTCATCTGCAAACCTGATGATGTTTTCTGAATCTGCCCTCAAATCCGGAACTGCCTTTGGGAGTTTAGTTGGCACTTAGTCCCTGGTACAGCAAGCACTTATCTTCAGCCTTCGGCTGCCCCATTCCCAGTTACATGTTGCTTGTGGCAGCAATGTCTTGACAGAAGGCACCTTTCTTAAGCATTCAGTTTAACAAAATAAACCAGTGGTTTGGCCACCATTCTCATAAGTTTCCTTCTTTTGCCAAGGCCTTCTTTAAACCGCACAATTTTCAGGGTTCCCAAGAATCCTGTAGAACAGTGCCACCCAGAAGGCTATCTGTATGCTCTCTTGGAAACCCCAAAGTCATGGCAGTACTTGGTGAAGGAGTTCTGCAGTCTTTGTTTGTGGGAGAGACTTTCTATTAGGCAGCTGACTGCTTTGAGTGTGGCTAGTTGGAAACACCCTCAGTATGAGTTTGCTGATGGGGTACGCATTTCAAAAAAAACTCTGGTCGCTGGTATGTGATGTTTCTCTTTTATTAAGTTGCGTTGTCTCTGGTTATGTTCTGGTAGCTTCCTTCTTTCCCTTTGATTTCCTGCACAGAAGGATCTGGAGTTAGTGGTAGGTGTTCTGTCTCTGCTTTTTGTACCTGCAAAAGCTGAAATTGTGTGATTGGGCAGGTAACACTTGCAACAGCTCCTTGTCTCAGATGCTTGAAGCTTTACAGGTGGCATAGAGAATAATAGACACGAATCCATAACTCTTTCTATTTTTTCAGACTGACAGTTTCTGTTCTTAAGGAGACTGTGTTGTAGTATACGTTGAATATTTTGATAGCACCAGGATATATGACAATGAGTTCTTATTTGAGTAGTTGTTTATTTAATTTTTCATAGCTCATATGTTTTAATAACATTGAGATTTCAAGTTGTTCATTGTTAATATTTCTTGTCTTGGCACAAATTCATCATCTATTGTCTTACTGATTTCAAAAGACAATGTTATCTTTAATCTAAAATAACTCTAGTTATTCTTAATGTCATCACAGGTAAAATGTTCCAGTCTCCAGATATCACTCTTATTGTAGAGTTCATATTTATGTTTTATAAGGAGAAACCTATTGATTGGCTCCTGGACCATATCCTCTGGGTGAAAGTGTGTAACCCTGAGAAAGATGCTGTAAGTTTATTTTTATTATAAAACTTCTAAAATGTTTTCATGATGGTGAATGAGTTGGTTTTGGCAAGCTGGATTCTAGCTTACTGTGTCTTATGATTACTGCATGTCCTGGAAGAGTCTTTCTTCCTACCAAGATTTTAATCTTGAAAAGGGCTTCAGAAAGACAGTTCTGAGAGACATTGTAACTGTTATTGTTTGAGGTTTTAGAGATGAATGCAGTAGGATGAAAAGCAAAAGTCTAGTTCGTTTCTATGTATAACAGTCCTGAAATAAACTAATCCATGTAACCCCCACTGAGGCTCTGAAGAATGCAACTACTTGGATAACAGTCATAGAGAAGGTTCCGAATGAGGAATAAACTTTGGATTTTGGTCCTTCATTGCTAAATTTAGCACCTTTGCTGAAAGACTGAATAAACAGGTTCTGTGCAAGAACCTTGAACAGTATTATATTTGCACAGCAGTCTTGGTAGATTTCTGGAATGAAAACAAGAACTGAATAAATAGGTCTGGGTTCTTGTTGAGTCTTTTTGGTCCATGTAACATCACATACTTGCAATAAAAACTCAGCGACTTTGTGTTGGTTTTACTAATGTGATTTTTATTATTTTTTTTTAACCCACCTCCCTTCTCCCACCCTTATTTCAGAAACATTGTGATCGACAGAAATCCAACCTACGGATACGCTTCAGGCCTTCTCTTTTCCAGCATGTTGGCCTCCACTCCTCTCTAGCAGGGAAGATCCAAAAACTCACAGTTAGTAGCTAAAATTTTCCTTCCTTTCCAGAGCAGGATGATTAAATAAAAAACTTTGTAGCCTTTGAGAAAACAGGCAGTTTTTTGTTTGGCATTTTCAAACATGTTGAATATTACTCCAGTTGGAATGAAATCTGATTTAAACTGGTTACTATAAAATATAAGAAGTGCTAATGCTAGCCTGTTTTTGTGGGGTTTTGCTTGGGGATATTTTTTCTAATTTTTTTACTTTAATGGCATGTTCATTTTATTAATCAGTACAAGTTCTGATACATCCAAAATTGAGTAAGGCGTTCATTTTCCACTTTGTGCAAGTGTTTTTAAGTGTAACCACATGGGAGAAGAACATAATAAAACAGGTTATCTGATCAGCATGATGTTTGTCTTTCTTTCAATTAGGATAAAGACTTCCTGAAACCATTACTGCATAAAATCCACGTGAATCCACCTGCAGAGGTTTCGACATCTCTAAAAGTCTACCAGGGGCATACGCTAGAAAAAACCTACGTAGGGGAAGATTTTTTCTGGGCTGTCACACCAGTTGCTGGGGATTATATTCTATTTAAATTTGACAAGCCAGTCAATGTAGAAAGGTTAGTAATTATTTGCTTTTGGTCTGATATCTAAAGCTGCTTGTTTGCCAAGAATGCTCAAACCTAAAGTGAAATGACGTAGGGTCTTTGGAGGGAGTTCAGCTGAAACTATGATCACTGGTGTCTTCCCTCTAATTCTTTTACTACTGTACTTTTTGCCTTTTTTTTTTTAATATACATAGTGCAGAGCCTTTTTGATAAATGCAATTCAAAACCAGTGCTTCTCTGGCAGTTCATTAGAGAATTTAAAAGAAGCCAATTTGATTTTATTTGTATTTGGTTGGTCTGCTTCTAATTACAGAGCAATTGTACAGCATGGTATGTGGTACAGTATGTTGTGCCCTGCAGCCTCGGTCCCTTGATTGTCCAGATCAGAAATCTTGCTGGAGCGTATCATGATGTCCCCAGACCTGAAAGCTGGGAAGTCTGAAGGGTAATGTTTTTTAGATGTAGCTTTAGGGCTTGAAAAAAGTCACCATGCTAAGAATCCAAGATGACCTGTTTTTAAAATTAAAATTTAACAAAAAGAAAAAAAGGGGTTGGGGTGCCCTTGAAATAAAAATACCCATGATTTGTTAGACTAAAGGTGACTTCTTTTTAGCTATTAGTCAGATTAAATAAGGGTAATAGAGTTTGCATTTTAGATGTAGTCATCCTTTAGTTCTATTGAGATTCATTTGCTGCTTTGATTTTTACTGTCTTGCCAACATAGTAGTCCAAAGCTTATAAAATAAATCATTTCTTAGTGTCTGTTTAAGTGTTGCTATGTTAGTGGATTCCTTTTCTCCTTTCTTCACATACCTTATGTGTTCTTTTGAGACTAATACCTATAGTCTAGCTTCTTTGGATCAATTTGACTGAATACTTTTCTTGTGAAGCAGTCCTTTTTGCAGTCCAGAACTGAATCCAATTAGTCAATTTCTGTGCCCTAGTAGATAATCAAAAGCTAAGTCTTCACCTTGGCTTAGTGCAACAGCAAGAATCAGTAGTTTCCTTGTTACTATTTTGTTCCAAACTAGTCTGACCTATGAATCTCAAGTTTGTCATTTGAGATGTCAAATTACTCTTTCAGTTGATTGCTATGCTTTAAAAAACTTTCCTGGTTAGCTTTCCAAGATGCATGTGTTGAGGAATATGAGTGCCATACCTCCTTGGATTAAAGGCAGAATCTTTTTTTATTCTGTGCCAAGAGTTGGATCTTTTTCAACTCAGATGTATGAATTCATTGGTTTCTTTTTGATCAAGTTTTCCTCCTCAAAGTTATGAAGTAAACATTGCTCAATTTGTATGTTTGGGTTTTGGGTTGTTTTTTTTTATTTTTAAGAATTATATGCATTTACGTTATGAATAGGGTAACTGTAAGCAACAAATGTAGATCTTGGCTGGACTAGGATGAGTGAAATGCACAGTGACAATTTTGGAAGGCATTGCTAGCAAGTGTCATAGGTCAGCATGGTTATTTAAAAAATGGCATGCACAGGTCTGAAGAAAATCTTTTTTGATAGGTATTACCTTAATGGTGAGGGAGTAAGTACTAATTATCTGTGGAAAAGGTGGGAAGATAGTAGTGCTAAGAACACTCCCAGCAACAGACGGTGACAGGATTATTTTGTTGTTGTTATTTCTATTTATTGAAGAAATGCATTTTAGTTTTAGAAGAGAGGGGACTTCTTGTATTCTGTTGTTTCCCCAAAGGAAGTCCACCAATTAGAAATGATGCTACCTGTTCAGAGTGTAACATTGTTTGAGCTATCATTGTAAGCCATTTCAAAGTTTATTATGATTTTAGTTCCTATAGCCACAGTGTCCTCAAAAATGCTGTATTTTGCCTTTCTGAAGTCAGAGGCTGATTAGGGATACAGATGTTGTAATTTGAAATTGTTTGAGACTTCTTTTTGTTTGTTTGCTTAATTGCAGCAGCAGATTTTGGTAGGTGAAGGGCAAATGGAGCAGTGAAGTTTCCTGATATTTCAGGGATGCTTGCTGAAGCAGTCGAAAATAAAACTGTGACTTGCTGGTTGAAACACAGAAAAGGGAAAACGGACCAAGCACAAGCAGGACTTACCCGGTGGGGGTATACATCTAGTTGTGGAAATACAATTTTGGAAGCCATCTTCTGTTTGTGAAGGGGTGCAACAGGTTTTTCCTTTTACTTAAGGAAAAAATAAAATAGAAAAGCTCTTTGAATTTACAGAAAATTTTATCTGCCAAGTCAGTTTGAGGTACAGTTGCTGAATAACTCCGATAATAAAATCTTGATAAACAAGTTTTTTAATGGAAATATTGACCGCAACTCTGAATGAATGGCAGGTCTGTTACACTGTGACAGAGCACTGACTTGTTCCTATAGTTTATTTTTCCATGCCAAACGTCTTGCTGAACTGAATTTAAGTTTTCTGCCAGGTATAGCAGTTCAGTAATTAGCTTTCAGTAAGTCTTTAAATACTTCATTTTTGATTTTGAGAATATTATTGGGGTAACACTACCAAGGATCTCTTAAGAGTTTAAAGTGACAACTGAGCCCACTTCACTGAGCAGAAAGTAATATTTGTGGCTATTTTGTGCAAGACTTGGTTGCAGATCCCTGCTGAATATTGAACAGTCAAATAGACGGTGCTTGTTCTAAACCATACCTGGGGAACAGGGATGTGTAAATTGAAATTGTCTAATGCTCATTTTAGTAACAGCTCTTGTACTGAACCTTTTTACTCCAGCCACAACACTGAAGTCCCTTAATAGTAAGGTAGGATTTTGCAATAAGAAGATACACATCTCCCTTTCAGTAGCATATTCTTGAGAATGAAGGTAGATCCACTGACATTCCTATTAAAAAGAGATTGCACAGCAGTGTTGAAGGTGGGGTTTGGTTTTGAGTGGGTTTTTTGGTTGGATTTTTTTGTTGTTGTTTAGGGGGTTTTGTTTGGTTTTGTTTTGTTTTTTTTTTTTTAAATGAATGGATGGACTGTTTCCTAATGCTCAGAACAGCCTACATTGTAAAGATAAGAAAAACTGGATTTTTGTTTCCTTAGGATGTTATATAATTATTGAAATCCGCTTTGCTCTTTTGGTTTGTACACTGTTGTTCCAAGCACACATTTAATTATTGAAACTGGCAGTTATATTTAAGAGTTTCTTTATGAAGCATACATTATTACTACTTTAATGCTAGAACTTGAATGTAAATTCATTTTCATCACTATAACAGATTCAAAATACTTCTTTACTAGTTATTCTTTTTCCTTCAGAGATGTCAATGAGGAATTGACAGCTCATTTGTGAAGAGCTTTAGATGTTGCTTTGAGGTTTTTTGTATGTAGCGAGTTCTGAAGTAGTGGTAGATGAGTAGTGAATCTTGAACAGAGGTAATAAACTTCGAATGTGATCCTCGTTTAAAAAAAAAACAAAGCCAAAAACCCCCAAGAAAGATGTTCCATAGCAGCATTTAAGTGATTCTGGTGTCCGTCATCCTCACAACCATCTCTTTTTTGACTGCCTAAGTTTCAGAGTCTTCCCTATAGATATGACTGATGCAAATCAAATATTGTTTTTAAATAACACATGCCCTAATTACATCGAGGAAGCCCTTGGAAACTTGTAACCTACAGCTGTTTTAATTTGTGTGTTTATACTTGTCAGCTTTTCTGCAGTAGGAATTTAGAATGGATATTTATAAAGGACTTCAGGTTTGTTTCACTATTGCTTTTACTATTGCTTTTCAAATTAAAACAAAACAAAACTGCTGCAGGAAAAGACAAGAATATATTTTATACTGTGGAAAGTGGAAAAGAAACCAAAAAAACAACCACAAAAAACCAAACCCCACCCCAGCCTCACCGTTATATATATATATCTAAATTTGCTTGATATTTTTAAAATATGAAGCTTATCCTTTCTTTTATGTAACTGCCTGGTAGTGTTACTTTGAATATTTTCAAAAGGATTAGCAGAGTTTGGGTTTTGGGGGCCTATTTGGTTTTTGTTTGTTTGGGATTTTTTCTTCACCCCAAGCACTGCTTTTAACTTTGTAGTTGCCCCATAGTTGTGTTCTTCCTTTAGCAAGTTATTGGGTATTCATCCTAATGTGATATTGATTATTAATATAGTGATTTTCTGAGGTGGAACTTACTGACTGAAATTTCACCTTTAAACTAAAATCTTAATACTTTGACAAACCAGCTTGTAGATTAAATTTACTACTTCGTGTTCTGGTATTGACATAGATACTGGATGCGCAGAATTTGAGGCTATTCATCTAATTTTCATATTGTTGACCCTGGAATCCTAGAGAACATATGATGTTAACCTCACATACATTTCCTATGGCATCTTCTCACGACATAGAATTCCCACTCATGCAAGAAACGGGTATTTGACTATTTAAGCTAGAAAAATCTATGTATTGAGTGTGAAGAGTATCTTGTTGGGCTCCTGGTAACTAAACATATATATTACTTTGTCTGCTTTGAAATTATTGTGACAGTGCTGAAAAATGCCTGCATAAAAAGTGACAGTTGCTTGCATGTTATTACTGCCATTTCATTGTAAAGGAAAGTAAATACAGCTTTTAAAACAGGTTTGCTGACAGTGAATACTTAGGGAAGTAATTTAATTTTTATTTTTTTTTAAGTACAACAAAGTTACAAAAAAAGTTATCATAGTAGTTGGTCATTTATGTATATAAAATGTAGTTAATTATCCATCCTATCGGATGCAAATTCTCCTGTGGCTAGAGGATAAGCATGATGAAATGCATTACAAAGGAAAAAAAAAAAAGGCTTTCTAACTGCTTTCCGAAACTGGGAGTGAAGTGGAAGTTTCTCATCATTTGCTTTTGCAGTAACAACCACTTAAAAGGTAGGGAACTGCAAGATTGTTTGGGTTTTAGATTAGAACAGCGGTAACTTGACTGATGTCTTCTTTGTTCATAATGACTGTTCAGTGTAGAGGCTCTCCTTCAGCGCAATGCAATACATTCAATCTTTCTTGGGCAATTTTAGCTGAAGAACTACATACATGCACACACACGTAGTGTATGCTTTAGAAATAATCTTTGTTCTGATTCTAAAGATATAATATAGGTTATTAAAGTTTAATAGTCATCTTCATTTTATTAAGCTTTAATGATGGTGTCAGTTGACAAGAAATATTTGAAAGTCTCTTCTTAATTTATTATTTTAAATGTTTTGGTGTTTGTATATTTCATGTGGGATCATATTTTTAGTGTATATAAAAAAAGAGAATTTGGGGCTTTATTTTCTGTGTTTACATAAGCTTCTGTACTAATGAGTAGAACATCCTCAAATGGATGCGGTGACAGCAGGGATTTGGCAGGCAGGCTCCCAGCCACTGATGCTGTTTGCTCCGGGCATGGAACTCTGCCCATAACAATGAGGCAAGAACTTCACATGAAAAGTGGAAAAAAACCCAAAGTATGGATGGGAGACAGAAGAAAAGAGCTGCCTGAGCCAAGGACATGCTGCTTCCTCCTTAATGGCACTAATACTCAGGATTTGTGTATTTGGCAGTGTTCCTGGGTTTACAGTTCTTAGTCAGAAATCTTAGAGGCTTAATGCTGTTGCCTAAACGTTAGGTGTCTAATGCCACTTGAGATACCCTAAAATACTTCACCTGATTTAGGGCTTGAGCCTCTGAAATGTCATAATTGCAGACTGTGACGAGGTCCCATACCCAAGTGCGTCTCAAATGGCGGCAAATGCTTATGTTTAAGAAAACTGAATGGAGTTATAATCTGTGCTTCTGGAGAATTAAACTGGGGGCAAAAAAAAAGTTTGTGTATGCACACACACATATACACATGTTAAAACAAAACAAACCCCAAAGTCTTTCTATATTTCACTGGATTAAAAACTCAGCAGAAGTAACCTTGCACAAGAACATAAGGGCCTGTTGACTAATATTGATGTGGTGGAAAAATGAGTAAATTCCTTAGAGAAGAGCAGAGATTTCAGGACATGGGCATCCCCTCCCTTAAAAACCAACCAAACAGACAATAAACACCCTCCCACCCCTTCATCCCCCACCAAAAAAACCCCAACTACAAAATACCAAAAAACCCGACTACCTCCAAAATGAAAAATAGTTAAGTTAATGCCAAACTCTTTTTCATTACAGTTGATGTGTGTATACTCCAGAGAGCACAGTGCAGGTTTAGAAACTGATCTCATAGTCCTCACTAGGAAAGAGAAAGCGAGAATAGACCTGGCAATGAGATTTTCTTACCCAGTAAATGTTTTCTACACATATTACGCAGTTGAAGGAAGTTAGGAAATGGTATGGGTAACCTTATCAAAAGATTTAGATTGACTTCTAAAGTGGTGTGAGAAAATGAATTTCTTAGGTGCGTGTTGGATAAAAATGACTCAGACCACTCCCCAAAATTCCCCCATCACCTCTTCAGTCAGGCTATTTTGTGGTCATTTGACAAACATGAGAAAGTTCTCTCCTTTTGGTGTGCTGGTTTGGCACTTCTGTAAAAATGGGGAATTGATCACTTGCAGCTGTCAAGCATGTAGCCCAGTTTAGACGGGCTCGTTTGGGCAGAGGAAATGAAATCTTGCCAGGCATTTTGCATAGAAGTTAATGGGGTAAATGTTCTCTTTTTTTTTGGTATGATAGGGTTGGGGTTTTTTTGTGTGTGGGTTTTTTTTTCCCCAAATCAGAAACTGTAATAAGATGATAGAAAAGCTCCCATTAGATTGCTTACCTACTGTGAGAACTTGGTGGGTGTACATATAGAAACTTCAGGAATTAAGCTGCTTTTTTTTTTTTTTTTTGAAGTATAAGCAATTTTGGCAAAAGAGTGGGTAAGAGGCATAAAGCATAGGAGAAGAAATTGAGCATGAGAGAGGGAAAAGAAATTATTCATCTTCCTTTTATATTTTGCACAAGGAAATAGTGTATGGTTAATGCTGGATTCCAGTGACAGAAAAATAACATTTCCTCATAAGGATTCTGGGAAAACGACAGCGAGGAGGTAGATTAGATTTCTTTTATCACATTTGCATCCAGTGATCAAAAATACTGAGTAGAATTGGTGAATAATGACTCTTGCAGTGGATGACGGCATCTGCAGAGAGCCAAAAATTTGCTGACTGAATGTTGCTCTTATAGAAATCCGTGTTGTGCAGAATTAAAAACTATTATGCTGCATGTTGCTATGGTTAATTTGCTCGAACATGGAAGGAAACATTTCCTCTCAGCCTTCCTACCTCTTTTCCTTTTCTGAAAATGGGATATACAAAAATATACCAGATTGCTAAAAAGAGATGTAAGGAGAATACGTAGAGAAAAGGATTTGATTCCTGTTGTTTACAGAGCACAAAAGCCAACGTTCATAAATAGATTCTTAGAATATTTGTGTTTAGCATCAAGTGAGATAAGTCTTTTGTTTCCTCCAAAACAAAACCCGAATATATTGGTGGTGAATGTGTATTGTGCTTTTAAAAGAGTTTTTGTATATTATTCCCTTTTATAAAGCTGCCATAATTTACTGATTAAGTTGTTGTGTGTTCTGTTCTAATTTTTAATTGCTTAACAAAATAGAAAATGCACAGAATCACACTTTCTATATATATTAAAAAATATTGGCATTTCTATTCATTTAAATAAAGCATGAAAGTCAGTAAGACAGATTTTTTTAATGCCTAAAAGAAAACAAACTAGATAATAGAATAACAATTTTCTGGGCCTAACTATGCTTTGATGTGAGGGAAAGAAGACAGATATGTTCCCTTCTTAAGCAAAACAGGAGGAGAGTAAAACTGTGTGTAGTTGAGATTTTTTTTTTTTTTTGAAAGATGAATCAGTGCTGTAAGATGGAAAATTTTAGCTATTCAGAGTATTAAAGCTAACAGCATAGAACAGTAATATTGATATTAATTTATACACATCTTTTGGGGGATGTTACAAAAGATGAGAATCTTTCCAGGTGCCGCTGCCTTAGGATAGCTCTGAATCTGAGCGTAGGCTTCTGAAGTACTGCAACAGTTAGCTGCACGGGCAAACCAATGATATCTTTTGTCAGCATATTAATGAAAATCATGCTTCTGTCCTCCTCTCCCTTTGTGTGTTAGGATACTTATGAATATTTGTCTCAGCTTACTGGTTTTTGCAGGGTTTTTTGCCTCTCTAGTTGACTTGATTTTATAGGTGATGCCTAGCTACACAGGAAGAAGTCAAACCCTCAATTTGAGTAAATACTCAAGTCACTGAAAATGACAACGGACGTTTTCTTTGCACCTTTGGCTTTTCTCCATTTTGTTCGTTGTTTATTTTTTAAACTTTCAATGCTCTTTAAATGTTATTACATAATTCCTCTCATACTAGATTGAGGGGCTGACCAGAATGCATGCAAATTAGTTCATACACACAGTAACTTCAGGCATGGGGGGAGGTTGTCTCCAGTTTTTAATATCTATAGTAACTAGTTATTATCTTTGACCTGTGCACTTTTAAAAGGATACTGCCAGAGAAAAAGGTTCGCCAAAGTTCAGTTACATTAGTACTTAATCTACCAGTTGTAAGGTAGAATTACTTTTCTCTGATGGCTTCCATCTAGAATGTCAAAATGTATCCATGTCTGTATTTTGTAATAAAGCTATGAAGTAATATTCCATAAGGTAATAGTAGGGGACTGTTTAACTTTAGGTGAATTTGTATTTGTTTGGGATTACTATATTTAAAGGTCTATGGCTTTCAGAATTTTAGTTGGAAAGAATGATTCAGAAGCTGTTACGTTTAAGCAGCAGGTAGACAAGAATATCTTAGTGATTCCATCCTAAGAAAAATGTCAGTTATCCAGGAGGAGAAAAAAAAAAAGAAAAAAACCCAAGCAAACATGTTTTTAGTGTTTACATGTACCGTCACCTGTAAATCCCAGGGCAGATGTCAGAATAACTTGGCTGAAAGCACAGCTACTAATTTGTCTTTCAGTCCCTGTATCCAGAAGAAACTTTCATAGTCTGAAAACCTTGAAAACTTATGATATGTTAGGGAGCCAAGTTTTACAAAAGTACAGCTAATGACGCTTCTTTTAGGACCTGTAGAATATCTATTTATTTGTAAATTAAATTTTATTTCAAATAATTTTTTTAATTTGTAAATTTTATTTCTAAGCAAAGGATTGATTGTAGATGTGAGGTGTGTATGTATAGTCATACTTCTGTTTTTAATCTGTGTAACTTTTTCTGTGTAAGTAGGTGTTACCTGTCAAGTGTTCAAGCAAGGCTCAGATATAAAAGTAACGCTTTCTAAACATACTTTTCAATAAGGTGGAACATATGCATGTTATATATGTGTGTGAGAATGGGTAGACAGTTATAGAAAACACACTAAAAAGACAGGTTTGATTACATAGGAATCTGGAAATCAGATTTTATCAATTACTTCCAAAAATTGTTTTGGCATGCTGGCAACTTTTGAGTAGTTGCCCTAATAGGCTGGTAATTGCTGGGAGGAGGAAACCACACTTCAGTTTCCGAAGTTGATAGCACAGTAGGAGAAATGGTTGGCTATGCTTGTATAGGTACAGGGTGGTTTTTAAAAACAAACATACCCCAAATAAATAAATAAATAACCCCCTCAAAAAAAACCACCAAAAAAATAACACCTCTCCTTCTATCCTCACCCTTCCCTCCTCTCTGCACCCCGAAAATCCCAAAACCCCACAAAAAACACCCAAACATCCCCAAAATATAATCATTCATTGAGAGCACAGTGATCACAGGTCAGGAGCAGTTTCTTTGTGGCTTTTTAGGTGTGTCTTCTCAGAAATAAGAACTAGAAAGCACTAAGGAAAAGCACCGTGTCTGTGGTTTGGTTGGAGCGTTTGATGGCAGCGCCTTAGATGTGAGTGTTTGATCACTTACGTTTTAAAATAAGACTCCTTAGAATTTTCAGTGTTTTCAAGAGAAAAATTGCCAGAAATTATTAGGATATCTGACAGACTAAAGGATGTCAAGTTAGATCTGCTACGTCAGAAGAGAGCAGAATATACTTCTGGTCTTCTGGTCAGCTTTGCCAAGAGTTTTGATTATTATTGAAAAGGACAATAAGGGCATCTTCCTAGAAAGGATAATTAAGTCTTTGGGTTTTTTGGATGTCACTAATGTTTAGAAAAAGTCACAAGATTTTTCTTGGAAGAACTGTGGGTGTTTTAGGTAGCTTGTGTACTTTAGAATTAACTAACCTTTACATTAAACTATGGTGGGGAAATTATTTTTCTTGAAGCACATACCATGCTGAAGCTTACTGAATTATGTTTTTTTTGCAATTCAATCTGTCCAGTTCTTCTGAAACTATTACTGCAATAGAAATCTATGTAGCTTTTTATGTAGCTTTTTTATATTAGCATGTGTGGTTTTATTCCTTTTCCAGGCCTTGAGGAAAGAAATGTTTTATATATATATATATCTGTGTGTGTTTGTTAGTTTGTTGTGGTTTGTGTTTGGGTTTTTTTTTAATTATTTCTATCATTTTGGAATCACAGACATTTCTAAGTCAGGGTCAGAGAGCACTGGTTTCTGTTACATCTTGTAGCTATGGAGTATGGATTAATGTTAAGTACATAGCTGGCTTCAGACATACTGAATAAAGACAAAATGGAATTTACATCTCCAATTAAGTCTTAAGAAATTGCAAATTGAGCTAATGTTTGTAATTTTAATCAAGTGATAATTTCTGAACTAATTTTGTTCCTGCCTGGTGATGTATTTAATGTTGAAGATGGTGCTTGCTATTAATTTCTCTAAGTTCCAATTGAAAAAAGGTTTGAAATGTGATAGATTTTTTTTTTTTACATATTCATTTAAACATATTAAAAGTAAAATAGGCTTGTTAAAAGTGGCATCTGAGTAGGTGTAATATCTGGGTAGTTCTTGACAGTAATCTGAATAAACTCTGTGGTCCACTAGAAAAAATGCTAAGAAATGAACAATTTTTCAAGCATTGATACCACCTAGTGGTAAAAAATATTGTTACTCGCTTACATAATATGTATTCAAAAGAATATAAAGTTTGTGTTATATATAAAGAAAGGAGAAATAAACTGTGTTTTGTAATATCTACACGTGTGTAGTCCTGCAAAAGCTTTTGAGAGCAGGCAGCTAGAATTTGAACACTTGCATTTCACTGCTTGATATGTATAGGGTTGGTTTTGATACAGTTTTAAACATATTTATTCTGTCCCGTTTTTAAAACGGTGGTGAACTGGCCTGGCAAAATGTTGACTCGGATATGTTCCCAGAACTGGTTCAGAGTGAATCTGTGGGGGAGGGCTGAGGGAAGGCAGGGCTCCTGCTTCCAGGGGTGATAGCAGGGCCTGCCAGGCAAGGGTGACTACAGCGCTGGTCACTTTGTATAACGCCATTTGTCAAGATCAGATTACGAAGTACCTTTCTAAGCAAAGTATCGCCCTACTACTCTGTAAACAATGCAAAACTTTAGCCCTTTTAATTAAGGTAGTACGTGAAATTATCTGTAGTTTCTTGCCAGCTAATGTAGATTCAGTATAAAAGTTACTTTTATCATTGTAACATCTGTAACATGACTTTTAACGTTTAAGATGGTAACATAACTAATTCTGACTGATGTATGTGAACTCTGTTATTTTTCCCTTTTCATTTATAGGTACTTGTTTCACAGTGGCAATCCAGAGCATCCAGGAGACATACTTCTAAATACAACTGTGGAAGTTTTGCCTTTTCAGGTATGAATGTATTGATTTGTGTGTTCTCCATTATAAGATAAAACCAAAATCTAATTATACTGACTTTTTTAAAAGGGTGAGGGAGACATTAATGCCTTTTTTTTTCTTTTTTTGACTATAGGATCTTGATGCTCTAATGCTCTCATACTTTTTTTTTTAATTACACCTATTAACCAAAAACCATTGTAACTATTCAGATGTTCATTCAGAATGCAGTCTGCTACAAGTGGTGTTGGTAGTTTGGAGGTGATCAACCTCATTTGTTTCCAGTATACTGCTACTATTTAAAACAAAAAAAAAACCAAACAAAAACCAGTCTTTCATCTTCTGTGTATTTTGGAAAAAGGAAAACCTAAATCAGTCTGCTTTTTGATTTAGTAAAAAAGTCTTGGTTCAGGAATCTACACATATCCAAACCTTACTGGATATTGAAATATCTGGACTCTTAAATCTAATGTGTTCCTTTCTCCTGATTACTGATTTATTTTTTTTCCTTGTAAATCTGTCTGGGTTTTATCTCAGGAGGGCACTATGCTATCTTAAGTATATTCTTGCTTGAAGACAAATGGTATGGGGTCATCTTCTTCAACTAGATATGATAGCTAATCATTTATATCACAAAACTCTGTCAAAGTCTTGATACTACTTCAGACAAGTTTATTTAGTATTAAAATAGCAAATTATTTGTATCTTCTCCCATACAACTGGTGTAGGTATCTTGAAATCTGTGCTTAAATTACCATATGATGAATCTCTTCCTTTTTTTTTTTTTTTCTTTTTCTTTTTTTTTTTCAAATTTTAAAAAAAGGTAAGTGGTCATGGAGGAGTTCACTTCTCCATTCTTGCAATCTACCTTCCTGGGAGCAACCAAAAATAGGAGTTTCTGACCACCCTCACCCCTAAAAAGAAGTTTGTCAGTCTGATTCTAATTATACAACGCAATATGTGAGATAGTATATCATATTATAAGATTTATGGGGTTTTTTTCTCAAGACCTTTGGAAATACATTAAACCCCAAAACCAGCAGCAGCCCTCACTTCACCTTGCCCCTAGATACCGCAAGAATGCACAAGATGATGAGGGAAAATGTGCGTCAAGCATCTATTTTGGCTACACTTGGCTGTGAAATGTCCCTCAAACTGGAACAATTAAGGAATAATTAAGGAATAATGCTACTGAGCTTCCATTGCTATTGACACAGTTTGTGGAAAGGTAAACAGGAAGTTCTGCATCTGGCCCATTCCTAAGCCATTAGTGTCAGCAGAAAATGTCACCAATATGAGGACAGCAGTTGCAGAATGATAGGTACTGTCCTGGAGGGATGATTTCTCCACCATGGACTTCAGTAGAGCTGGAATCCCATTCAGGTACTTTGACCTTGATCCTCTCTAAGCTGAATTCAGAAAACCAAAAAACAACCCTTAGAAACCACAGTGCCCCAGGCCAGATTTGTCTGGGACTCAAGCAACATACTGAAAAAAAACAATTAACCAAGCAAAAAAAAAAGCAAAACCAGCCCACCCTCCCAAAAAATCCAACCAAACCCCCAAACTAAAAAGACCTATCACTTTTTCAGTAGCCTCCCTTAAAAGTAGGAATTAAAGGAAACAAACAAACAAAAAAAAAGGATCTAATCACCTGTTTTGTCAAGCATTTTTAATTGATTCCTAGGAAATTCTTACATTGGGTCTTTTAGTATTGAACCATGTGACTCTGGTTGTAATTTTCCAGCTGGTTTTGAAGTTCTGGTCTGCAATCTCATTTTTCCATGCTTATTAAGGAGACTTATTGATACCCATCCCTTTTTAGTGAAGCAGTGTTAATTGCAGTGCTTCCCTTGCTGGTGTGATTGGCTTTTCATCTCACCCAAATTCTTACATCAAAACGTTGTTTCACTTGTCCTGAAAGAAATCTCTGGTTCAACCATAGGAAAAGGTGGCAAGATCCTGCCTTTGATTCTCTTCTACTGTGTTTGCCAGTTTCTGCTATGTATTCTGTTCACGTGGCAGTTAACATGCAAGTTACGTGGTGCACTTAAAGTACTTCTTTTTTCTACTTTGAAGCCAAATACTCGTCTAAGTCTATAAATAACTACTCTAGACTGGTTCCTAATTATTTAGAAAAGATGGATGCTGAATATATAACAAGAGTGCACACACATTCGTCTTTCCCTGGCAAAGTCATATGTCAAAATAGATGATGTCATTTATGCTTTGCTTTTCTAGAATGAAGAACTGGTGTTAAGCAAAGAAACCAAAGACAAACGCTTAGAGGATGGTTACTTCAGGATAGGTACGTCACAGGGGAAAGACATGTGTACCGTTACTACTGCAACAGTTAAGACATTTTCATTAAAACCAAAACAAAACTGAAGCTGAGTTTTGATCATTCATTATTGGGTACAGGACCTTGTAAAATTGTAAGATTATTGTAGAGGCATTTCCAGGTTGTATAAGATCATCTCTTCTGTCCTGTGACCGCATGAGTGGCTCTGCGCGAGCTGTGTGCTTGGCCTGGCTTTGAACCCGCCCTACAGAAAATCAGGTGTCTTGTCATGGGATGAGATTGGCGTTTCCATAGCCAAGCAGCTTTTGGGAAAGTGCCAGGATACCTGTTGTGAAGGAGGAGAAATGTTACTCGTGGATTATATTTAACTTGCTGGACGACATAGGTTATGCAACTCTGTTATAATGAAAGAAGTGGGTTTTGTCTTAATGAATTGCAGTTGCTGTGTATATGTTTTAAGTGTAAAGTCTAACTGGGCTTTTAAATTGGGTACCTAGTCATCCTAATATAATTGAAATCCTTTAAATTGGAATACATTAAGCAGAAATTATATCCCTTGTCCTTAATCCTCCTTGAAAACATGTAAGCCAAGGGCTCCATGCTGAGCTCCATGATATTAAGTGAAAACCTGTGCTAAAATCTTCCCAGAGTTTGAGGTGCTCATACCCTTAGACAGTTCCAAAGTGTTTATTCTCATGTGTCATCCTGTTCAGATCGTTGAGCTCTGATGATACATCCCATCTTGTTTGTTGCTGCAAAGCTGAATCTGATATCAAAAATGGCTGACTCTCTTTTTTGTTTTGGGAATGATACACGTTGACTCTACAGGCACCAGTGATAGGTTTCACCTGTGAATTGTGATACTGCAGATACGTTTTTCTGGACACAGATTTTATACTTTAGTTTGTTGAACAGGAGCTAATTGAGGATATGCTTTTGCTTCTTTTGCAGGGAAATTTGAAAATGGTGTAGCTGAAGGAACAGTTGACCCCAGCCTAAACCCTATTTCATCATTCCGGCTTTCTGTGATACAAAATTCAGCAGTTTGGGCAATTTTGAATGAGGTGAGAGGTGGTATAACCTTTTAAAAATAAAACCGGTAAATGTGAGATTTCTGTCAGTGTGTTGAAGCTCAAAATTTTGGCTAATGCAGAAAACAGTTACCTCTTATTACTGAGAAATTCAATACCCTAAAACGTGACTTTTATTTTATTCTCTATTTCAGATTCATATTAAAAAGATTACAAACTGATCATGGAAATCTGCTTTAAAGGAAAAAGAAAGAATCCTTGAAAACTTTTCCTATAAATTCTGACATCCTTAGCAAGTCACGAATTGAAAATACTGAGCATGCACCTTATTCCAAATTTCTTTCATTTTCACTTGAACTCTACCTCTTGTGAAATCTACTGTAGATGAGAAGATTGTATTTACCCCTTCTTATCTGATCCATCCAGAAACTGATGCTCCACACTGATAACGTTCGTCTGAGGCCCAAGTTGTCCTCCACTTCAATGTGACTTTACCATCTTATGGTTACAGAACCCTGCTACGCTTAACCTGTACTATTTTGATAGCATAGTAATATAGAGAAGTTGTACATATTGTTACATTCCTTGAAGAAGAAAAAAAATATAATTATTGTTAAATATGTTTTATGAAGGGGGTACTTTCGGAGTTCCATTTATTTTCTATAACAAGAACCCTCTTTTATAGACTGTCAGGGATATATATTAAAAATGTTAGGGATATTTAATTTATTAAAATAATTTGAAAAGTACATATTTTTATGCAGTAAAATTTTAAATTGATATAGTTTTTTTTATGAATTCTCTAGTTTAAGTTATCTTTCTACATTTTTCTTTGGAGATGCAAACATAAATTAATACCATATTTCAAATATACTGCCATGTTTAAAAAAAAACACAACCTAGATTAAGTTTCTAAATTATGTGGTTTTGTACACAGGATCTGAATGATGTTCAGAGGCATTACAGAGTTCTGAAGAGCATTATTCTTTGGGGCTATGAAATTCTACTATGTACAGTTTGTAGCCACATAAAAAGCATGCTGAAATGTCTTGTTTCATATTATGAACTAAATCTGCAGTGATTTTAGATTGAATCCATTGAGTTTTAGAAGAATTTTTTTGACTCCAAACAGTTCTTTCTAAAAATCTTTGTAGATATTTCCTAGCCTGGACAAATTCATTTTCTGTACTGAAAGAAATCATTCTCCAGCTTTGCTTTGGAGTGACAGAGGTTACCTTATATCAAAAGAATTAATAGTAATTAGATACATTTGATCCACAGAGGTCTCCTTTTAGAAAGTTGTGGTTTTGAATGTTTATTTTATATACATTACAGTGAGTAGTTGCTGTTTATTTTTATTCCATTGTCCAAGAACAAGGTTTCAGTTGGATTCCTTTATTGATCAGTGTAGTAACTCGCGCTAACTTTTAATTTGGCCTCAAGTTAGTACCCTGCCTTTTTGTTTCGAGGGAAACAACAGCGATCTTAAATGAATCAGAAATTCAGTCAGGAACAGAAAGTAGTTTGGATTAAATCTGGAGTGGAATCGTTGCAGTACTAATGCTGCTGCTCTCTTAAGAATCCTTCTGCTTAGGTGCTTATGTGCAAGGACACAGGCATGGGAAGATTGAGGTTACCCAGTCAGAAACAGTCAGGAAGAAGAGAGGCAGAAAGTCCTCTCTTTAATAGGAACAAAGTGCCTGATTGACACTGGAGGGAGGCATCTACCCTGGCTGGGGGGTTCTCAGCTGTGCTATGAACCAGCCTCCTGGAACGGACATCTCAAAAGCTGGCCCAATTTTCCCTGCAGAAGAAACCCCTCTGTTATCCCCAGCATCTTTGTGGTCAGGGCACAGATGTGCAAAACCTGTTGTGGCATCCCTGATCTACAGCGGGGATCTTGAATTCGTATCTCCAGCATGAAGGTTCAACTAATGGATTTGGCCTCTTTTCACGACATAATTTTAAGGAGCAGGAGCCTAAACCTGACTCCTCAGTACTGCAAGCCACCGCCGCTGGGATATAGAATCAACCTGTCTTTTCTTCTGCCTTCTTGAAAAATGGTGTCATAGCTTTGACAATTCAGCAATATTCAAGTTTAAGAGCTTAACTCCTAGGTTAAGTGACCGTAGCCTATTGTGGTTCCACAGCCCAGTTCGTTACATGTATAAAGCCATCAAATTATCACCATGCAGTGACTTATCACACATTAGCTAGCAAAGGTCTAAGAAAGTAATTAGGTTTTCTTCTCAGCTGTGCCTGCGAATGAATGATGCAAGTAATTTAAACTATAGCTATTTATCACAATTTAGATTGCAGAAATATGTTAGGTATTGCAGTTTCTTAATATAAGTAGTTTTGCTGACAGCAACTTTCATCTTTTTCCATGAGTTCAAAAGTTTACTGGTACCACTTATTTAAGCAAGCTGTGTGCTTATTCTCAAAGCATCACCGTTCCTGATGTTTCATAGTAGTTAAGATGAATCATTGCTAATATATCTAAATATATAGAGGCCTTACCGTGTTGATTGCAGGACTCTGGCTAACAGTATATTTAGTTTTAAAAATGTTGAGATGAAATTTATCAAAGACAACAAATTAACTAGTGCTTGGTAAAATATGTGAGGTTTTTTTCTGAAGATTGTTGCATTTTTACTGCATTTTGCATTGTGCTATCAGGAGTTGGAAATACTCTGGGCTGCTTTAACACTTTACATTTTCCTGAGCTTATAGGCTCTCTAAATAAATGTGCCACATTAATACAAATTATGTTTTATAGTTTCAGGTGAATTCAGAGCTGGTGTAATCAGATAGTACTGCAAATTCTCTTGGAAATTCTCCTGAGATATAGAAAAAGCAGCAAAAATATTTTCTATTTAATTACCTCTGCATATAGCTATTTTGGGCTTTCTACCTTTCAAATTCCAATCCCCAAGTCAGTGGTGCAAGCCTCCTTCCTGGAATGATGGTGAAATAAGACTGCTTCGGCTGTTTGCCTCCGCAGGCATTACCTCGGGCACTGTTTATGACTGGGGGTACTCCAGGGCTTGTGTCCTTTACACGTCTCAGCTGTAAGTTACAGTATTACCACAAGAGTTCCTCTTGGCATCTTAAACCTATAACCTGATTTTTGGGATTTTTTTTTCCCTACATGTATTGAAGTTCGAGTTATTTTTGTTGTGGCCTTAAAAATCCCCTCTGGGCCACTGAATCTTAATCAAATAACAGAAAGTGTTTCAAAATAAAGTGTGTTATCCTATGATCCTGTTAGCTCCTTGTGATGCTGTTAAAGCTTCAGAAAAGAGAACTTCTGTGAAACCAAAGGCATTACCAGAAACCTTCATTATCTGGGCAAATTATTCATAGCTTCTAATAGCGGATGCCAAACAGAGCGGCTGATACGAGCACTGGCTTTTCTGAGCTGATCAGGGTTGCTCTGGACAAGAAAATACAAGACTGTGAGTATAATCTCACTTTGCTCGTTCAGTGGGTAGTCTTGCTGGAAACTTTGTAAATAATGTGAACAGGATATGATCCCAAATTAGCACTTTTTATTTTTTTTATTTAGAGTGTTTCTAAAGCACTGTATGTGGCTTTGCACTTTTGCAGGCATCTCAACCATTTATTTGGATTGATAGAAAATATTTCTATAGATACATTTGTTTTTTCTTAATGAAAGATGGCTTAGAAAAATTCAAACAGATAAACATATGATTTGTGGACCAATAAAAGACTGGACTCTTCTGTCATATCACTGCTTGCCTACCTGTTTCAAAAGCAGTTTTTAAATACCTTGAGTCAGTTTAGAGCAAAGCAGCTTTGCCCACGTGATACATGATTCCTTGAATGGGCTGGAATGCCATTAGTCTCTGGCAAACTTGAACAACTGTGTAACATTTTTCCTTCATTTTTTTCCACGTATATTGTCATTTCAGTAATCTCTGGGGGTTTTTTGTTGAAAATCTTTGCTCCAAATGAAGTATTGTAATAATTTGTAGTTTGCTTCCAACTTGGAAAATATTATTTTAGTTTTGTAGGGGAAAAGAAAGAATTAAATCTCTTCAAACCTTGTTCCCCTGAAATAAATTAACCCTAGGTTCTATATTTGTTCTTACTGGAAAGGATACATTCTGAAAAAGCTAAAGCAAGTAACGGTAAGTAGAAAGGGAAAACAAAAAAACTATGTTTTTAAATCATCTTTACAATCACCAGCATAATGCTGAGAAGCTATTAAAACAACTGGTGTTTTCAGGCTAGCGTTGATTGCTGATGTAAAAAACCAGACCCTGCGCAGACCTGATTAATTAGTCTTTGAGTGTCACTTTTCTGACCTTAATGGTCTCCTAAGCGTTTTGCTGATTTCTGCTCTGAGCAGCTAGAAATTAAAGTAACTTAGTTTGGAGAAGGGTGAAGCCTTCTTTTAGGGGGACAAACTTCGATATCCGTAAAGGGAAGGTACGCAGGCCCCGAGTCCTTCATTGATTTTGAGGGCATCGCACCATAGGGCACCAAATATGAAGTATTTTTACTGTTGAACTGAAGTGGGTGATTCCCGTGAGGGGAAAAGGTGCACAGTTAGGCCGCAGCTGCCTGCAGGACGGGAGCTCGGGCTGTCAGCCAGGGTGGGAGCAGGGCCTGACTGGAATCCTTTGCCTTCTGTGGGTCAGCGGCGTGGTGCTTTCCTCGTTAAAAGGGGAACGTTGCTCAGTGTCTGCTGAGAGGGGAACACGAGTTTCTTCAAGCCTTAACAGTGGCTGAAACACACAGTACTGTAAGATGCACTGCCAGCATATTTGGTATTTTAAAATAAATATAGTTTTTCCTTAGAGATCAAATTCTAGTATTGAAATAATTAAGTCTTACTGTAACCAGTTTGCTCTTGTGTTGTTTTGGAAACTGAATCCTAGCGCTCATGTTTCATACTGAACACTCTGCTTTGGAAAGTTGTCATCTTCATTTTCCAGAAGGTATTGTTTGTGACAGTCAGTTTATCCTCCTGCCTTGTGGACTTTCTAGCTGCAGGCATTGCCATGAACCCACTCTTGTAGCCAAACTTAACTCGTACTTTCCTTCCATGTTCATCAACCTGTCACTCGTAGCGGTGGATGTAGTAATACCCACTGGACTTCTAGAGATTGGGTTTAAAAACTTGCTGCTATATTTGGAAACCTGATATGGGTCATGTTAATTGTGCCTTTCATCGCTGTTTCTTCTGTGTGCCAGAGTTGTCCATGTATATTTGAAGTAGTCATTCAAATAAATCTGTTCTCAAGCTCCTTCATAAAAGGAGGGGACAGTTCTGTATCTAGAGACAGTTGTTGTTGCTTTACCATTGCAACACGATGAAAATCCCTACTTTCACACCGTCCCAAGGCAAAGTATTCCAGTATTATTCTTAAATAAAACTGCTTCTCAGTGTCACTTAAGACCCTCATAATGTAGAGCTTATGCCAGTACATGCAAAATACCTGCAGTAAGAGTTATGCTAAATAGACTTGTTGCAGTTAAATTTAAGCTATGGAGATGTTCAAGTAACTTGTTTTTAGGAATGTACTGCAAAAGTATTTGAACAAAATTGCTAACATGTTTACTGTTGTAAATATTTTAATAAAAAAAGGACACTTCAAACTTTTTTACACAATTATCTACAATAAAGAGAAATTTACAACCATTTACAAAATGTTCTTAACTTTTTCTTTACTGCCAAGACAGCTAAGATAAAAACAAAATAAACATTACATACATGAAGTCCTGGTTTTATTTCACTCTGTATTTATAAAAGGAACAAAGCATCTTGGTGAAGTTCCATCCGCACGCTAATGAGATCAAGTAGAGCATGATGAGAAGCGCGAAGGGATACAAAAGAATAGCTGTGTTCTTCAAAAAGGGCAATGCTGAAACAGAAGCAACAATGAAAAAAGTATAAAAGTATAAAGTGCTCTTTCAAAAATGCTGCTTCATGTAGTGCAGCCGACCAGCCTTGTTAGAAGGGCAGGTTTGTCATCTCTGCCCCACTAGTCCTACCACTATCACAGATAAAAGAGTACTTGAGTTAACGGGTGTAGGTATGGGAAGCTTTTACCTACAACTACTGTGTTAAGCTCCCAACAGAGTTTTTATCTGATGGGCATTTTGAAGTAGATTTACGGAGGAACAGGGAAAACAAGCTGTGGTGCTACAGGTCTAATACAAGAAAGGAAGTGGGTACGGTGAATAGAAACTCTTTGGTTGAGGTGTTTACCCACCTGGAAACACAGATTGGTAAATTTCTATCGAACTACTTTTACCACAAAGGAAGAATTACTTTGACACCCCAGCTAAGCCTCTGCTTTACAAATTAGTAGAGTAAGATCAAATTAATAGACTGAAATCATGCTCTTGTTTTTCAATCAAACAAATAGAAAAGAAGTTGCCTTTACTTACCACTGTATCCTAGGAATGTCACATAGATGTAGTAGCCAATTGCAATCAGCCATAATGTATTCCCAACAAAATACCCGATGACAGAATCCGATATGATGACATCTGAAAGAGACAACTGCTCTCAGCAGTTTTGACAGAGCATGATTTTGAAACAGAAAGCACAAAATATTCTACTTACAGTTGATGAAAAACAGCTGGATAAAATGCAAAATGACTAGAAGTGGATAGAAGGCGTTCAGATGAACATCAAAGGCGTATCCCCACTCCACGTCATAGTCTCTGTTCTGCTGCTTCACCAAGTACTTATTAGAAATGAACCTGCCACGAAAAGATATTTGAGAATGTTGTTAGTGTGACTCGATGAAACTGAGTGACAAAAACGTTGGTTTGGGACAGTAACCCATATGCGATCCTAACTCTCTACCCTGACAAAGCATCTGGGAGAAAAGAATTATGCAGACCGGGCTATCATTAAAACATTTATGTTAAAAGTATGATTACATTCCTTGCGTTCCTCGGAGCAGCTGAAATACACTGCCGGTAATACAGAAACATAGCAGCTACGTACAGATACAATTTCTCAACGCAGCTACAAGTTCTCAGGCAGTGTGCCACCGTTGTCTGTACGTGCATGGAGCTGACCTCAGACAGGAGCCTGCACACGCTCGGCACACCTCCCACACGGACGGCTCATTTCAGCTCTACAGAACCAGCGCCCCGCAAGGACAGGAGGTGGGCAAGCCCGCAGCTCCTGAGATGAGCCCATTCTTCTTACTGCAAAGACCGTGCACTGCTGGGTGTTACAGTCTGCAGAACTACTCGAGACTTTGTTTCCTCAGCTGAAGTTCTGCTGACATCAGAAAACGTAAATGTATCCCTTTTAGAAGAGGGACTAGAATCACAGAATGGTTTGGGTTGGAAGGGACCTTAAAGATCATGGAGTTCCAACCCCCCTGCCATGGGCAGGGACACCTCCCACTAGAGCAGGTTGCTCAAAGCCCCATAGTCTTGAACACTTCCAGGGATGGGGCATACACGACTTCTCTGGGCAACCTGTTCCAGTGTCTCACCACCCTCACAGAAAGAATTTCTTCTTAATATCTAATCTAAATCTCCCCTCTTTCAATTTAAAACCATTACCCCTTGTCCTATGAATAGAAGAGAAGTCAACATAGTAGAAGAGAAGTCAATAGAAGAAGTCAATATATGCTCAGAAATAAGAAGTTAAGAGGCCAGAGCTTTCATGGCAGTTTCCCCTGACGTACGCTTTGTGCCAAGGGCAGAGTCAGAAAGGGACAGAGCCCCGGGGTGCAAGGTGAAACAAGGCAAGAAGGGGTTTAGACTCATTAGGAATAGGGGCAGCTTTTGAAAACAAAGGTGAGCCTGCACTGCAAGACGGGACTTGAACCAAACTGGAGCCAGGCAACTGGTACTTAGGCCTGCAGGAAGGACAGAGGGAAACCAGCAGATGATGAAGTCTTTCTGGTTCAGGAGACTGCATCCAGAGTCACAAATTGCTGGAGGATGGGGGAAAGCATTACTATATGCTCTTCCTGAAACAATTTATGGATTACTGTCCCAGACAGGAGTGAGTCAGATGGACCTTTCATCTATCAGCTAGAGTTCTTCAATGTGCCTCATCCTGAATTTTGCAATTACAAGCAGGAATTCCTGGGGTCACCGTTTGAAAGGAGTCTCTCTTTTTTCTGATCAGCATCAGTTTAAGATGTCAGCTCCGTTACTAAGAACTGTTTTTAAGTGCTCTTACTTCCTGAAGTTCTTGGTAAGATAAAAATTCTTCCTTCGGTGCCCTCCCCTTGCCACAGTGCAGAAGCTGTGACTTCCCTGTCTTGCTGCTGTGACTTGTTTCATGGTTCCCGTGCTGGTGGCAGGACACATCTGTAACGTGCCGAGATCTGGGTTATGATCTGACTCACTGCTGCCTCTCCCCTTCTGTAAGTCTCTGGACATTACAGGATAAAACTGGCAGCGACTACCACCAAAGCAACAAAGGCAACCAACACATGAAATAGAACAGACATGGCTTGTAGTGGAAATAGCTACAATCTGCAGCAAGAAGCATGAGCCAATTGTATACTGCCCTACTTAAACATCATCCTCCTCAGGCTTACTTTACTGAAGCTGTTCTAACAAAATAAGGAGTGAAGAATATTTTTTTTTTGTTGATCACCTTATTTTTGATATGGCATTATTATTGCTGAAGATTAACCAGCTCAAGAAGAAAGAAAACAAGCTGAAATGTTCTTCATAATACAGACTTTTTGAACATTCATCCTCTGCAGGAAATAGTAAGGGGGGAAAAAAAAAGGCAAAGCAACATTTCGAAACAGTTACCACAACTGCACAAAATTAGTACATACTTCATAATTTTGTCCCAAATAGAGAACAAAGCCTCTTGCAAACAGCAGGGGACTATCCGTGTCCGAACAGCAATACTGAGCTCGGTTTCAGACATCACTACTTACCACATCAGAGTTGCAATCAGGAGGCCAACACCTACACAGTCTATGAATACAACCCAAAGTAACAGCTTTATTGTTTCAAAAAAACCCATGTCCAGCACAAATCCAAATCCCACAGTAGACACTGAAAGGAGAAAAAGATAATTAAAGTTAGACGTGGAAAAGAAAGCATGAGATATTATACCAATATATTTTGTTGAGTATTATTATTACTTTTCTCCCTGAGATCTTCAAACAGATCATTTTTTTTCCCCAAAAAATACTAGGTATAATGCAATTTATTCATAACATAATCCCTTTCACAGACTGGAGAACAGCTGTCTGTACGTAGGCTTAACAATATAACAACAAATTGTATTGCTCTGCCCAAACAATTTTTTGAAAATTCACACAATGCTACAATAGAATTGTGTTTTATGAAAGCTCCTTGTTGACCCAAAGCACGCACATGGTGATGCATACTTTTATTTCAGAGTTAACAATTTTGGTATTATTAACAGCAATGTGCTACATAACAGAAGACTAAGATAATGCTTCTTACTGTGTTTTCAATTCAATTTAAAATTACACTAGATGCTTTGTTTATAGCTTAATTCTGCAATATAGAGAATTTCACTAGGGCCTTCAGTGTGAAAACAGCATTTCGTGTGTAAAATTCAGATAAAATACATGTTCAGTATTTATTAACTAAACCACTACTGTGTGGCATAGGGTTTTAGTACTGTTTCTTAAGTTACAGGGAACTACACAGTCTGAAGAAAATGAGCTGCAATAGAGAGACTAACTCAGGACTATATAGTATTAGTTATGCCTCCTCTGTTTTCTAATTCCCACCTTAGCTTCCAAAAGGTTAGGCTGTTTTCCTGTATTCTACTTTGATAAAAAGATGATCCACATGGATTGGTCCTTTTTATTTTGTGTGCGTGTGTGTGGGCATGTGATCAGAGTGTTCATCCCTGAGCTTTCCCTCCCTCTCTCTGAGGCTGCCTCCTCCCCGGCACTCACCGCAGAGCCAGATGCTGAGAAGCACCAAGAAAGCGGGATCATCTCTCGCCCATTGGTCCTTTGTCTGTTTTCTGTAGTGAAAGTTCCTATAAACCCTCTGCGGCGAGGTGAAGAGGTAAAGCATCTGCCAAAGAGCGAACTCGAAGTCCATCTGTCGGAAGTGGAAGAGCCTCCGCAGGTACTTGTAGCGCTTGGCCCCAGCCGTGTGCCTGGCGGCATCCCTGGGGCTCAGCACGCCGTTGCCCTGGCTCCGGGAATTAACCGCAGTGGTTGGCAGCATTTCGCTACAGGAGGAATTTCAAGACAGGCGTTCGGTTTTGCGTATAAACCGCGACTAGAAATAAAAACCGCAGGGGCGCAGGCCGCACCCTGCAAGACCGAAGTTACACAAGAGACTGGGCTCGAGTATAAACCGTGACACTTACAGGTGAGTCCGCCGTGGCCGGGCGGCCGCTCTGCCGGGGAGGCGGCGAGCGGGGAACCCGGAGGAATCAACTCTGCCCCGGGCCCGCCGCCCCATCTCCTCAGCCCGGCGGGGCTCCCTCCCGGCATCCCGCCTTCCAAAGCCGCTGGAGGCCTTAAGGGCCGACGGGCTCCGCGGGAGGCGAAATGGCCGGAGCGGGCAGCTCGGGGCAGGGGAGGAATTACCGGCCTCACCGCTTTGCCGTTCAGACCGACA
>JAHREE010000480.1:830954-1064095 GCA_033628505.1 Tringa tobata
CTCAAAAAGAGTCACGGAAACACTCGAGGGGGCAGCAGGCCACGTCCTGAGGTGGGATTGTCCCTTTAGGGGTTGCTAGCAGAAGCGCGAAAAAGCGAAGATGGGAGGGTACGATGGTGGTTGCTGTCTGGTGATGCGTGGTCCACCCGTGCTCCCCAGTGAGCTCTGCTTTTTCGGCAGCGATGCCACCGGTTGGGGAATAGGGATTGAAGAGCAGGGCTTAGGGAGCAGAGTGTGTTTGTGGATAGCGGTAGGATGTTTAGGGACATTTAACCTCCCTTAATTTGTTCCAGACCAGATTTTATGATTCCTTTCCCATGTCGAGAAGCCTTAAAAGGAAACAGATTTTATGTTTAGTTTGGTGCATATTTTAGATTTAGTTTGTTGCATATTTTAGATTTTTGCCCGTTTATTAAGCTAGAATATGGTTGTGAAATATAGTAGAACCTTTGCGCTACCTTTGCAGTACTGATGCACCGTCATCCGTTTCACGTGGCTTTGACGGAGCAGTGCAAGAACGAACTTGTAACTTTGTGCCAGTGGCATACATTTATCCCCATACAATGAGCAAAGTCAATATATACTGGTCAAAGCTCAGCATGGATTGCATGTGCTGTATGGAGGCTAGAGAGGCTTTTGCCTGGGCAGCCAGGCACTGTGTTGACAGTAGTTCTCCATCTGCAGGCCAGTATCACTCGCTCTGCAGAAGTCTGTAGTGTTGAGCTTGGCTGCTTTGGTAGTAGAGAGCTAGCTGGGGAGGTAGCTGGGTTACTTTCTACGGAACAGGAGCAGAAGCTTTTGTGAGTTTGCATCCCCTCAAACTACAGCAAGGGAGATGAAGTAGCAGAACCCTGTTGTCCTGGAAACAAGATTATTTGTTTCTCCTTGAGGAACCACCGTTTGCTAATGCCTTTTTTTTTCAAAAGCTCTTAAGTTAAAAACTTAAGGTTTTTCCAGCTTCTGAAGCTTTTAATTCAATGGGGTACTTGCTTCTAGGAACTTGGAAAATGCAATATCTTGCCAATTTTTTCTCAAGTCCCTCTGATTCTCAATGCAAATGGGAGCAAATGGGAGGAGAATATATGTATTTTTGGCAAGAACTTGAAATACAGTGTTCTTAAATTTAGAAGTTCTGGCTCTTTTCAAAATGTGAGGTGGATGTGACCTCTTTTACTCACTGTTCCTGCTGGCAATACCAAGTTGTTACCAAATCATGGTTTCATTGCAGTTTTCCAGTATCCATATCTAGGCTGCATGCATTTTTCTTGATACATGACAACTTTGCCTGTGATTTAATTTACTTTTAATGAGCTAATTTTAACTTAATCTATAGTGGGTGGTAACTTGCTACGGAGAAACAAAGAACCCTGCCAAAGTGCAGCAAAGGAGGCATGTTATGTTCAGAGGGTGTTTGGCTCTGCTATTGAAGACAGTGATCACACCTCTGCAGAAACGAACTTATTTCTGTCTCACTTGCGGTCAGCTGATACAGAAGGCTGTACCCCTACTAGGACAGTAGAATTTTTGGTCTCAAGATTTCAGATATATTGAAGGGTGAACCTCCTTAGCCATTTCTTAGACCTGTTCAAGTCCAGTCTGCTTGCACAGGTGCTGTGTTAAATGGAAGAAGTTCTTCCTCCTGTGGAGTGAAATGATTGCTAGGAGAAGTGGCTGCTCTGTTTACTATATGTTCTGGGCTCCTTAATGTCCATATTGTTGTATTGGAATTAGGAAGGAAAATAAGGCCAAGGATCCCCTTTTGGTTCTTATTTCCTTGTTAAGATTTAATTCAGGCTTCTGGCATGTACTTTGTTACAGCAAATGTTAATTACCTAGTTGTTAGTATATGAGATACACCTTTAGAATATAAGAATACCTCTTGGACCCCCTTTGTAGATTACTTTGTTGGAAAACCTTCCCCATTTCTTGCCTGAATGTAGAGAGTAATTGCCTTGCTTGGAGATGAAGTTTGAAACCTCTACCTGTTGTTCTTGAGGAGAGGTAGGAGATCAAATAACGCAGGCAGCAGAGCTCTATCTTACGCAGTCTTTGCTTCTGCTTGTCACTTCCCTTCCTGTTTCTTTTCTGACAGACTGAATTTCCTCTCTATTGTTGGATTATCTACCTAAATCTCAAACAGACATCCTTTGCAGAAATTTTGTTGGAAAATGTTGTTGACCTTGGAAGAAGAAAGCTTTGGGGTGGATCTACCTCAACCACATCCGTGAGGCGGATAGGCATAGCCTCAGATGTGTTTAAATCACACCTCCTGCTGCTTAACCTAATATGATAAGCTCTTTACTGTAGATGAAGTTGATTTCTCCTGGCTTTCAGGTAGCAGAGGATTTTCCCTTTCCTGCTTCACAGCTACTTCCCTCTGCCACTGCTCTCCTTCCTTTGCTTCCCACCTTCCGTTCTTTGTAGTGGTTTGCTTACTGTAAGGGAAGTGTTGATACAGATTGGCAGCGTGCGAGGCAAAACCAAAGAACAACCGGGGCTGGCTGAGAACAAAGCGTGGATGAGGTGAAGTAAGGAAAATAACAAGAACATTTGTAAATTAAGGACATGACTGAGAGGAGGGCGTGTGTCTCAGCTGTACAGGGGAGTGGTAGGGTCATAGCCGGTTTTTGTGGTTTGTAAGGCGCACAGTAAGGGAGGTGTGCATGTGATAATGGAAGGCAAACTTCCCAGACTTCCCTGGCAGTTACTGCTGTATTTTCCCTGTTTCAGAAACTGGGGTTAATGACATTGCATCAGCCAGCACAGGTGGACATTGTGCTCCTACTTCTGTCAGCCCATTGAGCCAGCCACTCTTCTGCCTTGCAGAGGAAAAGGAGCTCTGCAGCTCTGCAGAAATATGTTAGCACTTCTTGAAAAAAAAATTAGAAAACTGCAATAAAGTATATTCATGCAGCAGGAAGGCTGTTGCTGGCCGTTTATACAACCACAGAGTGTGAATTTCTTGAATTTGCAATATTATTACCAAATACGCAAGAAATAGTAAATAGGGAAGTTGATGTACCAAGGTTTGTCCTAACTTAGCTAAAACCATCTTGATGAAATACGAGAGAATAATGTAGTTTTCCCCATTATCTCCAAGTGAGTTGAGATCTTGATCTTAGGTGGAAGCTTTCTGTGCACTTTATAATACATGACCAGGGATTTATCTGCAGCTGAGGTTTGTGAATGTGTGTTTGTATTCACTAAAAGCACTCATTGCATAAGGCAGTGAGATATTGCTAAAACCTTGTATGAAATCAGCGAGATATTTTGAAGAAGATCCAGATATTCTAGAGCTGGCCCACTCATGAGAGTGTAGCCCCTTTGAAGCATATTTCTCACAGAATCATAGAATTCTCTAGGTTGGAAAGGGACCTTTAAGATCATCTAGTCCAACCATCAATGTAACTCTGATATCTGTCTTTTAAATACCTCCAGGGATGGTGTCTCAACCACTTCCCTGGGCAGCCCATTCCAATGCTTAATAAACCTTTCAGTATAAAAATTTTTCCTAATATCCAATCTGAACCTCCCCTGGTGCAACTCGAGGCCATTTCCTCTTGTCCTACCGCCAGAGGCCTTGTATCTTGTCATGAAGGCCTATATCTTGTTTGTCGCCTGATGCTCTGCCGTGCTAACAGAGAAGCCTGTTGTGTGAGAGATGATGCTCTCTAAATACAGCTCTCTTCTTCCAGTTTTTTTGCAGACAGAACAGATTTTGTGGAGGAGATGAGATGACTGAGCGAGGTGAAAGGGAGTAGCATGGGAGAAAAGGAGTGTGGATATAGAGAGGGAAAGTGAGGGGAAAAGAGTGGGGAGGATGAGAGAGTAGACGGCCCATACAGGAAAATGGAGAGAGAGTGATGGAAAATGCATCTAGTGCGTTTCTGATCTGTATTTCATAGCATTTGCCAGTGGAGCACTTTTAAGTCGTAGTTTCTGCAGAAAACTGGAGGAGTTCTGAGCCTGTAGTTCCAGCTGGGGTATGCTTGGGGAGAATATAAAAGCAGGAGCTAGGCTCTAGAGCTGGGCTTCCCTAGCAGATGCATCCTGAACCTGAGCGTATGGGAAGCAAGGGGCTGTGCCACGCCAGATAAGAACCTGCAGAAGAAGGCCTCCTGCAGGGTTTGCGTGCTGCTAACTCCCATTGCTAGATAAGGTGCTTTAAGAGGTTGTCTGCTCTCACAAGCATTGCTATTTTCATCTTGCTCAAGAAAATAATGTTTTACCACCAATCTGAACTTTTACAAGAATAATTATTCTTTCCGCCATATGACTAATTATACAAAGCATATATGTACAGATGTTGTAAATCTTTGGGAAGAGCGCACCTTGATTCCTTGGGGCAGTTTATAGCTAAGGTACCCTTCCTATAGTGTAGCAAACTGTACAGAATTCTACAAATACAACCAGTGCCTGTGAGTGTCTCTGCACACGCTCAGTTCCTTTTTTACAAGCCTCAGCAGTCCAGACTAACTGTGCTTGAATAGCTTCTTTACGTGGTGGTAGCCTGCCATATCACTGAGTTTTCTGTAACTTCCTTCCAGCTACAGAAGCATGTACAAGCCAAATGAACTGTGCTTAGAAAGAATTTGATGCCTCAAATTTCTTCTTGCAATGAGTAGGACATGTCTCCAAAGTAGAAATTATGGCTAACAGTGGAGGCACAGAGGATACTAGACTTGCTGAGAATTTGTTCTTCCACTCGTTCTCTGTTGTTAAATCTATTGTGTTGGGGAAAGTGCAGTACTGGGCTTACTACTAGGGTTAGGCATTGGATCTTTCTATAATTCCGGTTTGTGTTTGTTTCAAGCCTTAACCCTTGGCAGTCTGAAGCTTGGATTCAGGCTTTAGAAGAATTTTTCAATAGTTGCCTAGTCTTTGAGAGTTATAATAAGACTTCAGAATTAAGTTGCTTTGTATAAGGTGTCTTAAAAATACTTGCCTGTTTGGAATATTCTCTGTTCTCTTTCTAGCTCTTTTTCTACATTTTCTCTGTGATGACCAGTGTTAAGGGCATAGTTTTTTCATAGTTTGCTAAGCCTCTAATTATTCATAGTGCTCTTTCAAAAAACAGTGTTTCAGTGTTGCTCAGGATAAAGTAGTTATTGCTAGACCCTCCAAAAATATCTTTTTTTTTTTTTTTTTTTTTCCTTACCCACATGGATTTCTCTGTGCATCTTGCTGCATTTTGTCTTGCCACCAAGAGTTCTTTTGATCCTGTAGCTACTTTTTACATTCACTAGTCTGGAAATTACTGCCTCCCACAGCAGGGCAGGTGGAACGAAATGTGTGCGTGCGCTTCAGCAACTTCAGTGCAAAGTTCAGCAGCTTAATTTAAACTGTTGGTTTGACATTTCTAAAGAGTGTTCACTTGATCTGGTCCATTGACTTTGCTTGGGAGGCCATAAACTTGAACAGCAGAGTGGTAATATCTTCAGTCACCAGAGTTACTTGCCAAACTCTGTGCCATTTTTCTGTTATATTTTTACCATAAAGCAGTAAATATTAGTGCATTGTTAATTCTGATAGCAGTTCTGTGAATATTGCACGTTCACAGATTTGAACATTGCAGCTTTTGTTTAAAAAATGGTGTTAACGTTATGTGGAATGTGCTGCATATAAAATGTAAAATCTGGGATAAGTTTTCCTGTCCAGATTCAGAAGTCTGTAGGGCATCTCAGCTGCTTTGTAAGTGTGGACATTATCTACACAAGAGAATTATATCATGGGTATCTTATCCTTTCCAGTTTTTATGGATCACTTATTAAAGTTCAAATTTGTAGAGCATCACAGAGACAGATATAGCAACAATTAGGATGAGACCATTAGATAATAATATCAAGTAGAAAAGTCAATTATGTCTAGCCATGTTTAAAAGTTAGTGTCACAGCTGAAAGCTAGGGGTTAGTGTCATGTGATGCTTAACTCCCAGCGGACTCGTGACTTGCTCTGCTGTCCAGTCGCGTACATTTAGAAACATGGACGAACCTGGTCTTTGAGGTTTTCTAGTGATCATAACTTTTGCTCCCAAAGTGTGGGTGGACTGTCTGTCATCATTTCTGGGATTGGGAAAAATGTTTGGCACTGTTGGTTCTATGCTGAATGGAAAGCAGTGCTGCCCTATACAAACAAGACAGTTATAGGCACAAAGACAACATTTTAAACCACAAATGACCCACACTGCTGACAAAATAGCTGTCTTAAAAGAGCAATCCCTGCAACCACAGTTTTGCCTCACAGATTCCAATTATGCTAAATCTTTAGTTAGATGATCTACTTTTCTGTGTTGAATTAATGCACAGGAGGGGCCTAATCTGGGGATGAATTGTGCAGTAAAGGACGTCAGTGAGTGTAATGGCTTTATTTGTTGCAGAAATTGGAAGCTGTACAGCAATCAAAGCAGGAGATTGAAGGAAGAGGAGGGCGAGGTTGTTTTCTGATTCAAAGCTGCATCCTTCCAGAGGCCTGGGACACAACCCTACCGCTCCCCACAGTTCCTGTGTGGTGCAAGGCAAGTCTTTAAAAATTGTCCTTTTGCCATTGGTCAATACATTGTCTCTCAGTTTTTGGGTGTCTGATTTAAGATCTAGTTTCAGTTTTACAGAACTGCTAAGCTCTCCCAGCTATTTCTGCATATGTTCTGCAAAAGACTGTATATTTCCAAAGTTGAATCATGGATGCCTCGAGTTGGACACCCCAAGGTAGTTGATACTTTATTCTTCCTGCTGAAGAAGGCTGGTTCTCCCTTGAAGTCTGTGTCCAGTATCTCTCCTGTTCCCAGACTCCTTGCACCAGTTTAGGCTGCCCCCTTGGTTTTCTTACTTATGCTACTTGTCCATGCTCTTTGGTCTGAAGCCTGGTCTGAAGGCTTCAGAGGGACAACAGGTTCTGTTGGCCCATTTCAATGTTCAGCCAAACTGATGTTGATTGATTGATTGATTATTAAAAGAGACTGTTTTCCAAACCCCTTGGGCTGGAGCAGTGAATCTGTCTGTAGGGCAGTGCATCTGCAGTAGATCACCTGTGGAAATCAGTAGTACTTGATTTGTTGGCATTTTTGGAGATTTTAGTTGTGAGTGAATCTCTGCTGGATCTGTGTTTACTGTGACTTTTTAAAGGATTAGGATAAAAAGAAAAGACTGCCAATTTTTGGTGTTTTTAGAATTTATGCAAAACATGTTTCCTTTAGCCCTTGCCATTAGCAGTAACTGAACTGTTTTAGCTGAAACTAATGCTTATTTTTTTAAAAATCAGTCTGGGGCAAACAGCATGAAAAATTTCTGGGCACACACTTTGGAAAAATGTAAGCAACTGAAAACAGCAGTCTTTGAAGAAGTGATGTTGAGCATCCATACTTATGGGTAGTGATGCTACCTATCCCACCTTCTGGTTGCTCCTCTCTTGCTAAGAAGGAGCTTAACAAACTGTTTGTTCGCTTCGTGTGAACCTATGTATCTCAGCTATTGTGCAGTGACAAAACAGCGTAATGTTTGGCATGCAGTGGCATGTAAAAGTTTTTTAAAACAATGTGGGACTAATGATGCCAGGGAAATGACTTGTCCATTAGAAAATGGGGGAAATCTTGTATAGCAAGGAACTACTTTCAATGTAAACAGAGACTTTTCTACTTTTCCCCTTTTGGTGACAATGATGGAAATATTGAAATGCATCTTTGCTTTGACGTATACCAAAACTCTTTTTCTCCCCAGGCAATGTACCTTTCCCCAACAACTGTGAGGAAGCATTTGTTGAGCACTAACTCAAAATGTATACGTGCTGCCATCTAAGTTGTCTGCATTACTTAGTGGTTTTTTCCTGTTAGTTTGACCCAATGTATATTTAGTAAAACTACCCTTTCCAAGAAGTATCAGTAAGTAGTATATTTCTGCTAGAAGTACTAATGACTATGGTAGCAGTGCCTGAGACACAGGCTTCCAACATAAGCTGTAGGTTTACTGCTTCACTTGAGCTAGAGATGGATATGGAACAAACCTTTTTAATTCTACATCAGGTTCTCATGTAGCTTTCTGTCTTTCTTTGTGATTTCTGCATCATGGTGTCTGAAATGTTCTGTACTTTAATATATTAATGGTAGGTTACAGTTCTGTGTTCCCAAGAGGCTTTCCAGCTGGGAGCAAGCAATCTGTTATGACCAGAAGGTTATGTACTCTATAAAATAAAGAGGGGACAGCAAAATACAGCCAGTCAAGAAATCTGTGTGAAAGCTCCTCTAGTGAGTGAATCTTCAGTGAGAGTTTTGGATGTGTGTGCTCTATTAGATTTTGAGAACATTTCAGATGAAATATCTAATTAATATATTGAAAGAACATGCCTATGTAAAATATTTAGCATTTCTGTTGTGTAGCATAAGTAGCTCAGTTAGAGTGGTAAATGTCCAGGTGCTGTCAGAAAAGCTTGGATGTAAACTGAGCAATTGTATTAAAATCTCATAGGTAAACCAAGCATGCTGCTAAAAATGGACTGGTGGGATCTAAATAAAGCCATTAGAAATCATTACAGGCTCACTGTTGGCTCTTTGTATGTGTACTGTGCTGCTTTTCAGCAGGTGCATAATGTCTGTTACTTCTCAGCAGGGTAATACTGCCCTGGGAGGAGAGATGCTGGTGGAGTGGAGGCTTCTGCTCTGCTGTGTAGAAGCAGCTCAGCAATTAGACTAGCTGCTAAGCACAGGAAGATACTGAGAGCTGCTGTAAAAACACTGTTCTCCAGTCCTTGCAGAAAGCAGGTACATGGGGAAGCAATTAGTGGGGAACAAATTATGAGGATCAGTGTTTTTCTAGTGAGATTTCCCTTCTCAGGAAGAGCAGTGAAAGCTTCTAGGGTGTTGTTATGTAGATGTCATGTCTCTCATAGGTGTTTCAGAGGCAAAATACCCGGCATAGGAATAGAAATTCTTTATTTATTTGGTTCTCTTATGTTGCCTCCTTGTTCTGTTTCCCTCCTGTTGCTCTGAAGAAACAAAAGTATGTTTTTGGCCTCATTTCCCATACCTCAGGGTACTGCCGTTCAGAAGGTAACATGTTAGTTCTTACTCTTGGAACAGCAGAGGGCTGTTGGATTATCATCTTGCTGTAGCAGTCCAGGGTTGTTTTTAACATCTCCTGCCTAGCTTTGGAGTGTTAAAATCCCCAGAATGTGTTTGTTCCTGAGGTGTCTGCTGCTGTGTGAGGGAGGTAAGCAAACAACATAGTCTCCTCCACTGACATGTATGTGAGCAGGATGGTTTACCTCCAGAGTTATTGGAACCTGTCTTCCCTTCCACACTGTGTCTGACAGGTAGGGGCTGGAGAGAGACACAGTGGTACTGTAGTTCTTCTGCAAGGATGCTCCTGAGAGCTTTCAGTCTGAGGGCAGAAATTTATTTTGCTGTAAATGCACCTTTTTCTCCCTCCCATTTTCTACTTCCTTCTGCAAATTTGCTTTTGGGACAGGCACCTGGTGAGCTATATGGGTGAGGTTCATAGGAGGGGGAAGGGAAACGCTTCTTTGCAACTGGTTATTAGAATTCGGTGAAAGGTTCTTTTAGGAGAAGCCATGGTGGTCATGTCTCAAGTAAAGTCTTGAATAATTCTCTCTTGAACAAAGGAGGTCATGAGGCCTAACTTTTACAATCAACAGTTGAAAAAGGGTGTCAGAGATGTATGGTGCACTAGTGTTACCGACCTTGGGCACTTGGAAATCACAAGAAGCCTTCAAAATCATGAGGGTGGTTGAAATAATCCTTGCCATAGATTTCATATTTGTCTCCCAGCTTTGGGAGCTTTTAGGATAGCTCCCAATCTTGATGTTCAATAATATTGAGTAAAATAGTATGCTGTGTGGTCACCTCACATTCCGCTCTTCCTGAAACCTCTCATGTCTTTAAATTTTTTGTGTTTGTGAATGGTGCTGAAGAACTAACATGTGTCCTGCCCTCTTTACGAGTTGACTTGTACAGCATGTTTGCAAGCTATCTTCTGATACTGATAAGGTGAAAGATTTTGCCTTTCCTGTGTGTGATACATGCTTCAGGGACCTGAGATTTTCGGGAAAATGCTAAGTATTGTGAGACTTGGGTAAAACAGTCAGAAGGAACAGTGATTCTTCAGGGAATAATTGTTGGAGGTTCTACAGAATCTCTGGGTTTCTTTTGAGGCCCTTCACTGTGGTTATGAGGATGGCCAAACCCCACTTTTATATGGGCTTCTAAATCTGTATTTGTGTAATTGTACATGGTTGATTATCTTACAGATTCATTGTGCAAAATTATGCACCAGGTGCCAGTTTGATGCTGACATCAGTATCTATATGTATTGTATTGCATCTACTTGGAACTTCTAGAAAGTGAAGAATTGGTGAAGTGCAAACAAGTCCAGTTTGTGGTATTTCCACAGCAGAGTGGTATCAGGAGCTACACAGTTTCTCAGATGAAGGTTTTGAGACAGGTTTTTCAGGGGAAGCATTTCATTTCAGACTGCTCCTGTAGCCAGTGCTGTGACCCTGTCATGAAGCGTGCCCTCCCAGAAGCATGCTGAGGTTCTGAGAGCACAGCGTACCCCAATAATTTCCATCTGGGACCTACTACTGAGATTTATAAATTAGAATTTGCGAACAGTTGGTCTAATTTACACTGTGATGTCTAAGGATTGGAGGAGGCAAGAAGTGGTAAAAATCCACTTACATTCTTCTCTTTTTCTGGTATATTGTTTAGCAGATAGGTTGGAGAGCCCATGAAGACATACGCCTCTAGGGAGGGTAATGTTATGTAGCTCTGGAAAGAAGAAAGCTTTAGTTCACCTAAAAAATGTCAAGAGCTTGGGGAATTAAAAAAAAAAAAGTTTTAGTTCCGTAAGTAGAAGGAAATGGGATTTTTTTTTTTTTGTTGGCCCCTTTTTTCTCATTGTTTGCAAATTAGGATTAGACTGGAATTGAGACCATTTGAAACATTGAAGCCATGAAGGTGGCATGAGATACACCTGAACAGAAAGGGCACTTGCAAAGCACAATTCGAGGGGCATGGGCTGCCTGTGAAAGTTTGACAGGATTGGGAAAAGCCGTGAGTTCTAGGCAAACAGACTTTAAAAGATCTTGACATTAATTTATGGGAAATATAGGGAAACAATAATTTATCTGTCATTATTTTTATGATGTAGTTGGTGGGAAGAAGATAATGAAAGACCCTCTGGAGTTATGATCGAAGATCACGAGAGCATAACTTAGAGAACTGCAAAAAGCAAGATTTGAAAAAAACCATCAAACAACCCAAGAAAAAAACAAGGAAGGGGAACTATGAACTCTGAGAGAACTTTGGTTTGGTACCACTGAATTAACAGAATTAGTAGTCAGAAAGTGAAAGCACCCAAAAGTCTAAAAATTGGGAGATTTGCATTTCTCAGAAAGAAAATGAAAGGAGAAGCAGCCCCCTACACAATAAATTTTGAAAATACTGAACTAATGCTTGAAAGGAGCACCTTCAAGGTGTGAGTTAGAAGGTCCAGTACAGAGGCCATGTAGAATTTTTAAGTGACAAGAATTTGCTGTACTTTCAGAATGAGCCTCCTAAAGCATAACAGGAAAAAAGAAAACCTGGAAGTGAAACATGAGGTTCCCATGTTGACTACTACAGATAACTCAGTCAAAGAAAACTATTAATTGCAGTTGACGCATATAGAAATAATATTTCATTTTACGTAGTTATCCTAAAATACTCTGTCTCAGATGCTTTGATTTCAGTGACGAAGATTACTAATATAAAAACTTCTTTAATGGTTACCCTGTGGGTAGAAGGAGATATGCAAATGTAGTTAATTTCCAGAGAGAAAGAAAGATGACTTAAAAATAAAACCATGGTTGCTCAATTGACTATGTCTTCAACAAGCCATTGACACCAAGGAAATGGCTTGTTATCCTATCATCGGTGCTGTCATGATCTCATCTTTCCTGTTTCTGTCGGCTCCAAGATACATACCACTTTCTTCTCTCTCTGCCCAAACGGGCAGCTTTTGACTTCTGACCAGACACTTGGTTAGGAGATTTTTTTAAGGTGAGACACTTGTGGCCATTGTGTGTTGAAGCTGGAACTTTGATGCATTACTAAAATGTTGACTTACAGTCCTTTCTGCCAGGTAGCTCTGAGTACTGCGGCATATTGGATATAAAGGGCTTTTTTTGTTTCCTACTGAACCAAAAGAAGAGACTGACATCCCACAAATAAGAAACAACTTTATCCTCTTTCAGACTAGGCAGCATGAGAGCTGGTTCTGGTCAGAGGAACAGCCCCTGTCTCTGAAAGAGCTGTTTCCCATCCTTCCTAAAACATAAGATTTCCCAAGCACTCAAATGGAAGTTGTCCCCCTTCCCCATCCGGTCACCTTCCTCCCTGTTGACTTCTGAGCAGCTGTTGCACCCCTTTACAAGGTGAGTGAGCGTGTGTTGAAGAAGGGTTTGGTTAATAGTGTTTAAATGCATTGTGCAGGTGTGTAACCATAGAGAAAAGATATTTTTTTTGTTTGCTTTTTTTAGTGGAGATACTTTATACTGGAGTCTTGCCTTTGTCTGAGGTTATTGTTTGCAGACAGGAATGAGATGATATAATGATGCAGGATATACTTGTATTTTCCTGTTGTGGTACATGTGGTTGGATGTAATCTGGGTGTAGCCCTGGTTTTCTTCTAAATGATATATTGCACAGAGCTGAGAGCAGGCACTGTGAGTAAGGTAATGGGAAGGTAGCTGAAGGTTGAAAAGAAAGATAAAGCTACATCTTTCCTTTTTATGATTGGGTACTTTTGTTGTTACTTTTTATATGGTTTTGGGCATTCATTTGAATATTCTTAAATAACACTTTGTGAAGATTTGTGTGACAGAACACGACTGCAACCTGTTTGTGTATATGGCATATACCCATATTTACGAAAATACCCGCATGGTTGATAACCCTTCTCTTCTTGTGGCAGCACTGCTAAAGCCATTTGTTGCCTTTCAGGCACGTGCCCTGCTCTTGTCCCTCTGATTTTACACTAAGAAACTTGTTCATATGCTATTCAGACCTGATATTCAGGCTCAGTGCATTTCAGATGCTCAAGAAAGTCCTTTCCCAGAGACCTCCTCTTCTGTCACATTAACATTTGAAAGTGGTATTTTGGTACTGATGCGTGTTTATGGCATTGCATTTAGCAGATGCTTAATTCCTGTGCAACATTCAGTATTCAGTGCTAGCAGGGGTGGAAACGAGGGCAGAGTTTATACCCAAGAAGAGAAGTGTCAGTAGTGATCAGTGTGGAAATCCTTGAAATGATAGACCTGTTGTAAGATGAGTAGTAAGGGAGTGTTGTCCTCTCTGGAGAACAGGAGGGGCATGAAACTGGAGTGGGAGGTTTGTGATGTCCCCATGAAGGTGATTTTTACTGGAAAATGTGGTAGTGGGGGAGATGATGAGAGGGACATGCAACACATTGGAAGGTTTTGGAAATGTGATACTGTCGTTTGTTTGCGCTATCAGGCTGACTGGCCTACTTTTTCTCTGAGAAGGATTTGTTAACAACTGTGTGAAATCCCTCCAAACAGAGGTGTAATTGCACACAGCAGCAGTCATCCCTACCTGTCAGACCCGGAGTTTCTTTCTTCCATCTCCTTGAATCTGAAATCTGTTGCTGACAGCAGTTTGACCTCAGGCTTTAACTGAATTTCCATATTCAAAGTGCTAGATGTTGGCTTTCAGGAACAAGTTCTATAGCACAGTCACGAAAAATCTGCTGCTGTCTGCACCTTCGCTTTGCTGATACCACAGCTTTCAATATTGTGCTCTTAATTAACTTTATACCCTGCTTTCATTTCTTGGTGCCAGAAGAATGCTTGAAGCAGTGTGAGTTTCCTCCTGGCGTTGCGGTCCTGATTTCAGGCAAAGTCCAAAGGAAACAGGAAGCATGGGGGAGAAAAACTGTTGCAGTTTGATAACACGTTTAAATAATTATTGTTTTAAGGTGTGATGTATCAAAATCAGTTGTCTATATTTTAATCGAAATCTTGGGTTTTAATTTGTTGTTAATATAAAAGTATTTTGGTGTTATACAATGTGTATGCAACACTTAAGACAGCATTGCACGAGTGTCTATTTTTAATGCTGGAGTTATAGCCTCCCTAAAACAGAGTATTTGCTTAATCATACCCTGTTGGATCTTATCTTCTTCTTTTCCCACTCATCTTTCACCCACAGTTCAAATGGCTGGCTGAATATGTGTTCTTTGGATGCATCAGCATGAAATTTTGCAGATGGCCACCAGTCTTAATTCATGTGAAGCTGTGATCACAGTTTTCTAAACAGTGCCAGAGATGCTGAATTATGTTTGCTGTATTGCCAAATCTCTTTAATCAGTCTTGACTGAAAAATGATGGCATAAATCCCAGATTAGTAATGGTGCTTCAGTGAGTCATTAGCAGTGGTTGTCTAGATCTGATCGTAAAAGACAGTTTTTTAGAGACACAAATGGGCCAGTGCAGGACAGAAAGGGAACTGCTATGGTATAGCTTAGGTAGAGCCATTTTTAGGTTCTTGGGCATGTACAAGAAAAAACTTCTCACCTACATAGTAATTTGCTCTACGTAGTAATTTGTAGCTGGGATCTAGAATGCCGTGCACTCTGCTGAAAACAATTTATAGCTTGGTACAGGTGCTGTTCTTTTGTTGCATCAGTCATTTGAGTTGTGGCAGTAGAGCTGAGTTGAGAAATGTGACAGCCCAGTGAGGTGGTAATTGCACAGCTGTAGGGTCCCACTAACACTATCTGAATAAGGCAACATGTGTGGTGGGGAGGAAGTGCAGCGGGCCTGGTTTGTGGGTGCACGTACATTTTAGTTGTAGTGGTCAGTACTGGGAACCTTCATCTTCTTTGTCTCTTCTTTGCTGAGAATAGGAGGGGAAGGGCAGGGGCAATTTGTGCATTGAGGCAATTCAGGGTACTGCCTGCTCTGAGTGGAGACCCCCTTTCTGACACTCACAGTGTCAACAGGTACCAGGGCAGTGTTGGGCTGTAGGCAAAGTGCACAGCAGAAATGTTTGATACTAGGCCAAAATAAAAATGCTTATCCACAAGGATTTTAAAACTTGCAGTGTTATCTCCTTAATGAGTATCTCAGGGGATGTTGTTGTTGTTGTTTTTAGGCTGGCTATTACCTGTGTAAGCTAATTGTCCATTGCAGAAGGCTTTTGTGCCAGCTCTGATGCAAACCAGGTCTCCCTTTGTGAGCCTGAAGGTGTTTGTGAATGTCGTCGTTTTTTTTTGGTTGCAGGTTTGAACTGCTGACAGGTGTTTTGAGGGCTCAGAGGAATTATGTCTTAAATAGTGCATAAAGTTTGAGCAGTGGCAACATATTTTCCTTCACACTCCAGGTCTTGAATTGGAAGGCCTGTTTTTAATGAAAAAAGACGCCTACAGAGAAAAAAGCCTCTTTGTTTAGATCACCTTGGTTTCATACAAACATTAAAAAGACTATTTGCAAAGCTTCTGTCCAGAAATATTTCTTAAATGTACAGGCTTAACTTAGTAAAGTGATTAAACTTTTTCCTTTTGTTTTTTGTTTGAATAGAGCTTTGTTTGAAAAACATAAAAAATTTATCTTCTACTTGAATACTTGCTTCTACTTTTAAAGCAGTCTATTTCTGCTCACTAAACAAGAAACAGGGAAATGAAATGTTGTGCAGTATTTAATCCTACCTAAAAACATTTATGTGAAAAAAATTCTATACATTTTTCTCTGGACACATGCTCAAGTTGTAAGAAAAAGGATATAGTAAGCTTTACTTTTAGCAGCAATGGTGCATCACTTATTTTTCACCTTGCATTTTGTCTGAAAACTGCATAGTGATTGCTTTTATATGCGCAGACATATTTTCTAAGATTTTTGTTTAATGTTTCACATAGCTAACAGTCTTGGTGTTAGAAATAGAATTTTGCATTTTTATGCCAAAGTTTCGAGATCAATATCAATTAAAATATCAACATTTAATAGAATCAAAGTTTCAGTGCTACCTGTGATATCACACACTTTCCAAATTCTTTAGCAATTGTATGCTCCAGATTTTGGAGAAAAACGTTTTCTCAACTAAAATGGCAGCAAAACTTGAAATCTTAACTGGTGACAGGGGTGTTATCAATTCTGTTTTCTAACATATCTCCAATAAATGAAAGGTTGATATTATTTTGCCTGTGTTACAGTAGTAAAAGTCATCTATTTAGTAAAAACTGTCCAATCACTAATTGTTAAGTCAAAGTATAATGTCTTGGACAATAGAAATACTTTGTGATCTCAAGATGGAAATAATCTTTCTCTCTGGGGCTTTCTTCTCAAAGCAGATGTAGAAAGCTTTCTGTTTTTTATTTTCACTGCTCAAATTTATAATTATAAAACAAACGAACCAACAGTAAGTATGGCAGGGTGCTTATTTCTATTTTGTGAGGAAAATACTTGTCTGGAGAGATTTCTTTCCTTAGTTTAAGTTACAATTTTCACATATACTTTTAGAAAATTCCTGAATCTGTTTTTCAGATTGTGGTTTCAGATTCTCTTTGACTTTATAGTTAGTGAAAAACAAAATATTTAAGAAAAACAATATGTTTCTGGAGTTTATATAAAAATACATTTTAGCCAGATATATTTGAGCTTGGGATGTTTTCTTGATGAAGGATAAGTAAACCATTTCAGACAAAGCATGGGACAACATCATCTGTGCTAGTTAGATTCATTGTTGTTTTCTTCTGAGTGACTCTAGATCAAATAGAAGGGAAAAGCTATCTTCTCATGTCTTATTACTAGATATCAATGTCTATCATTTGCAATGATGGTGTCTACATAAAGTAAACACACATCCTGTGCTCTGGCTTTGGGACAGTTCTGTATTTCCGTGTGTTTTCACTTTGCTGTGCTGTAAAGCTCCAGACTTTTTTTCAGTTGCTAAATTTGTTCAGAATATTCTCTCTTTTTTTCCCCCAGACAATTCTAAATGTAATTAAATGTATTGCACTGTATGATTTTTTTTTTTCCCCTTTCTTTCATCCTTCCTCCCTTTTTAAGTAAAGAAAACAAATCCCACAAAACTCATTTAATATTTTTGAATTCCCACATCTATTTATGGCTGCTCACATCATAGGGGAAAAATGCAACACAGCTCATAGGAGGGTGACATAAAAGGCTATATGCAGCTGTTGACCAGTAAGAGTTCTAGTCCTTTTAGAATTTCCCAAGAAGAAGTATAAGCACAAACATCATAGTAGCTCTTCAGGTTTTGGGGTAGTTTTGTTGATTTTTCAGTACAAGTCTATACCTGTATTAGAATGTGCAGGCTTTCCTCTCCTTCACTGTCTCTAGTTTTGTCCAAAGTGATTGCTGACAGCAGGGGTAAGCGGTACTGGGTGGGCAGAACCCAGTCTGGGACCCCCTGCAATGCAAGAGGAGACTTGTCAGCCTCATAAGGAAGCACTGTGGTACTGGGCTGAGTGTTCAGCATTTCCTTTAGTTCTGGTCCTTAACATATGCAGCACAGGCATGTGACCTTGTGCTGTGTATGGGCTGTGGGTTTCTTAGATTGCCATGCTGGGTGCTTTTTTAGTCAGCTGTCTCTTTTTGAATAGCTGAATGAGGCTAAAAGGTGTTTTGAACATAAGTTTGGTTTTACAGAGGGATATGAAATGCATGGCAGTTGCTGATTGTTACAGTGTGATCAATAATGATCTTACTATGGAAAAAATGTGTATGCTTTCCCGTGCAATGGAAATGTAAGCTTTAAATCAGAGAATTTTATTAATGCATGGGAAATTAAAATGAGTGCTTTCTTATTGCTCAAGGAAAATGAGGTATAAAAAAGGACACAACTTGAGACAGTAAATTATTATGTTAATTTATTTGCTGGACAGAATTGTTGCTACTCTTGAAATTGGCTATTAATGTCAGTGAAACAGAAAACAATTGGTAGCTGTCTCTTGTACAGTGTGTTATTCAGGAGCTCTCCAAAAACAGTGAAAAGGCCAATCAAAATATTATGTTTTTTTTTCTTTTGACCTATTGGCTGCTTTCCTCTTTGAACTTGACCTAGTAATGACAGATTTGCTTAAGATAAAGCCCTGGGAACCTACATTTATTACTTTTTGGCATGGGCACAGACAGAGCAAATAAATGAGACATCTGTAGATGGGTTTCTGCTCAGAATAGGTGTTTTTATACACATCTGTGGGTGAGAAACATTTACAAATATACAGACTTAGATATGCATGTAAATTGCATATATGCAAAACCACCTAAATTTGGCTTTATGGCTGTACAGGTTGTGTATTCAGGTAACTAGGGGCAACAAACTAGAAACTTTTTAAAGTAAGAGCAGATAGGATAAAGTTGGGTAATATTTTTTTTTCCTTTTTTAAAAAAGAATTTCAAGTTCTGTTTTGTTGCAGGGGCATAAATAGATTGCAGTGTTTGAACGGAGTTCATGATGATAAGTACACAGAGAATGAAGGCTACACAAAATCCATCCTTGTCTTTGCTTGTGATACCTGCCAAGTCTTCAGCTCAGGGAGTCTTTGTTCTTGTCTCTTGTTGGTGTCATTGCAAACTGCTAAAGCCAGACACTAAATCGGTCCAAACAAACCTTTTACAACCTGGATATTTTCCTCTTTTTATGGTCTGATTCGTCTCTTCCTCTGACATCAGTGGGTTTGGATTAGACCTGTACTTCTGTGAGAAGCTTAGAGACTGGAGATGGAAAAAAAAGCTTCTGTAAATTTTTGTAGCAGGAGAAAATGAAAACGATGCAGGAAGGAAGGAGTACTGTTATTTAAAACAGCCTCATAATTTTGTCTTGGTAGCAATTGTTACATTTGTTGCAAGTTCATTAACTGACTTCCTACTGTGGTTTGTACTGCTTGTGGTTGTTACAGGCAATTAAACCTGAAAGTCTCACGATCAACACTTGCTGTAGTTCTGGGTGGAGACAGATGTTGAACAGGAAAAGGCCACCTTCTTGTGTTAAGTCACGGTCCTGTAGCCTTACATTTCTGCCTCTGAAACCATGCAATCTAACAAAACTATACAGCGAGCATCTGACCCTTGGAGTGTGCATTTTGACCTTCACAGCTAATAATGATGAAAAGTCTTATAGTACTTGTTTATACCCGTTTTGCTGTTTATTTTGTTTTAAGTACAGCGCTTGGTTGCAGGATTTGCATTTTACCTGAATTTCTCATCTGAATGATTTTACTGTATAATAACTGCTCCTGCAAAGGTATTGAAACTTCAAAGTGAGGAGGAGGGAAATAATTTGTAATTAATCATGTGAACAGACAGGGGACATGTCATTCACAGTTAAAAAAAACGTGTATTTCTTTCCTCAGTGTACATAAATGAAAAAAAAATCTTATAGTGAAGCACTGAAAATAATTTTTAACTGAGCTGTTCTTCCCTCCTGGAATGTAAGTGCCAAGAAGATCGAAATAGGACAAGCAAACATGAGGAAAGTTAACAAGCAATGTACAGAAACCAGAAATAGCACTCGAACTTGTAGCTCTTTGGGTTTAGATGAAAAAAGTAATTTCTTTTAAACAAAATAGCATCATGTTTTGGTTCATCAGCAAAGTCTCAAAGGTTTAGCTCTTGCAGGTGAGAGTTAGGGTGGCTGCATGTTGCTTCTTTGGGGAATAGAAAAGCCCTCTTTTAGCTTCAGTGTCTCCTTTCTACTTGCAGACCTTTGGAACTGAGAGATGATTAATTGGCAGATGAAATACAAGACTGGTAGTTAAGCGTACTTTAAGCAAAGTTAAGAGGTTTTTAGGTAACTGAAACAGAATGTTCTTGTTTGCATCAGTATTACTGTTTTGTGAAGGCTATAAGTGCACTCGTATTTGTCTAGGCTTCAACCCAGTCGTCTGCACTCTGAGGGACGTGAGCCTGCTGTTGGAAGCAGGGTGGGAGTGAAGGACTGACTCGTCGTTTTTTCCTGCAGGTTTTACTGGTGCAACCAGCACCAGTCTGGCTTGAACAAACTTGCTTGGGCCCCTACAGGTAGGCATGTTAGAAAGTCTTGTAACAAGTAGTTGAAAAATTATGCATTAGTGGCATGAGTTTTTTCTGCTGAAGGGTTATGGGGATAACAGGTGCAAGCCAGAGGCAAATTGAGGTTGAAAATACTGACAGATTTCAGACAGGATGTGAGGCTTGGTCTCTGAGGGCAACAGATATATTCAGAGGAACATGAGGTCTCTGCCAAATTAAATACTTTTTATTTTCTTAATGCTTTTAATTTGTGCCACTAGAATATTAAAGTAGTTTTGCTGTATTAAGCATGAAACAAGGAAACAGGTGCTAAGAAGAATTTCTTAAGTAGCCTACATTTTACAGTAGAGGTTCTCCAGTTTTGCTGTCGCTTTTGCTTATACCTGTCAAAAAAACCCAGAAATGTGGTCACAGATGTGTTAAGCTTTGCTGATGTCTCCTTTGGATTTGCCTTGTGTCCCCACGGATTCTGTGGCATATTTTATTTGTTTTTTTTAATTTCATTGCTAAATGGAATATTTTAGCTATACACAAAGTGAAACATTCAGAGTTATGTATGGTTATTGATTAGTGCTTTCTTGCCATTTTCTAAAGGGGAAAAATTTGCACAAAACACTTGAGACACTCATGATTGATAATGCGTATTGGATTTCTTCTCTTTGTTTGGCAGCTGGGCTCAGAGGCACAAAACTCCTGCCTTGGGAAATTGAATTACTCCTGTGTGTCACCCAGTCCTACATATTGAAAACAGCTTAAAGTCAAGCATTGGTCCTTTTCTTCTGCTGAGCAAGTTTTAATGACATTGGGGAAGTTACTTGCAGAGTAAGGAGTTATCTGTCTGGAGTCAGTGTTTTAAATAACTTCTGTTAAAGAAATTACCTATAGCCTTAGGGAAAACCAGTTTGTCCTTGAGCATTTTTCAACAACAAATTGAAAGGAGTTCCTAGAGGGGGAGGGGGAAGGGGAAGTACCTTTGCTTGTGGATGTATGGCTATAGGCTCAGGGGGCAAGATTGAGTAGATAGCACCCTTCCATGTAGCAATGCCAGGAGATGCCTGTGTCCTTTTAGGAGGAATTCTCACATTGGTGGTGTCCTGAGAAAAAAGCACTGTCCAAAATTTCCTTGCCAAGAGACAAAAAACATTACTAGTACTTATGACATACAAAAATTTAGGGTGGTGTCCTGTATAGACTGCCTAAAATAATGTTAAAAGTTAGGACAGTACTCAACTCTTGTTTTTATTACAGTATCTACTAGTTTTTAGTGTAGGAAACTTGTCCTAGGAAATTTATTTAATGTAACCACTTGAGAAGTCCAAAGAATCACTGATATGTCTGCAGTACTATTAATTGGGAAAAAATTCTACCTTATTTATGAGGCTGTCATCTTGATAACTTTCTGATCATAGTGTTAGTAGTGGAATAGTGGCAGTGAACAGTAATCATAATTTTCATTAGGAAACCTCTGAGTCTTGATTTTTATCCTTGACTGACCTATCTCCTGACTGACTTCTTTGCATGTGTTACTGTTATATTCATATTCACTATGCAACAGTCTCTTGCAGGGATAGTCTTGATATGTCAAAAGGTGTTCTTCCTTTGTAGCTTCAGCAGCCCTTGATCTGCAAGTAATCTAGCTTGTCAAAGACGTATTTGGGCTGATTTTGTCTATTCAGGTCAGTGACTTCAGACTCCTTACCCTGTTACTGATGTTTAACAGGATGTCATAGTAATTTTATGCAGGGGTATACTTAGCTTACTGTACTTATAAAGTTATTTGTCTAGTTCACCGTGGAATAAGGTTAAACTAAGTGACTTTGCATTGTGTTTGCTGTGGTTCAGCTGATGTGTTATATAACTTGTTAAACTTCAGTACTTTGATTCTGAGCTTTTATCTTTTATAGCCATTTATGGCTATAGATAGACTATCTGATTGTGACAGGCAGGTCTTTTGAGCCCAAGAATGGCTGTCTTTTGCATCAGCACTTTTCATGTGTCTGAGATTGTGTTATGCTATTTTGATTCTAACCAATATTCCTTTGTTAAAAAAACCACCCAACTATCCAACAAAAAAACCCCCCAAAACCCCCTGTTTTAAAAGTGTTGGTTTTATAGAACAATATTTGGATTGGATAGAAAGTACTCATTGTATCTGCTCTTTGACATTTGCCATTCTTGATCAGGCCCTTAATCTTACTAGTCTTTTAAAAGGCATCACGCATCACATATTTTAGAAAGAATACGCTGCGATTCGCTCTGCCCCATACACAGTTAATACTACAATGTTAATACACTGAATTGAGCTTTACTTTTATTTGGTTGTTGGATTTTTAAAAAAAGAAAACATATTTCTATGGTTAGGCCCTAGCCTAACGTACTGTAGGAGTGAGTTTTTATATGCCTGTTTCAATTATCACATGCATTTTCATGTGAAGAGCAAGCTGCAGTGTTAGTAGTTCTTCACTTTCTCATGTTGCAGATGTCATGGCCCTGTTGAAGGGATTCACAACAGGCAAGTAGAAGTCATGGTCTTTTACTGAGTTAGCTGGTTCTTCTGGTCCCATGGCTAAAATACTGTGGCTGCAGGTTTCATGGGTCTTCTATCAGTTCAAGAAGGATAGCTAGCAGCTACCTGTGACAGCTACTGTGTCTGCTCTTCTGCATTTCCTCTTTCTTTCCTTTCAAAAGGAACAGAATATTTGGTTATGTTTTGTGGCAACATGGATTCTCCTTTCTGCTACTGAACCTGGGCTAGATATTTCTGCAGTATTCCAGCCCAAGCAAATGGAAGCAGGTTTGGGTGCAGTTTCTTGCTGCCAGTACTATTCAAGCTACGTTTAAAAGTTTTAAATAATCCTAAAGTGGAGGTCCTTCTAATTGAGTGCCAGCACTTGAACTTTTGTGGTTCATATCTTCAAACTTCCTTTTGCTAAATCATGAAAGAGCAAAGATTTGCAGTGATGGTTACTTAGTTTTAGAAGTCAGACTTTAACCTAGTCTTACAATGTTAGCAATTAGGCATTGAAGGAAAACATTGAATATCACACAATTTATAATTCCTGATATGCTATATAGGTCCACAGCTGCTTTAAAATTTATGACCCTGCCCCAGCATTGGGACAACAAAATAACAGGCTATATGTTGTCAACGTAATGCTTCTCCCAGTAGTTTCATCCTAAGGGGTTTTTCTGCCTTAATTTTCTTTGCAAACATAAGTTTCCTTGGTTTGATCTTCAGTATTCACTGCAGTATTAAGCCAGATGTGGATGAATATGGACCTGTGCAGTAAGATGGGAGTGTCTGTACCTCTATACTGTCATGTTAATGTATTCACTGTATTTGCTGAACTTAATCTAAAAGGATTCCAGTTTTTAGTCTGTGTAGCTTGGTGATCTAAGTGACATTTCTTTGAGAATTACATTAAAGGATTTCTTGTAAATACAAGAGATACTTCTTTGGAACAAATTTTACACAGCTTAAAAGAATGCCAGGAGAAAAACATTCCTGCCTTTACTTTTAAAAATTATGCCTGCCTATATAGGCATATTTTTCAGGTAGGTAATTAGTCCTGAATGATTTTGTGGCAGCTCTGTTTTAATTATTTGAAGGGTGACAAAGCAGATAGACTTGGCAAAGTAGAGTGAAATGACTAACTAATGGGACATTCCTTTAATCAGCCTCAAGCATACAAATATTACCCTTCTTTAGCACCCGTATGTCAGTCTGTATGCTGCAAAAATAGATTATATTTTGTTTGTTCAAAGTGGCAGCATGATACAACTTTTCCAGGAGATTGAATACTCTTTGGATGTTTAGCTGTGTTATCTCTGTCTAAAATAAGACATACCAGTTTAACTACTTATCTGAAAAATATTTTGGTTTGGTTGTAGTTTTTTTTTACTTTTCTTTGTTTTTTATGAGGGTTGTTAGCTCTCAGGCTTGAGAGACTAAGGGGAGAGAAAAAGGAGTAACAGTAATTTCCTGAATTGTCTTATTTTTGTGCTTGCAGATGATAGTAGGAGCACTCTGGGACTTGAGAGCAGTTTAGAAATTAGCTTAGAGACATCCTGCTCTGCACCAGCTGCTCCCATTGCTCTCCCAGATCGAATGCTAAGGATGCTATCCCGTGGCTCATGTCTTGCTGGGATTAATTTTAGGCTATTTTATAAAAATAGGGCTGGTCTGCTTTGGTACACAAATTGGGGTATGTTGAGTGATATATGAGCTAAAGACAGTTTTTCTTTCTGACTGGTGCTTTATTCTCCACAGTGCTGCATCTACACCAGATTTGTCTCATACTTCAGCTGTTACTGCCTTTAGTTTGTAGAAACTAGGTTGAGTCTGAAATACCATCGTAATACTGCTCTCTATCTACCTTTTCCCCACCTTCCTCCACTGGTCTTTGAACTGTGAGAAAACTGACAAGTAGGAGATTTCTGATGAAAAAGGAGGATGAACAGCCCCCAAAACTTCCAAGATGTAAAGAAGTAGTCCTGTTAGTTATTCCTTCCTGCTCTATTTATCATCCATCTGCTCAGAAAGACCTTGGTAGCTACTCCTGATAGTATAAAAAGCAGTGTGTGGACAATAAGATGCAACAAGAGGACAATAAAAGGCAACTGCTTCAGACAGCTGTGTTGTAAATTTCAGGGTGTTGATAATAGAGTAACATAGGAGGCTTAAACTTTGCAGGACCATTTTTCCTTTTTCTCTGGATGTGTGGCATCTGCAGTATTGGAGGCCAAAACTGCCATGATACCTTTCCAGGCCTGCAGCCTATGCAGTAAAGTATCCTATGGAGGCTCTGCACAGTGTTCTTCTGGAGTGACTGATATTTTTCTGCTGGTTGGCTTTTCTGTCAGTGCCACAAAATTCTGAAAAAATGGTGCTAGAGCCAATCAGCAATGCAACGCTTGGAGAAAGCTGTAGTGACTATAAAGGAGTATTTCTGTTATGAGACAAAAGCCCAGGAGTTTTAGGGATGGGTGGCCCAAAACAGCATCCAAGCTCAACGTGTCATGTGTTTTGTGTAACTGAGTTACAGCATGCTTAGGGGTCGTGGAGGATTTGCATATCTCTGCATTACAGCTTCAGTAGCCAAACCTTTGAGCATTGCTTAATGGCAGGCCAGGAGTTTCTGATCTGTGGTCCATGAAGCAGTGGAAATTTGAATACTTTTATTTTCCCTTCATTCATTATTATTGCCTTTATTGCATTTAAGAGGCTAAGCAAACCTTAGAGGCTTCATGTTAAGTGGCACTTGCTTTGATGGAAGAATTTTTTGCATGATGGTAAATGGTTAGTCCACTGAACGAGGAAAGCTTGATTGTGGGAATGACTTTTGAAGCCTCTAATAATAGAGGTGTATGGTTTAGTGTCTTAGTACAGTTCCTGCCAGTCAGACTTGAACTTTCAGGGAATGGTAAGTTCATGTCAAAAAATGCCACTGGTCAAGATGTGATTAGGACCTTTTTCCAGACTGAAACCTTCAGAGGTCTGCACAGTTCTTTGGACACCTGTGTCAGTGGAAGAGGCCTTACTGCTGTGAATGAGCACGGTGAAATTCAACAAAGTCTTAACAGCCTTAAACCTCTTCTGCCTGAATTCAAAACAGCTGAAAAAAGTTTTGGTGTTTTTTCCAGAGACTTGACAAACATTGTTTTTCTTGCCAAATAAAGCTTTTCTCATGATGCCTTCCCAAGTGCTTTTGTCTCCTCTCTCTCCCTTTACTGTCACAGCTTCTCCAGGCATCTCATTTTGTTGTGTTTGCTTCTGAGCAGCCTGTCAGTCAGGTAGCTCACTGTTGCAGCTTACAGATGTGTGCCTGTGTCTTTGCCTGAATCATTCCTCTCCTGAATCTACCTCCTTGGATCTTTCTCCATCGTAACAGTTAACTGTGCTGTTTGACTTGAACTAACACGCTTTCCCCTAAGTTGACTTGCCATGCAGTTTTGCCATCGCTTCTCTGTTTCCTGTTCTCTAAACCAGTTTGCTTCATTAGCAAGGCACCACAGTGCCATTAACTTCTCTCCTTTCAAGACCATGCACTAGGAACTGCTCTCAGGTTGGTATATTAACTGGAACTCATATCCTCTTGATGGTAACATCGATCTTTGCCTTGATGAGAGTCTTGGTTCCCCAGCTCTGACATTTTTCTGTTTCTGTCTGTCGTCTTCTAAAAATGTCTCATACCTCACAGCCAAAATCTTCCCATCTATGTTCTATTTTGAGCTCTGCTCTTACTGGATAGTCTCCGTATTTAACTTCAGTACTTAAGCTGCTGCAGCATTTCTGTATATCTTTTGCAGATTTTTTTTATTTGTTGGTAGGCCTGATTGGGGCATGTTAGCACCAGCAGACTTCATTCCATCCACGGTTTTAGAGGTGAATGCCTTCAGAGAGGTGATTCCTGCCACCTAAGTTAGCAACTTAGCTTCTCTTAGCTTAGGTGCTCTGAACCAACATCTACCTCTCTTGTTTCTGAGAAAGTAGAGAATTCAGTGCATTTTCTGACTCTCTTGGCCATTCTTATTAATGTAGTCTCTCCAGCCTCCATGTTGCATATAAGGAGTATGCATCGATTATAATAATTTTCAGCCTATTAAAGAGAGCAGAGGCATTACAGAATTTTGGGCCACAACAGTTTAATCTATGTTCTTAAATATTCCTTTATTCCTGATTAGCAGCCTGCATCTGTAGGAGGAAAAAATAGATTTGGATTTGTTTCTTTAATGCAATTTTTGAACTTCCCACTTTTCCTTTAGATTTTTTTGGGGTTTTTTTTTCATTAATGGGAGATTTTTTCAATGAAAAACTTAACTCTACAGACTACATATTTCCTCCTTTTAGTACCTAAATTACAGGGCTTTAGCCCATAGTCATATGTAACATTGGAGTAATAAAGCTGAAAAGGCTTCTCTTAAAAACAAACAAAACAAAAGATCACAAGTAAAATACCAAAAATGTGTTGCTTTCCTGTGTGGAAAGCTTTTTATGTGGGTTAAAAAATTATTTCCTTCTCACTCTCTTATATAAGCTATAATTGCTGCCAATTTTATGCAAAGTTTGTTACTATTTGTAAAAAGGCTCAGGCAGGTCTCCATCATGCTTTTTTGAACCTGCAATCAAATATTTTTGGGAGGAAGAACTGGGGGGAAGGAGTGGGTAGAAGAAATGTGCACCATTTTTGTACAAAAAATCAGGCTTGTATTGATTAGCTGCTATCTAAATTATAGTCTATAACAATAAACTTTAAGCTCATTTATATGAAGCTGACAAAGCTTCAGGTCTTTTTGAAATAGTGTTTGGCCAGTATTTGTGTGATTTCAGCCTATTATGTGAATTCCTAAAAAAGGGAGGCTATTTAAAACCACTGCCTAACAGGTGCTGCTTGCACCTTACCCTTTTTTAGACTGTGGAAAGAAAGACACCCATACTTTTGAAACTGGTTTGAGGTGAGGATAGCTTTTACTTGTCTTTCTTTAATTTTAATGTGTGTATTTCCTTTTCCATCTTAACTACAGCTGTTATGCTGAGTTACAGGCTGTGTATTTTAAGAGCTCTTCTATAGTTAGGAGTGTGGCTCACGTAGTTTCCATACTGTCTTGTGCCTGGTTCAAGGCAGCTGCAGTTCCATGGTGGTATTTGCCCTTACTTGTGATTTCCTCACCGAACCAGTACTGTGCAGTAGTTAACCGAGCTGGAGATAGTTCAGTGGTTCTCAAGCAAAATGAATGGTTCTGAAGCTATAAATGACTATTCTTTGTATTAGAGAATTTCTTACTCAGATTATCTGTGTCAGTTCTTCAAGACAAAGGCTTGGCCTTCTTTCTCTTTGCTCAGTTTGGTGCCTCTGTTCAATCTTGATATAATCAGCAAAGATGAATATACTGTATTCTATTTCAGGAGCCCTTTCATGGAGGGTTATTAGAATTGTTTTTCCCAAGAGAAATTAACAGAGAATTAAAGCTATTTTGGACTATGGCAATCGATAAAGTATTTTTACACTGCTTGTCTTTATGGCTCTTGCTGACTTACACTTGTCTTGGTGATCTTGTATTTATAGGCAGCTCTTTTCAGTATGTCTTCTTTATCTCTAAAATCATTCCGTGAGTGTTTGAAATCCTCAACTTGCAAAAGTGAATATATTTTGGAGCGCACCTTTCTAGGAATGTGACTTTAATTTATTAAATCATTCTTTAAATAGTTCTACATTGATTAGAATAAACCTCACAAGATTTGTATGGGGGATAAATGGGTATCTTCCTTCCAAAACTAAGCATTATCCTGAAATTACTTAATAATACATTGAATGAAAGCTTGTCGAATATTTAGTGCACTAATCAGAGCTAAAGATTCAGTTCCCAAGACTCTTTGGGCAATGTCAGGCAAGTAATGAATAAAATTATTGCAAGCTAAGGGAGGTGTGCCCTAGAAACTTGTCCTCTGAGCCTCAGACTCTAACTCCTTTATTCTTCCATTTGAAAAAAAAACACAAAACAATGAGAAACACAACTATCTACTAACATGCCCCCCTCTCCCCCCAAAATGCAAAACCGATGAGCTGGGGGGAGGGAAACCTTGCCGCCTCTGTTTTGGGTTAAAAATCTGCAAGGTGATCTGGAGAATAAGTAAGGAGGATAACGTGACCTGTTTCCCAAATCTGTGGGTGCATGCTTTTTCTCTCTCCTGACTTCTCAGGTGCAAAACGCATGCCAACACACATGCACTTTTCACCAAACTAATCTCCATGGCAAGGAAACCTTGGGTCTGGGGCCCACGTAGGGTTGGGAAGGGAAGCTGCAGCTCCCAGTGGTGGGTGGCAGAACCCCATAGTCTGTGACCACCGTGAGCCTCATCAGGAGAGTCCAGGAGTAGTCATCAATTCTGGACAGCTGAAATACATCACAGACAAAATTAGAAGAAGGTAGAAGTAGGGGCGGGGGGGAAGAGTAATGAAAATACATGTTTTACTGCCATAAAAGGATGATGCCAACAATCTGACCAGTTTTAGGCTGGTGGAACTGAACTATAAACAGGAGGTTGTGTGCGGAGCTATGCACATCATTTTCTACATAGCTGGAATTATGTGGTGACTGAGATGGGTCTGTTGGACAACTGAATGATAGTATGCCATACGTTTGATGGGAAGCTGAGTGGATGAAGGCTTTGTAGAATAACAGGATATAGATGTCAAAAAGTAGCATGATTACCAATGTTTTTCCATTTAATCATAATTCCTTAATACTAGTTATGCTTCCTTAATGCAGACAGACAAACATTGTTAGAGAAGGTCAATGAGACTCTAATAATGCATTAAACCTGATAATCAAATGATGCAATGTCTTCAATTATTATCTGCCCAGTCTTATTCCCTTTAAGTTCAAGGACTCAAAGTCTTTTTCCAAAACACTGTATAATGCAAATATCTGTAATCTCTGGTCTCCCTTTAGTCCCCAAGACATCCCATGCAATGGACCTTTTACCATAGTAGGAAGTGAAAATAATCTGAAAATGTATATAGCAATATATCAGTGCATATTTCTGGATTACACGTAAACAAATGAAACTGATTTTTAAAAAAACAAAGAAAACACAGCTCTGATACACCACCTGATCTCTCAAAAGTTACACGGAAAAAGCTATTATAACTGTTAGAAGTGACAACAAATGGTGCATAGAGGTCTGTTTGGGACAGTCTATATTTCTATGTACCTGAAGAAAAAAAAAGTCATTTATTTAATGAGGAGATCCTGGACCTAGTCTTATTTTTTGTATTTTTTGCCTTCTCTGATTATCTGTGTAGGTTTCCTGGTTTGTAGTTGACTGTTTGTAGAATAAAACATGTAGCTTTTGACACTAAGATTTTTTGAAGCCATGTTTAAAACACTGATGTGCTACTTTTTTATGAGATTTTCCCATGACCTAATTTTAGGAAAAATCCCAAATGATCTGGAGTCAATTAAGTTCTGAATGTCAAAATTTCAATTAATCATGAAGGGAAAAGTTCCATTATCAATGCTGTTGATAAGCTTTTCCACCTCACGTCTCAACTCCCGCTGGTCTGGATTCTTATACATAATCCAACAGGTACAGTACTATAACCTTTGAATGGTCCTGTTGATACTTGGTGGCATTAATCTGGGAAATAATTTACAGTACACAACAACTAAGGGTTGGATTTACACATAGCAACTTAAAATTTGTGAGCTTGCAGAGAGCTCTTTCTGATTGGGTTGTTATATCATTTATTTTGAAAGACGAAATAAAGAATTTTGAGAGAGAAAGAAGAAAAATGTTTTAACTATGGCTTTTCTTTTTATTAGATCTGTTACTGGTCAACATACATTCAGGGACCCTCTTAGCTTTTTGTGAAGTCTTGCATTACACTCTACTAACAACAGGATGCTTTTTGCATGGCAAAGGCAAAGAATGCCAAGAATAGGAATGAGAGAAGGAGGCCCTTAAAAATTTCTAGGTAGGCAGTTCTTTTTCATGATGTTACTAATGACAAACATATCAGAAGATGATTTCCCTCCTAAAAATAGGGGTTGGCTAACTTGCAAGAGAGTACAGATGAGTTGAGAAGATAAGACAAAACATGAGAAATCTGTTGTACAAACACAGAAATCTTGCATTACAACTGTTCTTTCTTCATGCAGATGAGGAGTAAATTTTATAAGAAATGTTGCAGAATAGTCATCAAAATTGTCCAGCTTTATGTTCATTTTACTGGGTTTTGATTCAGTTTACCCAGGGCAGCAGATGGTACTGAGAAAACAATAAGTCTTTGCATCCACTTTCTCCTCTCTCTTAATTGACAATAGTTCTTTCTGAGGCATTTGAAGAACCTACCCATTGTAGGTCACGAAGACCAGCATGAGATCTGCATTGTGAAGACAACAGGGAAAACTTCACTCAGAAAATGTATAGAGTGCATTGAGTGAACAAAATGAGTGGATGTAGACAACTCCCACCAGAGTGCATAGCATTTTGTTAGACAGTGCAAGGAACCATGATGTTTAAATTGTGCAGTGGAATATGCTTGCCTCAAAATGAGTTTACGCCTGGATTTGGATGTCTCTTTTGTTAGGATTCATGGGTCAATATTAAATTGAAATTGTGTAAGTGCAGAAAATGAAGCACGCTGGTTTGAAACAGAGAGGTAGTTGTGCATTACAGAGAAAAGTAAAGATTGTTTGGAATAAGAAATTTGTGTTTATGATGATAGAACAAATTTTAATATTCTTGAAAGCCTGGAGAGATAAGGTGTTTTCTGATATGCTTTCTCTGTTATCTAAAGTGATCTCTACAGCTTGTACATAAGATTTGAGATTGCAGATGCCTCTGCACTTGCAGTATATAGTTTTTTTTAGGAAAAAGCAGAGTTCTGAATATAGGGGGAATGAGATTGGGCACATGGTCATTGCAAATGGTGCATCACTTAATTATCAGGTTTAATGTATCGTTAGGGTCTTACTGACCTTTTGTGTCACTGCAAAACATGGGCAGATGTTGGCATTAAAGAGAAAAAGAGAACAGAAGTGGATAGATATGAGCAGGCCAGCTGCCAAAAAGTCAGCTGACACTATGTGACATCAAGTGCAATCTGGGGTGTCCTTCTTAATCCAAGCAAGCCTTCACATGTAGCAAATGTGTGGATGTCTGTATATGCAGGAGCTACAGCACTGGCTGTAAACTACTCTCTCATCTGGTCAGTACATCTGTGTTGCTATGAGACATCTTTTTCTTGCTGTGTTTTGGCTGATTTATCTGATCTTAGTCTCTGAGTCTCTTGTTTCATCTGCTGAGAACAGACCATAAAGAGGAAATGGGCATTTAGGTTGTCTAGTGCATTTTCACTAGATGCGCACAAGTAATTCCCTCTGAGATCTGCATGCAGTGTGTTAACAGGCAGCTTGTCATTTCTTAGTCTCTTTCCAGTGCAGGATGCGTAGCTTTGAATTGCTATCAGAGAAATAAAAATATATTTTACTTCAGTCATAGCTGTAACAGTAACTTGAGGAGGTGATCTCAGTGAAGAGATGTACTTATGCAGTGTGGTGGGAGCTGTTTTCCACAGCCTCTTGTGGGTTGCTTTGCTAATTGCTTTTATAGAGATGAGTTTAAGATGCTACTGAGACATTGGTGGATGATGTAGTGATGGTAAAAAGTTCAACCGCTATACTATGTCCTGTTATTTATCTTCAGGAGACTTCAGATAAATGTGATGAATAAGTGCATCCTCTTCCCTCCTCCCATACTCGATCGGTAAAGCTCTGCTTTCTCTTCGTTGTCTGCACAGAGTAAAGGTTCTGGTGCTGATGCTTTTCCCAGCAGGAGTTCTATTTTTCCTGAGAGGCAAACAGTGCTTTTGTCATAGCATATCAAAATACCTACAAAAGGTAATTAGCTGGAAGAAATGAACCTACTACTGAGATGCACCAAAAGGGAAATCTGATGGTCTAATCAGTAAGACACTGAAATCTAGTTTCTGCATTTGTATGTGAAGCAACCTTGGTCAAGTCAGTTAACTGTGCTTTCTAAGATAATGCAAAAATATTTCTGTTTTCAACTTTTTGCCTGTATGTCTTCTCAGAATATGTGTGTCTTCTGCAGTGGGTCTCTTCTATTGTGTGTGTGTGCGTAGTGCTCACGTCCATGTGTGGCTGCTTACTGGTGGGGGCCTTTGGAAAGTATCATAATGCCCATAACAAAGATAAAGGGAGCATGAGCCTGAACAGAAAATGTGCTCTGCTTTTCGTCTTGAAAAACTGCGACAGTGCTTCTCAAAAATTAATATCTCTGAACTACCACCTTTCTGTAGGGCTGAGAAAAGCAAGGCTACAAAATATTAGGATGCAGCAGAGTATGCAGCTGATGGAAAGATGACTGGAAGCCTAGGAGGGGGAAAGGGAAGGAGGAGGGGAGGCACTACTGTGCATGCTGGCAGCGGTCCTCAATTTGCTTCTGTTACTCTGTTGCATTGGGAGCCAGCTCTGTCCTTGGAGAAAAAGAATGCTTTTTTTTTTTGTTTGTTTGTTTTGGGTTTTTTTGTTCCCTGGAACAGTGTAGCTAAGAAGAAAAAAGCAAGGACAATCTGACTAGGCTGACCCTTCATAAGAAAGCAGGTTAACATGGCGTCTGACAACCTGGAAAAGACTGTGGGAAACCATTTCCACCACTGTTGGCATAATGATTACTTTTTAAAAAAAAAAATCTCAAAAAACACTTTCCCACAGACAGGGAGATGATGAGGAAGAACAGACTTCTTTAGCCTAGCATGTTTTGGGGTATCATGTTGAATAGGTACTATAGAAAAACCTTTGTTTGTTTGTTTTCGACAGGAGAAAAAGGAAAAACTATTATGTGTAGTCCTTAAAGAGTGTATAATATTCTACACTGCCTTTTAGTGCAAAATCTCTTGCAGCAGTGATTAGTAGTAATTTCCTGTTCTAAATTCCTGTTCAAGATTCTGTGCACGTCAGTGAAAGTTTTGGGGGTTTTACCTCTGCTGGGATCAGAAGCTTCAGGTTTTCCTACTTTTAGACCTGGGATCCAAACCCTTTCTACTGCAGAAGGCCCAGCTAAGGAGGCTGATAAATTAGGCAACACGGAACTGTTGCCTACAGCAGCTAGATTGCTTCTGATTTGTAGATTAGGTCATTTGCAGCTAAGGCAAGTATGTGCCTCAGCTTTTTACGCAGTGCATGCCCACTCTTGGTGTGTTTTATCTCTTTGAGACCTTTAACAGCTCTTCTGTTTGAGTCATCTTTGATTTCAAATCTGTGCTTTTAGGTGGACAGCAGCACAAAATTGCATGTAGATATACAATTCCATGCCATACATTTAAATGAGACAAATACCACCACCATCCCCCTCCAAAAAAAACCCCAACCCAAGTACCTTCCAGTTTTGTCTTCCTCTGTGCCTGTGTCATAGGTGCCATTTGGACTGTGGCCTTGTTAGTTTTCTGTTTAAAATCTCAGGGATCTTGGTTTGATTTTTTGTTGCTGTTTTTTTTTTTTCCCAGGCATGCTGTGGATTTTAACATTCTTTTCCCTATTCAACCATTTAAGACGTGAAAATAAAGAGTTAAAAGCTTGACAGAAGCAAAGTTTCACTGTCATTAGTAAACTGGGGGAAAGGATGGGATTCAACAGAAGATTTTCCAATTGGTAGATAGGATACTAGTGGTCTTAGGGGAAAAAGTTTAGTTCAGTGTACCTTTGTAAACACCACCTATTCTTTATCCCTCTTGTTTATGTTATCTCTATGACCATGTTTCAAGGATTGTTTTGTTCAGCTTGATTCCTTCTCATCTCTTGATCCCTGCCAAGCCAGTGTTCTTGGCTGCTTTGAGATACACGAAGACAGTAAACATTCACCATCAATAGTATGAAGTTTGTTCAGCGGCTTTAATAACAACCAGATAAAGCACTGCCCTGCACATACGTGGATTGGATGGGTGGGCTTACGTTTAATTTGATTGGACTTTGCAAAAAGAAGGAATTCTTTAAAAAGACAAAAACCACAGGACCATGAAAGTCACGCTTTGATACAAGCTTTTCCATGAGAAATCTCAACACAGAACTGTTTATCTGGGCAATGGCCAGCTGGACATTTGCTAACTATGAGGAAAGATGTTCTGCTGTAAATGCTTTGACATAAACCAAGTGCCTTTTTCCCAAACTATCTGGGATGTTTATATGAATGACTGTTAAGCAGGTCTACACGCTTTAATGTCATTGTTCCTTGGGCCAGCAGCTTCTTTTGACGATTCTCTCTTGATTCATCCCACCATGGTTTGTTTCCTTGTGGTTGACCTGTTGGCTCAATAGTAGAGGGCTTCATCCGCTTCTTTTGAAGGATGGATTTGCTCAACACTGCAACTGCGTAGTATAATATGACTTTCAGAAATAAAGTGTAATCAGTACAGCAGTGCATATCAACACATTAAGTGCCTAACTTTGGCTTCATGATGCCTGTTCTCAGTTGTACGTGGTGGGGAGTCTGGCAGGCCTGGGAAATAAATAGGTGATCAAATAGCTTCTTTGACTGTGGCAGCCGGTGCCTAGTGAGATGGATAGCTGTGGGGGAGGCTGTCAGAATTCGACTCTAAACCTAAATGCACTGCCCCGTCCGTAATGCACTATGCTCTTTTCCTATAGACACTTCTCCCTGCTAAACTGGTGTCAGTTACATAGGATTTCTGCTCATGTGCATCTCATCTTCCTACAGTTCTTTTCTCTCCCTGCATTTGAGACCAAATTTGTCCTCCCCAGAGTACTTAATGAAATTGGAAACGTTTTGTTATAAACTTGTGATGAATAAAGGGATATTGCCCTAACATAATGCTTTTTGTTTTAGAATCTTTCATGGGGTATTTGAGTTCTTCCTCTTGTCTTGATAAGAGGTGTGAACCCATAGATATCTTGTAGTAGCACACCACCTGGCACACCACAATATTGACCTGGGATGCAGAGCAAGCTTCTGCATTCAAGGTAAGTATATTTACCGTGAAGAAAGAAACAGAATTGCCTTCCTGGAAAAAACCCAAACCAAACAAGATTATGTAGAGGATGAAATCAAACTTGCTGCTGAAAGAAAAAGCTGGGGCAGTGTGCAGGCATACGCAGGCACACTGGCAGCGAGCGTGTATGTGCCTGTGCGACAGAGAGCAGGAGCGAGCGAACGAGAGGAAGCCCTGAAACTTAGACTCCTCCTGCAGCTCTGCATCTGCTCTGAGTCACGGCTATGACTCACACTGACAGTGTTCACGTTAGCTAGCGTTCAGATGGAGCAGCTCTGGCGACAGAAGAAGCAGGTTATATTATTGATTACCTGCTGCAGCAGACAGTTGCGCCAAGATATTTTTTTACGAGCGCAGACGAAACAGAGGAGGCTCTACTGAGCACCGTTATTATTATTGTTCTTTTCTTAAGGTAAGAATGCCTGTTATTTACTAGGGAAAGATCTGAAAGGGAAATCAGAGCTTGTGAGGGCTGAGTCTCTCTGCTGCAGCTTATTCTCAGAGGACGCTGATCTTTGGAGCTGCGTTACTGCACAGCTTTGTCTCGACTGTTTGCAGTGCCATATGGAGAATCATGTGGCTAACGGGCAGCGCACGTCCTAGGAAACAAAATAACTATATTCTCATTCACTGACGTTATGTAAGGCATGGCAGCCATGTTAAGGACAGAAGACCTCTTTCGAAGAAACAGTGCTGCTGGATGGTAGGTCAAGGAAAACAACTAGTTTTTAAGCAACTCTGTTCTTTGGAGAGCACTGCAGTTCTCTAGTTCTTGCTTGGAACTAAATTTACTGAATTATGTATTTCTGTGTTAATAGAATAAAAAACAGTGGCATTAGAAATAGCAAAATAATTGTTTACCTTTAGAATCACAGTGTTGTTTTGCCTTCAGCATTCAGGCTGGGAGTGTGTGCATGCTGTGATCCGTGCAATGACTGGATGTAAACAGTTTCTTCAAATACTTTAAATGATACTTCCAGATATTGAGGTCATTTTCATTTTGTGCCAACAGAAGCCCATATGTGGATTACCTGTTCAGACAATTGGTTATATGCAAAAAGTGGGACATAGTGTAGTTAGTGTTGACATATACAGAATGGGTAAACCAGTTTTTTATAGTGGCTTTACTGCTCTTTTATTCACTCTGGTGCTATAATTTTAATGTAGGCTAGATTGGTATTGTATATTATCCTCATGTAGAATCCACTGAATCTTGAGCCTTTGCTGTACTCCTCACAAGAGATTTTCGAAGTTAGGGATTCTGTTTTTGAACTGCAGTAATGAATTTATCTTAATTTCTTTTTTCTTTCCTTTTGTTTCTTTTTTTTCCTTTTTTTCTTCTTCTCTAAGATTGTGTGTCAGAGTTGTGTTTGTCTTCATGTATGCATTTAGAGTACGAATTCTGTATAAAAAAAATATTTATTATTATACAAATAATTTATTATGATAAAACTCAATTATCTTCAATTGAGTTTACATAATTTCTTTATTTATTTATAATTTCTTCTTTCATTGTGGGCGCAGTTAAATAATTAACAGTTAATATTTTAAAAAGAAACTTCAGGAACATGCTTAACATCTAAACACCAGGATGACAGTCCGTGACCCAACACAACCCTGAAGACAGCCTCTCCATCCCACTTGTCCACAGACTCTTTGTGCAAATGTTGACCACCAGAGAGAACTCGCTCTGATTCATTTTGTTCTCATGCTGCCTACTCTGTCCCTCTTTCTGCTGCTGAAATGCCACTAAGTGAAAAAGAGCATCAACTGAAGAAAGAACAAAACTTCCAGCCTTGCAAGATAGCTAGACAGTTTGCTTCCTGTGAATTGAAGGCTTCTGGGAAGAACTAAAGCAGTTTTAGAGACGATTTGTTGCGATGTTGTCTTGATGATTACATGCCTTCTTTTAGATATATTAGCAAGATACAACTAAAACAGCCAAGGTAAGGCAGGAAGTATTTGTGCAGGGAAGCAATCATAACCGTGTTAAGTGCAAAGGAAGCAGTTGTGGTTGATCCTTCTGTGGAGGGATTTTGTAATAGGTATAATAGGGTTTGTTAAAATCTGCCCTCTAGGCACCCTGAAAGTTATTTTTTGTTGCTTTAAGTTGGCTTTGCATCAGGCTGTAAGGGCAATATATGGCACAAACTGTTAGGACTGTTTCACTGGTACTTTTGGCAGGGCTTGAAGTGTGAGAGTTCATGATCTCCTTGGCCTTTCTTTTCTGTAGTTAGTGGTTTGCTATCTCCAGTGAACCCAAGCAGAAGATCCCAGCTCAGTGTTCTGCCCCCCTGTTCCTAACCTACAGGACATCACCGGTGCTTGCACAACTGGTTTTCTCGTCTCTGCATTACTCCAGAGCCATGTTTTGTCATCTCTGCCCTCACTGAAGCTGTTGCGAACTTCCTGCTGAAATTTAAGCCCCCTTTTTCCATTCTCACTTGAGCTGCTCTACTGTTAATCTGTTTAATGATTCTCTCCCCTTGGTAGGTTTTCCACCTAGGCAAGCCTTAAGTGGTGCAAAGCTCATGTAACTCAGCTCTTCCCTTTTGCTTCTGTGCTGCTTGTGTTGTGAACAACAGGTGGGGTGTTGAGCTGTCCTTTTATTTGTTTCTTCCTTCGTAAAACCTGCTGCTTTCTTTCTGTAGCTTCCTTTGTGGCCCTGCTGTAACTGTTATTCTGACCCCTTCATTTGACTTCCTGGCACGTGGGAAGCAATGCTGCTGGATTAGCTCTGGTCTCTTACATGTTCTGCTTCCTCAGTCCTTGAGCAGAGGTTTCGAAATGGGCAGTGGCATCATCCTTGTGCATGCTGTTCTACCTCTCCCTGCCGTGGCAGGGGGAGATGTCTCTGCAGGAAACACAGCTGTTGCTGTGGGTAGTAAGTGGAGAAATTAGGGGCATGGAGAAAATTAAAGCATTTCTCCCAAATTCTTGTAGCTCTGAGGCCTTCAGTGGGAGCAAGCACCTACTCTCTTATTTTACACAAAAGCTACATCAGCCACGATTTATAGCTAGCCTTGCTAAATGGCTGGTGAAGAACTTAAGGGAAATCTAGTCCTGTTATTGAAACTAGTTTACAGGAATCATCTTTAATATGGGTGATTTTCTGATTGTATTACAGTTTTACCTAATGATCAACCCAGGCTGGAGTGCTGCTGTATCAGATGCTGATGTTTACACAGAGTAGAAGATTGTCCATACACTGAATAATTATTTTTTTTTCACAAAACATGTTTGCCATATTTTATATAGTGATTTTATATGGTGATGAAGGTTCCTTCTAACCATGAAGATTCTGTGGTTCTGTGATTTGCTATTTGACATTAGACATTCTGAAAGAAGGCTCTGCAATATATGAAAAAGCAGCAGCATATTGGTGTTTGTGTAGTACATCCTTGTGTCACAGAACAACACAGCATTTCTGTTTTCAAATCTTAATTTGAAAAGGAGGGAGGGGAAAAGTTTGAGGTTTTTTTTACAAGTTTTTGTTTCTTTTTTTGCATGTTAGAAATAAGCCCCTGGAAACTGGAGTTATATTGGAATAAAAGCCTTGCATGTGAGCAGTATGAATAGCACTGTTTGTAATACTGAACCATCTTGTTTGTCAGAGAACTCGTATTTCTATTTGTCTAATTTTTAGAAATGACAATTTTTACATCAGTTGTTTAGGGGGTCTTTTATTTCTATATGTGTATACATCTAGAGGGCATCTGTTTCGTCCCTTTTCCTGTTTTCTGAATAAGTCTTCTTGTTTGGATTAGATTTTTCCACCTGGTTTTAAAGAGGAGGGGCAAAGAACTCTTAAATCTTTGTTTATACTGTGTCCTGAAAAGCTCTTCACTTAATCCTGGAGCAGTTTAAGCAGGGGGACACAGAGGGAGGTGGTGAACCGTCCTGTTTGCCTGGGAACGTTAGAGGGGCTCCCACCTTATTGCACTGTGTGAGGTTTTTTATCACACAGAAAAAGTCACAGTCCCAAATTTTGTCTGTTGAAACCTTTGTGTATTCTTGAGCATGTGCTAGTGTAAATAAAGAGTAAAAGGTGCAGCCTATAGTGTGAATACAGCAATGATGGTCCTTTCATTTGTCTTCAGGGTCTGTGTTTCCACTTGACTAGTCCTTCATGACTATAGTCACACTTCCCTGCTCTGGAGCTGGAGCCAACATAAGGATGAATATAGTTCATTTTGCTCTGGTTAAATGAGATTATGGCCTGGATTACGATGGCATGTTATTTCTGTCTGAATTCTCCCTGTATTTTATAAGAATGCAGAAATCTGGGATTAGCTCAGTTTTCATTTCAGTTTGATGCTTCATCTTTTAAAGCAGCAGCATACTTCTGAGTCTGCTGTGTAGGCTTAAACAAACAGTACTGAATTGGTAGGTTTGATGTCTCGCATGACTGTGAATTCGACCTTCTTTGTGTTCAGGTGAAACACAGGTTAAAAGGAGTGGGTTCATGATCCTTAATTCAGATTTACTTTTTAGATAAATAGTTTCTAGTGCCAGATGGCAGAGCTGCTTACAGGCAGATGTAAATATCAGAGCATGTCCATTTCTGCGTTATTTGGGCATCAAATCTGATTTTTAAAAAAAAGGAAGGAAGGAAAGAAAGAAAGAAGATGACACTGCAATATTCTAGATTGCACTAAGAAGCCAGTAACTTCACCAGGTTTCCCGTGTGTTATAGGTAAATGTATTTTAAGCTGCAGATTCCTGAAATACAAACTTTCTTCTGTCTCATTTCAGAAATAGACACTAATGGTCTGACTTCACAGCAAAAGATTTATTTTTTCCCTGGCATTGATGTTATTTCTGTTGGGCAAGTGGGAGGGCTTCTGCTGAGGACATATATGGACCAACATCGTAAAATGTTGATTCTTTTAATGCACATAGAACTATGTGAAAATGCACATAGAACTATGTGAAAAAAATAATACCGTGCTGCCGGTGTCTTCTGTTGTTTCAGAAAAGCTTGCAAGAAGAGCTCTTTTGAGCTCTGTATGTCAGTATGGAGGATTGGTATGACATCCTGAGTGCTACTGTCACTAAATGTGAGTACTGTGGCTGTGAATACGTGACATAAAAATGCACGCGGCTGAGCTGGCTAGAATGAGGTCTTTCTGTTATAAACTCTCCCTCAAATGTGGGTGCCTGGGAAAAGTTCATTAAATTATTCTCTGTTCCGGAGCTAAGTGGATGACTTTCAATTGTATTTTGGTAAACAGGAGGTAGTGAGTAATAGGAAGAATGTGGCCTTTGTGGCTGTACTTTTCTACATAAGAAAGAGTTCTAATTGTTGTCCCATGGCTTTGTAGACTCATTGCTGAAAATATATTAAAAACACCGATAATTCTACAGGACAGTGATTTTACACAGAAAAGTTGCATGGAAAAGTGATTTTGTCGGCACATATGCAGTGAGGCAGACTTGCAAACTAGACACGTAATGGACCTTGGGAAGAAAGACTAATGGAGAACTGGAGGGGATTCTTCTTCACCTCCTATGAAGTCTGCAGTTCGGCTGGGGAATAGAAGAGAATCAGGACAAGTCTGATTTCAAATTTATTAATTTCAGTGAAATTTCTTTTGGTCTTACATCAGAAAGTAAGTTGAGAGTGCTTACATTTGCAGACTGGCCATTTTTAGAACTTACAACATACTCTGAGTAAGCATTCATACTGTCATGTCATTTGCTTTTCCCAGCACTAGGTATTGCTTGTTACTGGTCAGAAGCAAAAGCTTTAATTTTTAGTCCTAAATTTGTCTTGATGTGGTGTCTTATAGAGGATCCTATGAGGCACCCTACAGTGCTTTGCCATCTTTATTGAATGTTTACAAACTGTTTGTACAATCAGTTTATAGCACTTTCACTAAAATACATGGTGAATGGAAGTACCCATTTAAGGGTGTGGGCAATGGATTAATTATGGATTAAAGTAAGAAATAGGAGTTGAATTGAAGGGCATTGTGTTTGACAGTGTTTAATCCATGCTCTGAGGATGTGGTCTGTGGAGTGAAACCACTGCTACCGTTGAAAGAGGTGCTTGAGAGGCTTATTTGGGTGAGCTCCACAAAGCCATGGCTGGAGAGATCAGAGTGAAATACAGACAGAATTGTGTCCTATGCCACAACCTCAATTTGTCACCTTTATTGCTATATCCTTTATTATTTATCCTTTAAATTATATCCTTTATTGTTGCCTCCCTTTTACCAGCATCTCTTGCAATTGAATGCACATGAGTATTATTGCCCTTTTAACTGATACGGTCTGAGAGAGACTGAATCAGTTATCTGAGGGCTCCTCCGTAGTGAAACAGCAAATGCCACGCAGCAGTCAGCTCCTGTGGGCCTGAGTAAGCAGAGTGAGATGTGGCTTTGCTGCCTGTGGGCAGGCTGGATTGTGAAGGGCAGAAATGCCTGCGGGTGGGAGGCCAAGGCAGCAACAGTTCTCCTGGCTCCTACCATCCAGCCCCCTTCTCCTCCCCTACTGCCATGGAAGTCTTGTCTCTGCCAGCTGCTCAGTGCCCCAGAGAGGGAGGTGGAGGTGTTCCCATTTTGCATGGGGCAGTTGGCATGTTTTGATTTTCCCCTTTCCTCTCTCACAGCCTTTTGAAGATGCCATGTCATTTCAGTGCATGGGGTTAATGGAAGGGGTTGAACACCTTCAGGGTGCAGAGAGCAGTGAATGAGGGGACCTGGTTGAGCATGTGGAAAGATAAACTTCCATTTGGACAGGGAGCACTTGAAGGAAAGCTACTGCATTTATGCTTGGAAGTGATGGGAGGCTGCTAGTGTATGTGTGTGAACTGAGGAAAGGAGGGGCTTTGCTTCGACACTCACAGTGTCTGAATTTTGACTACCTTGCAAATGCTTTGCCTTTTTTTGTGGGATGCAAGTATTTCTTAATAGCTCAAGAAGAACTGAACATTCTTTTCTGTGCTCATTAGTGAGATTTGTATTTCAGATATGCAAACAGCCCCACAACCTTTAGTTTAATGGAAAATAAAAAAGTGTCGCATATGGCCACTGGTAAGATTTTATTGAGGGCTAGAAAAAATTTGTCACATGTAAAAATTGCTTCTTTAAAAACTTGGGGTGTCTTTAAATACCAATTTTATGTAAAATTTAGCAGAAAGACAAATGGAGAGCAGAACACTTATCAGTGTGAAGATCTGCTTAGCTGATGTTATATTTGTGATAAGTAGCAGACAGGAACTTGCTAGTAATTTGACTCAATTTGTGTGAAGATTTGATACCCCTTCCTGTCATGAGCAAAACACCCAAGATAAATGGGAAGAGTTGTGCCTTCTTAGCACAGTTCTTACTTGTCACTAGCAGCATTTGCAAACCTCTGAAAGGCTTCTAAGAGAAAGAATGAAGGTGGCAAATAGGCCACCATTTTGGGAGGGCTGTGGTAGATGAAGAGTGTAATGTTTTGCAGCTTTTTTTTTTTTTTTAAAGTATGACATCTTTCTCAACTTCCCTACAACTTGCACTTTTTTCCTCCCATTTCTCTGTGATACGTGTTTCTGGGACCCAAGAAAACAATGTATTCACAGTAAATGTGTGACTATTTATATGCAAAAATTAATAATGCAGCCTAGATTTCCCATAGTGTGCGCACATTTAGTGGCTGGAGTGCCCAGTGTCCCAGGTTGCATTTGAGGGTCCATAAAATATGTCTGTGTGACAAGATCAGTGCAGTGGATTGCCCTAGAAGAAAAACCCATCTTAATGTTGACATCTCGGGGGTTTGTGTAAACTGAACACCTGCATAAAATTATCATTTGGTTACACTGCATGAAGATAATTTCCATCCATTACTACTTGGATGTTTAGTTTTACAATGGAATATAATTTAGCCTGAAAGCATAGCCTCCTGTGATAAAAAAGAGACAGGTGTGTGGGCATTCAGTAGCTGAGAAGAATGTGTCTTACTGTGACACTAATGTACTGAGTGAAAGAAGGGAGTGAGAATTTTAGGTACTGGACACCATTCATTTGTTGTCAACAATATAACAAAACTATTCAAGTTGATTCACCATCATCCTGGGTGCTCTTTATACACCTCATCTCTTCTGCATGAGCACATAGTAAAGGGTTGGATTGAACATGCTTGTAATAACAAACCAGGGCTGCTTCTTAATATTTATAACAGAATGTGAAATACAGGATCTACTTGTGCAAACCAGTTTGACCTTGAGACTTTTGTATTTGGTAATCTTCTTTTCCTCACTTCCCATTTTGTAGGGCAGCAGTCTTTAGCTAGACTGATTTGTGTTGTGTTTGTGGTGAAGTTGAGGAACAGACCTAATGTCAGGGCATGCACGCTGTGTGTTCTGGCTCTATGTTCATTCAGTCTGGGGGGGTATTGGCCTGTGCTCTGGTTTTCTTTCCATGAAAATCAGGTACAGAGCAAGGCAAATTGTGTCTGTGCTTCTGCCCAACAAGAAGTTGTTACTCGTTCGGGACCGCAGCATGGCATTAGGAATGCTAAAGTACTGCTGCAGCCAGTGATACAGATATAGTCACATATGTGTGTTTTATTTCCTCCCAAGCAGGAGCTGAAAATAGTTGAAAATTTAATGTGAAAGTACAGGTTGCATACATAATGCAAGCAAATCTGAAATAATTCTGGGGAAGTCAGATCAAGACAAGGCAAGTTTCCTCTTTTTCTTTGAGGCATATTTTGATATGATGGTGATAGCATCTTGTGTAAGTTAGGACCTCAAAAGAGTTGCCACGTTGATCACAGTTATAATTTGCTCAGAATGAAGAGAGTTGATGTTCTTTAAAATCCTCAAGACTGGTATTTCAAAGTGGAGAATATGCGGGAACACGTCAGGAAATCATACGTAGTTTATAAAAGAGTTTAAAGGATGCTGCATTTTATTTGCCACAAGGCAAAGGAGAAGATCAGACAGAGCACAGCAGGACACTGAGCATATTCTACCTTCTGTCTGCTCGAGATTTGTAGCAAGGGTCATAACTATCTTGACCTAGAAAAAGAATGTGCTGCCTGGGTTTGTTTGCTGATTATTGGAAACTTGAGCCTTTAAAATGTGTTTACAGGAAATGTCTTCTGAGCTACATTGGGTCAGACAACAGCTTTGAATGAGCACTCGTTTGCAGCTCTACCGTCATGTGGTTCATCCTTAGCTGCTTGTTTGCTGCAGAGGTTCCCGCTCCTCAAATTTGCCAGCATAAACAACAAATACAGTTCTTCCCCAGCTTGATTCTGTCAGAGTGCTTTGGTTTAAATTGTACCTTTTGCAAACTGTTCTGTTTTGCTCCTTTTTTTCCTGTCCAAGTATTTGAGGGGGTCAAGGGAGGGGAGTTGGGCTTTTGTTGTTTTTTTTGTTGTTTTGTTGGTTTTTTTTTTGAAGAACAAGAAATTTAGGTTCTACCAACAAGTGCAGTTTTGCTGACAGATTAGGAGTAGGGGAAAAGCGAGGACAAGCAGTGGGAGGCAGTAGCTTAGATTGGCTCAGCTCACATGGGAATAGAATATCTGTTGGACTGTGCCCAGATAAAAGGTATCAAAGCTAGCCACTGGGCAAAGTAGCTCTGATTTTCTTTGTATGACTGATGGAAAAAGTCACACCTGGTGTTATGGGTTGCAGGTACTCTTCAGAGATGTTGACACCACAATTAATTGCAAAGGAAAAGGGTTAGTTTTTTATTCCTCCATGGAGTGATTTAGCTGCTCTCCAGTGAGTGAGAAAGAGGGAAGAAGGAAGGGCAGAGGAGAAAGTAAGGGATTTTCAATGGGAGCATGTACCTTCCCTGTCATGCTTAAGTTCATTTTGTATCACACTTTGAGGGTTCTCCACAGGGAATAGTGTCACATGCTTCGCTTTCTGCAGTATTTAGGAATAATGGTGTGGCAGATTTAATTGAGAGACATCAGTTCTCCACCATTTGTGTGGTAATCCTGGTTGCAAGTACAAGCAATTGGGGAGAAAAAAAGGTATCTCACTATATATCATTGCCTTATAGTGAAGGATCTGAATAGCTTTTCAAATCTGGCAGCAAGCACTAAGGCTTGAACTGCCATCATCAGTCAATTGCAAAACGATTTCTATATGGTTTTAATTAAGCAAAAATATTCTATGGTCTTTGACAATTTTTTTTTTTTTTTCTGTCACCATCATTTCTTAATGCAGAAGGTCTGAGGCAAAACATGCCAAGAAGCTGATGCTTTGGTGTGGCCTGCAGTAGCGCATTACCACACTCTGCCATGGTCTTACTGCTATTACAGGGCAGTATAATTTAAAAACTGTACAATGTAGGGTGAAAAAGAGGGGCTTGATTTGGTGCCCGGTTAGAATCTTTCATATGCAAGTGACATTTGAGTCTCTGGGCATGTACTACTGGTGGTGTGGCTAAGAAGGCCAATGGCATCCTAGGGTGCATCAAGAAGAGTGTGGCCAGTAGGCCAAGGGAGGTCATCCTCCCCCTCTACTCTGCCCTGGTGAGGCCCCATCTGGAGTCCTGTGTCCAGTTGGGCTCCCCAGTTCAAGAAGGACAGGGAACTGCTGGAGAGGGTACAGCAAAGGGCCTGAAGCATCTCCCTTACGAGGAGAGGCTGAGGGACTTGAGTCTTTTTAGTCTGGAGAAGAGAAGGCTGGGGCGGGGATCTGATCAACACTTAAAAATACTTAAAGGGAGGGTTTCAAGAGCCAGTCTTTTTTCAGTGGTGCCCAGTGACAGGACAAGAGGAAATGGGCACAAACTTGAACATAGGAAGTTCCATCTAAACATGAGGAGGAACTTCTTTCCTTTGAGGGTGGCAGAGCACTGGTTCAGGCTGCCCAGAGAGGTGGTAGAGTCTCCATCTCTGGAGACGTTCAAAACCCATCTGGACAAGTTCCTGTGCAGCCTGCTCTAGGTGGACCTGCTTTGGCAGGGGGGTTGGACTAGGTGAGCTCCAGAGATCCCTTCCAATCACATATCATTCTGTGATTCTGTGGTTCTGTATTGTTGTTATGGTTAAAGTAAAGTAGCACTTTAGAGGTTCTTAATCAGGTACCAAAGCACAGTTGGAGCACAATTAAGAAACGTGATTGTCTCAAAGAGGAGAACTTACAGGCAGACTCTAGAAATGTAGTTGCAGAACCAAAGTTGCTTTTAGAATGGGGTGCAGATCAGAAGGGCAGAACTTGCTGGGAGATTGGTAGGTAGAAATTGCAGTATTTTTCTAAAAATCTCACAGACAGACTGACTTTAAAACACATGATGCTAAGCTGTGTGATTTCTAGCATTGCTTGGCAAAATGGGTGTGACTTCCTGATGGTAGTGGGCAAGGTACAAATATAACTTACCAGCAGAGAACCTCAATGTAGTTACTAGGTTGCATTGTCTCTATTTTACAGAACCTGTGAAAGGGATTTGCCTGTAGCTACAGAACTATTAATTTTTTGTCATAACATCGTAAACAGGATCTTTAGATTCCTTTATCATCTCTGCTGTTTTAATTTTTTAAGTGAAATGAATAATAACTGACCAGGTTTAAGTATTTGTATTAAATGTCCAGAAGGTGAATGGTGGTGCAGTATATTACAGGGTTATAATGTAGCAGGTCCATTGTATCAGCCCTTGATCTTGTGACTGTGGTTGGCTGTGACTTGCTTTGTGAGTAGTTTTCATGGTGTCTAGTAGCTTTCACAATACGTGCCTTGCTTTTAGAATGGAAAAAGAAAAAATAACTGTACTAAGTAAGTTATAAAGGATACCAAATTGAAAATTTTTGTTCCTGCACTGAATTTACCAAAACAAAAAATACTTAAAATAATAAATGACTTTGACAAAAACTATTATATTCCACATTTAACTCTAAAAAGAGCTCCACAATGTCAGACGTCTCTGTCCTCATTGAGGAACTCTCCAAAAGCCAGGGTAAGTAAGATGTTTTGTAACTTCTCATTTGAACTGACAGTCGTAGAAGTGAACTTCAGGTTTGTTCTGCCTTCACCCTGGACAATGAAAGGAGAAGAAAACTTGAGCCGCTTTCACTTCTGTGAAGAGGTATCATTATGTAAGAAATTTTAGATGCTTTGCTGATGAGTACGTAGGAGCATAGGGTTGGATGGAGTTTCCCGAGTTAAGTCTGGCATAATGATCCTTTTATAAGGACACCAACTTTTTCCTTGGATAGACTAGCTTTCTTGGTTGCTATTATTCCAGTTAGGTTAGTTATTTTGTTAACTTCCTTTTGATCTTAAAGCTTTTTCACCTCTCTGGTGTTTAGCCCTTGTCATGTATTTCTAAAGAGCAAATTGTAACCCATCTCAGCCTCCACTTTGCTGAGCTTAGCATTTTTTTGGGCTGCTCTGTGGAGGCTGGCTTTTGATTGTCCTCATAATCCTTTCTCTACACGTGTTACAGAGTGAGGTGAGCAGTATTTAGCTTGTTGTAGCCAGTGTTCCTGACTCAGTCTCAATGCTGCTGTTTGTAGTGACAAGAGCACACTGGCTGGTACACCCTAATTCAGTATCTGCCCTTTTTGTGGCTGCATTGTCTGACACAGAGGTCTTCTGTCTTCTTGGCTTTTCTCAGCCGATAAACTCCCAATTTGTTGTGGAAGTTCTTCTTGTTAGTCTGTAGTGTGTCATTTTGTCTTAGTGCTTTTTAACTTCATCTTATATCTTTTACTTCAGACCTGGTTCTGCTTTGATAGTTGATAACATTAACTCACAGCACTGTAAATTGATGAATTGCATCTTAATTACTGCATCGCAATTCTGAACAGTTTGCTTTATGTATGAATTTTCCCTGAATTTAATGTTTTAAGGGAGGTTTTGCTTATGACTGATCAGTATATTTTTCTGTGAATTAAAGTTTTAGCTTTCTTAATCCTACTGTGTATGTTTATGTATTCACCCTGTCTATATATTTACTAGAGAACTATCTTCTCCATGTAGGAACCTGTTGCCTTGGCACAGTTTTGTGGTACCACTGTCAAAGATTTCTAACATGCCTAAGAAAGCCGTGGCCTTTTCAAGTTAAAGTTAACCTTCATATCTAGCTGCCTTACTTTCTTGCCATGTGGATTGCGTATCTGTTTGACAAATGAAATTGGATAAGGATTCTGGACTAACTGATTTATGGGATAAAATGTGCTGGGAAATGACTTGATTATACTTCTTGAAGGGGAAAAAAACCATTAAGATGCCTATTGCTTATGTGTGATGAGTGATGTTGGTATGGCCAAGGGCACTATGTTCCGTGTCACAATGGAAGAGCTATGGGTGTTGGCAGCAAGAAGTGAAACTCTTGAATCTCTCTGCTAGTCTGGACCTGCAAGAAGTAAAAATTGCTTAGGGGGGCAGGTTCAGTTGTTAGTATTTCTGTTTTATGGAGCATCCTCTTGAGGAAGTAGTTGCAGTAACTGCAGTAGTTATGCAGTTGCATAAGGTGACCCCAGCACTGACTGCAGCTGGAATAAGCAGACAGGACAAGGTAGCCGAGTTGAGAAGCTGTGCTGGGAGAGAGCCCGATTGTTGCTGGTGACATAAAGTAGCTACTTTATCAAGCTTCTTATACTGTAACTGCATTGAGATATTTACAGACTTAATAGAAAATTATTTTCATTAAATGCATTGTATTTTCATTAATATAATAGAAGGGAGATACACATCACAGTCCTTAAGTGTAAAATGTTACAGTAACAGTAAAGGAGCTGTTATAAAATATTAACGCTCTGCATTTTTTACAGATTTTTAGTTAATTTTTTAAAGTGTTCCTGTATTTATTGCTTTCCCCAAAAATGTTTTTCCTGTACTACTAGCCTGTTTATTTGGATCCATTCAGTCAGAAACAGTTTGTCCTTTTTGTGTCTTTCAGGCATTATTAGAAAAGAACTGGATGCACATGCCGAATTTCATCAGTGAAAGATGGAGTAAGGTAATATAATTTTAGTGATTGCTACTATAATGTGTGATGATCTGTGGATAGTGAATGCAAGTGTTCAAAAATTAAATAAATTAGAGGCAGACAAAGCAAAAGGAACTTCAGCTTCAGAAATAATGAAGTGCTGATAAGATCCTACATGATGGTATTGGTGGCATGCTTACCCTATGCTTTGTACTATGGCCAGAGGGTTTTTATTGTCATTGGGTGCCTTGTTCCACAGAGGCTCAGGTAGGTCATTAGCTAAGGACAGTGTGATTTGTTCATCTTTGAACAAGTGATGTGTTTCTGGAAAAGTGTGAAATTTAAAGTACAGCTTATGCTGAAAGGCTGATATTTGTTGCCCGTTTCCACCGTAAAAGCAATCTGTAAAGAACTGCTGGTTCTTTAATTTTCCTCCCTTGAACATCCTGGGCCAACAGAAATGGAGAAAAGCAGGTCTGCCTTTGTTGTAGTTGAATATTGCTGTAGCATAGAGCAATATCCTTCAGGACAGGAACTGAATCCTGTTGGACACTTCACAAACATTTGTCAAGTATTTAGTTCTCCACAGTGAAAGAGCTACTTCATGTCCTGTGATGTGGCAGAGGGCAGAGACTGATGGTCACATTACTAGGCCCTGAGAGGTGAATGTATGTCCTGGTGGGGTTCCTGTTAGCAGAAGACTGTTGTGAGAAGACTCTTCACCACTTGTTTCCAAGCAAAGTTCAGTAATAGAACTTCCTTCCTGTGGGTTGGAGCAGCTGTTCATGTATCTTGGGGTGACCAGCTGCACCTGACTTCTGGGATTTCAGAGGGTAAGAGAAGTTGTGGCACACATGCTGGTGATGTGTGGAATATGGCCTTAACTGCAAGGCAGTATGAAGCAGATGCCAGTCAGATTGAGTCTTCTGGTAGAGGCAGGTTTTTCTGGTCTGGGAATAGGAGGCAGTGAGAGATAAAACGTGCTGCTCATGGTCACATGTTACACGATCATGTGGGTAATCGTGCAGAAATTGAGGGGGAACCCTCAGTCTCCTTATCTCTGATGTAGTGCCCTCAGTGCCCTTTTACAGAGTTCTGGAAAGAATGAATGTTGAAGTAGAGTCAGTAGTGAACAGTAGACTTCTCAGAGATGTTTTTTCCCCAACTCCTGCTAAGGGAGAACAAGCTCATTTTTAAGATCAACAGACAGAGTCAGCAAATGTGCTTTCTCATGCAGCATTTCTTTTCTCCTATCAGATGCATGTTTTAATGCAGTCTGAGGATCAATTACTGAAAAGTCCTGAGAGGTGTGCTGCCATGATTGTGCCTACATCTGATATTAAAACAAGTGCTAGATACAATGGACTGGGTTATTTAACTGGGGTGAAATGAAATACAGTGCACAACAGGATGCTCTGGGGGCTTATGTGTAATTTTTTCCTTTCACCGTCTTGAACCGTTCAGTGAAGAATAACTTGGGAATCAGGCATGCACTTACGGATATTTCTCGATCCCAAGAAGGCAGGGATGAAGTTGCCAGGAGCAAATTAGTGTTGCCAGATCCTGTAGCTGGCTTGCTTTACTGTGACTTAAAAGGAATTGCAGTAATTCTAGTCATTCATACTGTCTTTCTTTCTTCTATTAATCATTGTCTGCATTGGAAAGGATATGCCTGGGGCAGTCCTGCATCTCCATCCAGTTCAGTGCTGCTTCTTGCTGAAGAAATTAAAAAAGAATTGTCGTTCTTCCCCAAGACAGCTATGTCTTCTCCCCTGTGGGATCTGTGTCCACACTTTCAAATAAATCTGTAGAAATAGATAGAAGAAACAGCACTTGGGGCTCCCCTACAGGGATAGCACATTGTCCTAATTAAGTATTTCTCAAATATGGCCCTGACTGTGCAATCAACTCCATATAGACAGATCCCACTACTCATTTGAAGCTTGGTGTTAGATTAGGTCTGGAGAGAAAATAGGAAAGAAAGAAAAGAGAATGCCACCCACTTTTGTTTGGCTGCTTGGCATTTTGGTGCATATTTTCTTTCAACTGATTTTGATTTAGTGGCTTCTTCCTTAAGAAGAAGGAAGGTGCAAACTAAACAGCAGAAAAGGCTTCTAGTTATTTTTAGCTTTAGTGCCTGATTTTTCATAACTTTTGGGATGACAGGGCAGGTGGACTTTAAATACCTGAGGTCACATTTTCAAATACCTGTCTTTAATCTGAACGCAGACATTTCTTAGAGTAAAAGTCCTTTGTAGACACTGAGCATCTGAAGCCCTTCACAGAATCACAGAATGATAAGGGGTTGGAAGGGTTCTCTGGAGATCATCTAGTCCAACCCGCCCGCCAAAGCAGGTCTACCTAGAGCAGGTTGCACAGGAACTTGTCCAGGTGGGTTTTGAATGTCTCCAGAGACTCCACCACCTTGCCTCAGCACAAAATCTTTTCCAGATGTAGCATGCTTGAGTGACCCAACAAATCAGAAGGTCTACATGAACGTATTCAAGTGTTTGTGAATATAAAAAATTGTACTTAATGATGGGAATCTAAAAGAGGCTTGTCTAACAGAAGCATTTCAGTCACACTACTATTTCCCATATCAAGTTAACAAGGGCCCTAGCTATATGTTGCTGTATATCTTGTGGTTTTGGGGTCTTGGGATCTTTCAGGAAGTCTTGGGCATTTTACTTATCATTTCACATAGGCTTTTTGTAATCTTAGAAGAAACATCTGTTTTTTTGCATCTCTTATGTTCTGAAAGCAGTCAGACTTTCTGGCTGTCAGAGTGACTTTTTAAGTTGCTGTATTGGGAATTGCCAAACTGAGAATTTCTTAAATGTACCTTTTATTTATGTGTAATTAAAATATAGATCCGTTACTAAGATTTTTTAGAGGATTTTTATTACTTGATACTATTGGATGTTATATATCTAAGGAAATAAAAAATGCCATCTAGGCAACTTCAGGCTTGTTAATTTGACTTTAATAACCTTAGAAAAAATTTTGAAGGCATGAATAATTAAAGACACAGGAGTTGAGTGGAAGGAGGATGAAGCACGATCTATTTTACTAAGATAGGTCATGTCAGACTGACCTAGTATTTTTTTTAATAAGAAAGTAGTTTTTCTAGAAAAAGAAAAAATGTGCTAGATCTGGTCTCTCTGGAGTCTACTGAACCATTTAACGTGGTGCTGCGTCAAAATTACTGTTCAAGGTGGAGGAAGATGAGGTTAGTGTAAGAACTGTGTAAACTGTGTAAAGAACTGGCACAAATAGAGACAACAGGAGGTAGATATATGAGATAATTATTCTTTGGGAATTGATTTGTTTAGTTTTCTCAAGGCTTTGTTGTTGTTGAGCTGATTTTGTTATCATGCTGTATTGAAAGCACGCTGTTGGAAATTGCTGATGGGAGGAGCACATTAATTTCCAGTACATGGTTTTAGGTGGAATTACTATACAATTAATTGTACAGTTGAGTAATACTAAAGGGATGGAATTCAACACAGCAAAGTGTCAGGCCCCACACTGGCAGGAATTCACTTACTGAGTTTAACCTTGATATCAAAATTAGCAGTCTAAGTTCTTATATAATCCGTGGAAAGGGATAGATTTTTTAATTAGACACCCAACTCCTGCCTTTCTCTCTTGACTGTTAACAGAACCTAGGCACCTGACGCTGGCATCTGTGCTGAATGCCTGAAATTGGATGGTCCTACAGCCTCAGCTTAGGAAGTAGTGCAACAACTTTTCCTACAAACAGGGAGTTCAACAATGGGACACTTCGAAGGAGGAAGGCCTATGTGAGGGTAAGTGGGTTCAAGTTTGTCTCTAGTCTGTCAATTTAACACCATCATGATGGATGGGATCAAGGGAAGTGTCAGGGCAGGTATTTCCAATTGAAGGAGAGCACCTCATCTGGGTGCATCCAGGCTGGGACCTGATCTGGAATAAATGTGCAACACTTATTGAAATATCCAAGAAACTTCAGCTCAGTATGTATCAGGTACAGAGAAAAGCTGCAGGGATGATCAAAGGAATTATGTTACAGTAAGAGACTGAAACAGCTGTCTTGGATATGTCAGGAAGACTACCAAAATGGGAAATGTAATTGCTGCAGCTATGCTGCTGGAGTCATGGGGAGCCTTGGAATATGACTGGTATCAGCTAGGTGATAGATAACAAGCAGGATGTCTCTAGTCCATCAGAGGACTAATGAAAGTCTATGTGTGACAGTGTGGTATAGTAGGAAGGTTATGATACAGAAACAGAAATGTCCACACGTATGATTTAAAGGTGATGTGAACTGACTATATGGTGCTTCTTAGTGACTGGAATTTGTGTGCATGCCTAGCATATAGATGAAATATTTAACCGACACAAATAGGTATAGTGATAGTCCCATGATACATGACAGTAGTCAGTAGGAGAATACTTGATGTATGTTTAAGGAAGAGCTTAAAGATTTATGAAGAGCAATGATTGCTTGGATGCTTTGCAATGATTGCTTGGATTCTTTGGACTTAGGCTGTTTGGCAGCTCGTGCTTTTTGATCACTCCTATACAGTGTGAGACTTGCTGTCTACTGCATTGCCTTGCAGTTTTCCTGCACTGCACAGGGAAAGCTGTGTGATAAATGAGTCACCAAGTGAATTTGTAGGGCTGGACAAAAGCATATTAAGTTTAGCTTATGACAAAGACACGCTTAGAAGCAGACTACTGGGCAGCAAACTCATGACCAGTGAGAGAAAAGCTTGCTCTGAAGTGAAAATTGTGCAGATCCCTGATGTGTCTATAGTGACAAATGATGGGTGTAGTACTTACAGTCAGTGACAGCCCTTGCCCCAGATATCTCCTTAGTTTGACAAATGCTTAAACTTTTAACTGTGTGTTGCTGAAGAACTGCCCTTTGCCTAGATGCTAGTTTATCCCAACATCAGGTTTGAAAAGGAGCTAATTCTTTCAGCAAGGGTGAGTAATGTGCTTTCTGCTCTGTTGCAAATCCTGAGTTGCTCTAAATGGCTTTATCTGCTATTAAGACATTGATCAGGTCATTCTTTAGCAGAATTACCTGTAAAATAACAGGAGGAAATGAGAAACCTTTTTAATGTACTTCTGGCAATGCTATGTTTAGTTCTCTAGTTATTTGTTTATTAATAAGTGCTTAGCTTGTATTTCTGAGGTTTTTAAGTGCCTAGCAGAATATCAGGAGAGAATAGTATGACTTTTCTTTTTTTTTTTTTTTTTTTTTTTTTTTCTGCTTCCTAATTAATCATTACATAGTGGTACTAAGTAGTTATTGTTCTGTGGTAAAAACAATTATGTGATGATCTCACAGTCCTTACTTGGAAAATTGCCAAAGTAAAGAAAAAGTACTGTTTATGGACTGGGTTGTCAATAGTTTGGAAGGGGGGGTTTCTGTTGGAAACAGTGCTTTGAATGACAGTCTGAGAGGACGGATGGGAAGGAGGTAGGACTGAGAAGATAAGAGTGAAAATGTGTGAGTGCTTTTTCAGGTTTATTGTTTATTGGAGTCATAGTCAACTCTCTTAAGTACAGAATCTGTCCTAGTTTAGATTTGGCCGTTTTTCTGTATTACAGGTTTTATTTAGTACAAAGTCATGTTTTTCTGGCTAGTAAACTGGGGTTTTAATTTGACAGTCTGTCTGAGCCTCTTCCTGAGAGACAACACTTGGAGCATCTCAGGCCTGCATGGCTCTCACTTAAAAGGATCCCCAGAAAAACTGGAAGAATGTCACTTGAAGAGGTTTCTGGAGGAGGAAAAATGATCAGGGAGGGACTTCGGCCTCTAAGTTTCAGGAAAAAGGCATCTTGCACTCCTATTGAGAAAGAAAAAGAAATAGAGATATTTCTAGCAAACCTTTCTGTCCTATCGACAATTGGTTTTCTGTGGGGGATGGAGGAAATGAAGTGCAAATGAAGAGACAAGTGAAGAATAGTGTCAGGTTTGGAATACTTCCCTGGTCTGCCCAAGAGCTGTTGTAGATCGTTATTAAACATGAGATGCTGGAGTGCAAATTTAATCCTGTTTCATAGTCTCTTAAGATACCTCTTTAAAAGTCAGAAAGAATTACATTTTGAAGGTTCCGATCCCTCTGTACTCAGTTCTAATTAGTTGCCTATTTTGCTTAACTTCAGTGCTGTTCAGTGAAGTGAATCCCATCCAAAGAGTATACACCTTGCTTAACCTTTTCATAGCATGGTGTTTAGTCAAGGTGAAGCCCGTCCTCCTGGTTTGTTCACATGGATTCTTAAACAGTAATAAAATATGAAATGTTTTTGTACAATCAAATAGGGTCTATGTGAACTGTATCTCTGCTGAACTGCATGCAGTACAAGAGAGAAGAATGTTTCAACTTAGTTGAATCTTTCTGTCATGATACTTTTAATAGTATATTTTCTGTTTGGATAGATTGTATGCTATAAAAACTAAAATTAAAATGTGCCAAGGTATTTTGGGGTTTGTAGGCAAGCATGACAGAGAATATTAATTTCTTCTTCAAAAGTGTTTATGCTAATTTTGCTTTGAAACAAAAATATATTCATTTGGGAATATTTATGTTCAAGATATTTCTGTAATTTCCATAGAAAAAAAAAAAAACAACTCTCCTTGAAGGCACTTAAAAAATAGGCTGTCTGAAATTGTACTTTATTGCTGAATTTTTGCCCACGTTAACATGTGCAAACAACGAAAAAGAATAAAAATATGTTGCTCAGCTGTTAAGACCAAGCTATTTTTAATGCGACATTTGAGCATTGATCTGGTGTTTCTGAAAGGAGGCGTTTTCACTGTGATTGTGCACGTTCATGTTGGTGACTTTCCTTTAGGCAAATCTGATGTGATTTGGGATAAGGTGGTTTTTGGACCCGTCCCAGGCAGCTGACAAATACTCTCAAACATTCAAAGTGGAGGTGTAGAGAAAAATGGTTGTGAGGAGGAAACTCCAGCTTTGTAAAGCTACATATTTGGTAGAATTTCCTGTAAACATCTTGGATAGTGATGTTTCCACCACTTTGGTTGGGAGCTTCATTCCATAAACTTGGAGATCTCCACCTTGAGATGTTGGGTGGGTTGGGGTTTTTTGTTATTCAGCTGGCAATCTCTTCTTTGTTAATTCCATTCCATAAGGGAGACAAGCTCTATTTAATAAATATCCCCATTAATGCAGACAGATAGCATAGTCTTCCATGAAGACTGTTAGCATTTGATGAACAAGGCCTGACTTAAGAAGGTAAACTTGTTTGAATCAAGGCACCAACTGTGATTTTTACGGGTGGTGGGAGGCAAAGCAGCCACTGTGAGCTACCTTTTGTTGATTTTCCCTTTTTTAAAGGTCATCATTGGGCTTTATGGTGTGGGGTAAAGGTTTTGTCTTCAGTCTAGAGAGAAGGGAAACTTTTTCTCTATTTAAACTACCACAGAAACTAAAGGAAAACACTCCTGAAATATTTTTAACCCCTATATTTCTTAAATAACTGGGATTCCCTGTATTCTGTTTATTTTAGTGCATAAGCCTCGTCTAATACAGGAACTCTATGACTATATTATGAAGAAAATGAATAACCTTTAGGAAAGGAAAAAAATTACCACCTTTCTTACAGAAATAAAGTAACAGTTTTAGGAAAGAAGACTGGTAAAAACCAAGAGGAAAGAGTGTCAAATTAGTGATTGGAACATAATGGTAATAACCTGTTGGTAATGGGAATAAAGAAAAGATGATAAACAGTCAGACTCCATTCTGTTTGGCTGAATACCGTATTCAGCAAAACCGAATTTATTATGTAATCCTGCTTCTATCCACTGTTACTGGGAGAGATGTTTCTTGCTTTCTAATTAACTGTATATATATATAAATAGTTTGGTTCTCTGGATTTTTTTGTGATGTTTTTTGAACATTTATCAGAAGAGCTATGAGTGTTTTCAAGTGCCAGTTTATGAAGGTTTAAGCTTGGCATACAATTGCAGTTATTTATCAATATAAGTGATTCTCATGTTTTCATTGTTAGTAAAAAAAATGTTATCCCTGCTTTTGTTTGTTATTGTCTTATAGTTCATAGGCTATATAAATAGGAGCTAAGTAAAAAGAGAAATTTGAGTCTGGGGGGATTTTTAATCTCTTGAACAATAACGTAGGAGATAATACAAAATATTCTAGGTTAACTGATGCACTCTCAAACAGGTGAGTTCTTTGCAAGTTCACGGCTGCAACAGTATACTTGAATGGCTGTTGAAGAAAAATTCTGAAAGAATGTTTTTGTAAACATTTCTGACATATGTAGCACTTAGCATTAGCTTGAAAGGTAGCATTTCATTTCTGAATTGCAAACTTCTATATTTTCTGGTTTGTTTCCCTGACATTTCTCTATATGCATCAGCTTTGAAATCCATATACGATAACAGGAAGAAAAGCCTTTTCTATTTTGGATTCATAAGTATGACAAATCAGCTTTGTTTTGTATGGTGCCTGTTGGTGCATTTTATCCTCAGACAAACAATCAGTTATATGTGTTGACCCGTTTGCTTTGATGGTAATAGTTATAGTGTCAAATAACTCTGCCACACAGTCTTTTATTTCTCAGAGAATGAAAGTTGGGAGTGCTTTCAGATAGTATTTGATGCAAAAGGAGGAAAAATGGAAAGAAAAAGTTATTGTGGACCGGTTTTTCAAAAAAGCAGAACTGGGAGCAAAAGTGACCTGGGGAACAGTGATTATGGATCCCCATGGACAAACCAGACGCCCAGAGCATTGGGTATGAGTGGTCTCAAGTGACTGTATTTTACCATATATTTTTGTTGATATTTATTCAGCTTTATGGAGAAACGCACTTGTTGGTACTTGAGATTCTCTGTAGTTGAGAGTTTGGATATCTTGCTATGCAGTGAAGGGAAGAGGCAAGCGTAGACAAAAAAAATTATCATGATTTTTCTTCAGATCTTAAAGTAAAAGCAGTTTGTAATTTTCTAGTGCAACTCAAGTCATCTGGAGCTGCTCTTCTTGGTCTTGTTTAAAAACTGTCCTTTTTTCCTCTCCCCAGAAGCACCGATAAGTGTTTGGCATCCATTACAAAACATCTTTCATTAGACTAGACAAAATCAGTATGCTTAATAGGAGCCTCACAGAATAGGAAAGATCCTTTCTATGTCCAGCTGCATCCATCACTACAGAGATGGCACTGGCATATTTAACTTAATGTTTTGGCTTTTAAATCATAGAGCACAAAAGGAGTAAGATACCTTCTTTCCTGAGGTCGGTTTTCATGTTAGTGAAATCTGAACATGAGAGCTGAAAAGACTGTGGTTGTAGAGGTACCTGAAAAAGAGACACAGCAATTACCACATGGTCATGGCTTTCCCAGAGCTGAGGAATAGTCTTTCACTATTGACTCCTGCAGTCTGATCTGTAATCTTGACAGATTAAAGAGTCCTTTTACAATATGACAGATCACATTAGGAAAATCCATTTGGATAAGTGATTACAAACTCTGCTCTTGCTTATGCAGGAGTGACCTGGGGAAGAAAACAGAATATGTTTTTAACACTAGTTATTTGGATGCCACCATTGTCTGCTCCCAGGCAATGTAATTTTACCTACAGTTGTAAAAGGCAGATATAGCTGCAGTTTCATTATGTTTGCTTTTATGACAGTTTAACTGCAAGCAAAACTGTCCATTTGTGTAGTGGTCATATTTTAGAAAGGGAAATGTTAATAAATACATTAACTTTTGCACCTTCTACCTGGCTGTACAGACAAACTTCTATACCTTCTCACCCCCTCTGGATCTCTGAAAACATTCATCCATTTGTAAGATTGGAGTTTACAGTACCAATCATTTAAACTAGCTAAACTACTTGTGGGGCTTAGGTTACATAAAAACCTGTAGTACAACAGAAGTGTAGAGAACAGTATTCTTGTGGCTTTCACACTCGTTAGCGTGAACCAATAAGGGGGCTGCATACCTGAGGCTGTCTAGCACTTGGATAACTTCATAGCCAAGATAAGGATGTGATTTGGTCGCTGGTTGGGTTTTGGTTGCATGTGAAGTTCTTAAAATCTGTGTGTGTATTACCACAGAGCCATCCCTCAGATACTTAGCCGCAGAGTTCAGAATGGAAGAGTTAACAAAGTGCTTGTTGAATGCAGGCTAATACCACTGTTTATGATTCATCCTTTAGTAGCCTGAATTTTCATAGGGATTTGACACTGTTATTGCTTCAGTATTAAAAGATCTCCATGGCTTGGGTTGAGTGCCAGTCTCCTGCATGTCAGCCAGTGGTCCCTGGCTTCATTCCCCATGGTGATGCCAGGCTCTGATTTTTCTTTAACTCACTTTTATTTGGGTTAGCAAATTGCCTGTTTGGTGGGGTTTTTTTTGTAAGTGTATACCTCATAAGGAACTTTTTGCCATGTAGATTTTCAATTTCAGTTTGTTTTTATTTTCTTTGTTGCAAAAGATTACTTTTTTTTTTTTCTTAATTGGATAAACAAGTTATTATTAGACTTTCCCTTTTCAGAACTGGAAAATGCCCAGAAAGGCTTTAGCTCACACTTTCCGAATACAAATTTACTTCTAAATTGAGACCAAACATGGAAGAATTTAGAATGTTAGGTGAATAATTTGTCTAGTTATGAGCAGATGGAAACAATGTAAAATTAAAAAAAAATTAGTCTTGACAATCGTAACTGTTTAGTTCTTATAATGTTTAAGTCAGTGGTTTTAAATTGTCCATGTGCTATGCAAATAAGTTGGTGGGAAGCGACTGAGGAAAGCAAGCCTACGATCAGTAGCTTTAAATTAGCTCGTACCAGAGGGTTCTTCCAGTGGAAAATTTTCAAGGAGTTTTCAAATCAGAAAAGGTTGAAAGCTATTGATATAAGAGTTTAATAATGTCTTATTTCATTTTGTGAAAGTTCTAGCTTGTTTCACTTCAAACAGTTAAAAAGTTTAGATTTATGACATTTACTGTTTTAAAATTATTTGACGAAGATACATTACAGTGATGTCTGTGATTCACAGTGATATCACTGTGGGCAGATGATCATTTCATGTTTTCAGTGGGAGCAAATAGATTGTGCTTGGAGTATAGGTGTTATCCCAGTGATCACAAACTGTCCTGAAAATGTTATGTCTAACTCTCATTCTTGCATCTTCAGTCTATAAAAACTCTCTAAATGACGCTGTAGAGATGACATCTGAATGACCTTAAAAAGCTGGAAACAGTAAAATTAGTGCTCCCAACTGTTCAAAAATTTCTCTCCTAAAACACTAGATGACAACAGCATCTGCTAGTACAAGTAAACAGTGAAGAGTGGCACTAAATTCCACATCTGTGCTGTTACACTTAAAATCTTCCTTTATGGGCAAAGATGAAACACACCTCATATCTAAAGGCAAGAAGTTGTTGTTGTTATAATTAAAGTGTTTACAGTCTAATCCAGGAGCTTGCTCAGATCTAAGAATTACAGGAAAAGAAAGAATGTTTCTGTACGGGGGAAACTCTCAATAAATAACAATATAATTAAAATCGTTGAACTTACAAGGTGTCTAACTCTTTATACTGCTGTAATCCTCCTCTGGGTCCTAAGGTGGATTCATTCTGGTACTGGGGATGTGGAGGTGTTTCAGCAGTTAAAGGACTTCAGATGCTGATGGGAGGAACATGATGTTTATGTTGATAGTTTCTTCTTCTTCACTCTAGTATCCACTTGGGGTCATTTTTATGTTTGCTATCAAGCTTTTAAACTTTGATCTTTCTTCACTGGTCTGCAGCTCCACGTTACATCGGAATTTACAATATGTGGTACCTTACATCCATGTTAGATGCTATTTCTTTGTTCTGTTTATTACCTCTAAAACTAGTTTTGTCCAGCCTCAAGTCTGCAGTTCTTTAAGTGACCATGGGTGAGCTGTCTGCACGTGAGCTGTCCACAGTGTCTCCAGGTGTCAACTTTGTACCCTATCTCTTTTTATCCTGTGTTCATACTCCTCTCCATCCTGTGGCTCCACTTCTCAAGTCCTCTGCTATCATATCAAGCCTGTATGTTTCTACACTACATCATTGTGTTGGAATTGTGAAGTGATGATGGTACCATGCAAAGATAAACAAAAGTGAAAACAAATTTGCCACAGGCATCTGGGCAGTTGGAAAAATTGTTGTTACAACTAAATCAAGTTTAATTGCAAGCTAGAGTAAAGTTGCAGGAAGGTCAAGATAAGTTCAGACAAAGCAAGCATGAAAAGCCTAAGTCATCTGGGTTTGCAAGCCACCCTACAAGGCTTATGGCCAGTCACTAGTGATGGCAATATGGTATTATGGAGCTACAGGGTAACAGTGCTGCGAGGGCCAACAATGAACTCTGGTAATGTATTAGCTGTCGTGTTACCACCAACTGTTAAATATGGAGGTCTGGGTGTGATACCCAGCTCAGAAAGTTTCTAGGGTACTTGTCAGTTGAATCTGGGAGTACAAACCTGGAGATGCCTCACAAAATACCTATACTGCTCATTATACTGTTTGTCTCTTGGGTTGCCTGCTGTCAGAGAGGACTCCAGGCTTGATTAACCTTTTGTTCTGACCCAGACTTTATATTCAGCTTTTCATCCCACCCTTTAGCTAGAAGGTATTGCCTCTCTAGCAGAGACAGCAGATGTAGGAACTTGTGCCTTATACTGAGATGCAGTTCAGTATTTTAAGTTTAACCTGTTGCTGAAAGGGGCCTTGATGGGATGGTGGGCTCTATACTTGTGTGGCTGAAGTGCAGGTTCCTGTTCTCATCTGGGCCACAGGGCAAGACAAGTAGCTGTGGGCCGAACATCATCTCTGCTGCCTTGCCTTGGAGGTTTGACTACTGAGGTAGGCAGCATGCTTATGAATTTCTGATAAGGTGTAGTGGGAGGCACCAAGAATTAGCAGGAGAAGCCGATGTCACTGTTGCTTGCCTTCAGCATGTAAAAACTGAGTCAAATATATCCGTCATGAGAGTGAGTTAGTCATGAACTCTAAGAACGGAAAGTAATTTGGGATGCCTCCTTCATATTTTCAGGCTTTTCTGTATCCATGCAAAATTTGCTTTTAAAAAAAGTGAGATTCAGATAAACTTGGCCTGTAGTAACACACCAGTTTTGTAAGGCATGTTAGTGCTTGGAGAATTGTCAAAACTCTGACATTTAAGCTCATATTTTTGAACACTTTGTGCTGCAGGGAACTCAGCACTAATATATGCCCTTTGTCCTTGCATAGCATTTATATTTTTTGTGGTTGTTGTTACGGTCCCTGCTGCAGTCATTTTAAAAATAAACTTTTGAAGCCCACTAAAGTACGTCAGTTCTAAAGATTGATCAGTACTAGTTGCTGAAAACCAGTAGATTGTGGTTACAATTATTTGAAAATTGTTTTTAAAAGTCCTGGACTCCAGAAATCCATGGCCATACCCCGTAGGAATATTAATTTTTGTCTGAATTTTGGACTGAAATGTTTATTATGCTTGGTCTGTTAGTAGATGAGAGTGAAAGAAAATAATGTTTTTATAGCACAATAAAATATTGCACAGTGCATACTGCAGCTACGCAAGTATTTGCTACCTTCTCTGTCTGAACAGACTACTTTAATCTGTAATACGTTGGAGTGAAGAGATGTGAACCTTCTAAGTAAGTACCTGCAACATTTTTATTTGTCCATGGCAGTTTGTATGTTTGCTCATTTTACACATTAAACCAATCAGAGTAGTAGTAACCTTTAGCTACTCTTTCCAAACTTTATTTTATCTTTGTGCTTTCTGTCTTACAGCTAGCATCATAATATCCACTACAAGACACTTATTTTCTATAATAGCTCCTTTGTTCAATCATATCTCAGCAAAGAATATAGTATTTCACACTGATAGTCAAAGCTGGGAAACCTTAGGGGAATTTTCACAAGTAGGAGACAATTGTTGAAATATGATGTTCTAATAGGAACCTGCTGATCTTACATCAGAGAATGATTTGTAATCAAACTCACAGAAATATTTCAGTGATATTTGGTGTGATTTCCTCTTATGAGGTCACTTCAAAGACACGCAAGCCACTTACGATCTGTTTTTTTATAGGTCACATACTTTATTTATTCCAGTTTTGTTCTACTGATTTAGGCCTTCTAAATTTAGCAACCAAATATGACAAGTTTCAATATATTCCAAATATTTTTCCACTATGTTTTAAAGTGACCCATGTCTGTCAATACATGTAATCTTTCCACGTTTGTGTTTCAGTAGCTCTGCTACAAGTTAAGAATCCATTTAGTGAATTATATTGGCAGATCCTATTAGCAACAGTTCTATTTATACATGATGTGGACTTTGCTTTTTGCAGATGTGGTGAAGTGTACCTTCTGTTCAAATCCAGGTAACACATAAGTGGATATGTTGGCCAGCAGGGTTAATTATGTTCCTGGTATAATTACAGCTTTCTATGTACTATTTCACTGGGCCTTGCTTACATCTTTCTATTTCTTTTTTTCTTACCTGAATTCTAGATGTACTGCCTACTGCTGATAATTCTCATCAGCACAGACACTAAAGATAAACTATTGTTATTGATGCTGAAGTATAGAAATGTCAGTTTCTCTGAAATTACTGCCTTAGCCTGTTTTTTTTGAAGAGCATCAGTAGTGTCCTTCCTTGTGACTTGCAATGGGCAGATGGTGAAGTTCCGAGACTTCTGAAAAAGTACTTTTTGATGTTTTCTGGATTTTTTGGGTAGTGAAACCATGGCTTCCTTTTCTGAAAGAGAGCTGTTTGCAGCAGTTCTTGCCTATAGCAGAAAAGCTTGGAAAAATTAGTGTATCTCAGACTCTTGTCACTTAATTTCCCACTTCCTCTTCTCGTTGGCCTTGATCAGAATACAGCTGCTGTGAAGGGTTGGGAAGATGTGTATGCGTTTGTGTGTACACATGGGAGGGAGGTATGGGGCACAAGGAGGAAATGGGGTAGCACATATGCATACCCAGAGTGTGCCTGCTGCATTGGGCAATGCAAATACAGAATAATACGACCCCTTTAGTCATCCCTGAGTCTACTCTTGTTTTTTCCCAGTGCTTGTACTCCTGAATAATTTCTGAATGTATAAGCATTTTTGAGTATATAAAGGTTGCATCTTGCTCAAGGCCCACTCAGAAACAGGTTTATTTCTTCTTTCAGTGTCTGTCTCGAGGCATAGCTAATGGCTGACAGCTGACGAGCAATATATTTTGCTCCATTTAGTCTTGAGTTCTACCACTTCTTGAGAAGTAGCTCAGCAGTCCATCATTCCTCAAACCTACCAGCCCTACTCCTTAGGTAGGAGTCATCTTAGGTCACATCTGACTTTATTTGGCTGGTGGAGAACATTGTGTGAAACTCGATAGTTTCTCCTCACAACTTTGGAAGGAAAGCAAACCAAATGCTGTGGGGCTTTGACCCAGATCCTAGGAATCTGGACAGGGTTTTCTGAATGAGTTTGAAGTCTTTGACAGGGCCAGCAAAGCGGGGTCTGCATGCTGTCTAGATTGTTAAGGAAAATGCTCAGACACTGAAGCAGCGCACACCACACAGCCCTGTTATATCTTACAGGGTGATCTGACTCTTAACCCACAGGTAACAGGACAGGATTGGCACAAGAAAGGATTCTTTTCAGTGGAACAGCTGTCCCACTGAGGTGTTAAAATGGGAGCAATGGTGGGAAGCGTAGACTGTTGTTGGCCTGTGTGGAGTTGAATGCTTGTGTTTCCAAACTGCCAGCATCCCATCACTTATTTGCATGACTCCCAAAAGGAATCCAGGAAAGAGCCTTGCAGTCAGCATCTTGGCCCCCAACATCTCCCATTGATTTAGAAAAATCAGGGTAAATAAATAATTTTATATTCCAGGAAGAAGAAATGAAAGCAGCACAAAGGAATCGTATGTCTGGAACCAAAAAAGAATTATTTCATTTGAAAAGACATCCTGTATCGTGGCAATTAGGCACAGTCTAGGCATGCACTGTGTAAGAAAAATAAGATATATGTATCAGAAATACACACACAAAACACAGTTCAGGAGTACAAAACAAACGTTGATGGAGAAATATGCATCAGCAGATTTGTATTAATAGCATAAGACTTGAGTTTAGTTATGCTGCCTAAATCCTGGTAATAGCCTTTGTGGAATATTACTCCCACACTAATGTTTATTTTAAATTTTCTAAATACTTGACATTGTTTCATTTCCTGAGTCAATTAGTTATGTCTTACCGAAAACACGTATGTTAAAGAAAGAATTCATGCATTACTGGTTTTTCCTCAGATGATGCTATGTATTTTTAATTTAAATTTTAATTTAAATAATTTAATTTAATTTAAATGTGTTAAATAGTAAGCATAGGAATCAGAGCAAGTCAGAGCAATGCCATGTAAAAATGAGTGCTTGGGAGATTTTCCTGGTCTGCCTGTGACCTAACAGAGCATCCCTTCCATGTGGGAACATATAGTGTCAGGAAAGTAAACAAATGTTTAGACTGTGACCCTAGAGCGCAGTCCTATTGTACAGGTGAAGCTCAGTGGTTTCAGAGCAGAATGTGGGATCCCATCAAACACATAGAAAACAATGCTAACAGTAGCCTGTGATTCCTGGGTTGTTTTCACCAGAATACATTAGCTTTAATTAGTGCTTCATTAGTCTGTGAAGTGGATAAGTATAATAGACACATAGATCCCATAGTTCCCAAGATTTCTTGTTGTAATCCAGACTTGACCAAAACATCCAATTACAGATCTGGTTTCAGTGCTTTTATCCCTCTGTGTCTTCTGTGGATCCTGTCTCTCATTGCCTGTATGTTGGAGGGTATTTTCCTACCATCTGTCTGTAAACACAGCAGTATGAAATCTTTAGCAAATGTTAAGGTGTTCCTGGTTCATCTCCATTTCAGATCATAAACTGTTAGGGTTTTTTTGTGGTTTTTTTTCTGCCTTTGTTCACCTACCCCACCCTTTCCTGCAGCAGGAGCAGCTCAGAGAGGGGGGTTAATCTCTGTTTTTTCGAGTTAGAGCAATGCTGTTTCTGCATTGTGAGCAGCATGGTTATGATGAAAGACGGCTTTAGAAGAGGCAGGCTTTTGGAGGGTGTCTAAAGGACCATCGAATGCAGAAATGTGTTTCTAGTCCAAACTTCTCAACAGAAAATATGTCCCCTGTCCTTACGGGCTTTTCCATGTCTGTATAGGTAGTGTGAGAGTCCCGGCTGACAAGGAGAGAAGTCATCCCGTGTACAGGAAGCTTTGTGGTATACCCAGCACGTTTCTTGTGAAGAGAGTAAAGATTAATTTAGGGTAAAGACCATTTGTAGGCTGTTTCAGTTTCTGTTGGTAAAACAATGTGGGAGGCTGAGAGGGTTGGACTGCTCTGTAGCAAGACTTACCATTTTCCATGCCATTGTGCTGTACTTAACTTGATAAAAGTTGTTCTGAAAAGTGAAACAGAGCTGCGCTTTTTCCTTTTTAGTTAGCAAACGTGTTACAAATGCTCACTTCCACCTGTGGGTGTGCATATTTTTGTGCTCATAGAAGGAGTAGTGAAGAAATAGAAGTGGTGTGATGACAAGTGAAATTAAAACGGTATCTCATTAAGTAGAATGCTAATTGTATTTCAGTTGTGAATATGGACAAATAGTCTTAATTTGCACAAAGAACTAACTGGCCTAAATTGTGGTTTTCTATTAAAAGTACTCAAATATATTAAAGAGATAAAATTAGGTTTTTAGATTAATTGAGTTTGCTGAAGTTCATAGCAGGGAACGGTCAAGAAGTTTGCAACTTACAGATTTCTCTATAACTAAGTGGGACTAAGTGGGAGAGGGTGAACAGAAAAGCAAAGAGAAAGCTACTTTCTGCTGCTGAAATGGCCTTTTATCTAAATATCACTGAAAGGCTGCATTTGGGGATTTCCACGCTGCACAAATACATTCATTATATCTTGTGGTAGTTTATTTCTTTTTATTGTGGAAGACTTTGCCCTGCTCTTGATGAGGTCACAGAATCACAGAATCTTCATGGTTGGAAGGGGCCTTTGAGATCATTGAGTCCAACCATACACACACAAAAAATCATAAAAAAAACCAAAAAAAGCCCACCCCAAACACCAAAAAAATCACAAAACAAAACACCCAACCCAACAATCTCAGGCACTAGAGCATGCCCCAAAGTGCCACGTCTACATGTTTCTTAAATACCTCCAGGGTTGATGACTGCACCACCTCCCCGGGCAGGCCGTTCCAGTGCCTGACCATCCTCTCAGTAAAGTAATTCTTCCTAATATCTGATCTAAACCTCCCCTGTTGCAACTTCATACCATTTCCTCTGGTCCTGTCATTATTCACTTGGGAGAAGAGGCCAACACCCAATTCTCTACAACCTCCTTTCAGGTAGTTGTAGAGGGCAATGAGGTCCCCTCTCAGCCTCCTCCAAACTAAACATGCCCAGTTCAACATGCCCAGGTCACTCACTTGCTCAGAATTCTGATGGGGGTTTCAGAGAGTGACAAGAAGACTCTTCAGGGAAAATTTACTTTTTGTCCTTGGTAATCAAGATTCTGGTCAGTGGGAGAGGGGAACATTGAACCAGCTTGTGAGGGAAACGTAGACTTAAGGGGCATACTGAGAGGGGTAAATACATGCTCTTTGTGGAGCTGATGGATTAGCATCTGCCAAGCATGTTCTTGGTAGGGAAGTCATTTCAGTCGGAGGCAAAAGTCCGTAATGGATGCTGGCACTACTTACTTTCTTTTGCCTTACCAAGGGCCATGGTAAGTGGGATGTCCTAGATCATGGTGCAACTCTTTTGTCAACCAGTGGATTTGCACTAGGCTTAGTCTGTGTTGCCACCCCCACAGCTTTAGCCAGAAGAAAGAATCTGACTCAAGGTGTCAAGCCCATGGCTCTGAGTTTTCCAATTGTTGTGATCTGTGTGAGATTCAGGACATTCATTAAATGAGAAAGAAAAGTGAAGTGCTTATGAGACTGAAAAAAAATAGGCTCTTACTCAGTGTCAGTCTTAGCAGGTTTTTGCTGCAAGCTGCTGTCCTTTCAGCTTATGTTCTGCACTTGAGCGGCTTCTGCAGCCATGAGTGATAGGGTTGATCCAGAACTTCACCTCAGATCCTGAAGCATGGTCATTAAAGCTCATGGGGAGCTTGGGTGGGATGGGATGCTGGAATTGCTGAAAGATTTGCCTTTCTGGGATTGCTGGCTCCAGGAGTGGTACCAGCCTTTTATAGCATCTAATGAAACTATCTATTGGTTTAATTTGGTAGGAATCATACCTCCATTGATTTCTATCAAAAACATGATCATAAAGTTGTAATGATTGAAGTGGTTGTAATTCAAGAGAGTGATCAGAGCAGCTGTCATTTAGGTGTGTCAGGCTATGCAGTGAATAGAGGGAAGTCATCCCTGCCTGAGCTAGCACAACTGTGGGAGGGATCCAGTTTGCCCAGCTGCAGCATCAGGTCTAAGCTAGTCATGTAAATTCTTTCTATAATTAGAGAGAGAGAGAGAGAAAAAGGTATCTTCATGGGGTGATTCATCCCACCTACCTTGGAAAATGGTGACTCATTCTCTGGAAGTGCCTGTATCTCACCATTGACTATACAGAGAACCTGGGCAGTGAATTGAGATCAGATACCTGCCTCCTATGCAGTTCAGATGAGATAAAACCCTTTCCATAAATGTTAAGAGCTCATAGCTATGTTCTTAAGCAGTCTTAGGTAATTGATAGGGCTGGCAATTAAATCAAAAAGCTCAGACTGGACTTTCCCATCTCTTTTATTGTAGTATGACATGCATGGGAGGTCTTAAAAGGCAACTGTACTTGAATGTTATGGTACCACTAGCGAATACAAACCTTTAGTTAACATGTAGATTTAAAAATAAGTTACTTTTCCTATATGCTTATCGCTAGCTGTTTGTAAAAGCCTACCTCGCATAGTAATTGCACCCGGTGGAGAAAGAGCCCTACATCCTGATCCTTTGAAATTCTGTGTTTTGACACAGATTTTTTTCCTGACAGTGGCAGTTATAACTTCCAAACAGCAAAATTGTGAAAGTTTAACTATAGAAAAGCAAACGTAGTAACAAATGCTGTCTGATACTAAACATATCATATACGTTCCTTTTTCTTTATAGCACCAGACCTTTCAGTAAACACATTAGCTATTCTACCCACTCACTAAATGCTGTCAGTCCTTTTCAGCATAAGCTTATTTCTTTGTGCTCCTGCTCTGACTGGCTATTGCTATGACTAGTGCTGGGTGAGGTCCAGCAGAGGATGATACTCTTTTTCTAGTTTCAGAAAACTTTATTGTGAGAGCTAGTAATCAGAAGTTAAATTTACAGTTAATCTGGGAATGATACCTGCCTGTTGGTTGTGATTTGTGCTGTGTAAAAAGATTGATTATTCATTATGATTATTTTGTTAATTTTTTAGATGTGGACTTAACTGATGTTACAATATGCAAAATCCCTCCACACACGAGGAAAAGAGCCCTCTGTAAGTATGATCAGTGTCAGTAAATTAAAAATGTATCATTAGGTGAGAAATTAGTATTGCAATTTAAATGAATAGTTGAGAACTTAAGAGAGAGACTTGGAAAATTGTTACACTGAGTAATATTTACATCAAAATATTTACAAAACAAAGAAAATATCTGTCCCTTTTTAACTCCTTAAGGATTGACACTTTTTAAGGATGTTAGCAGCTACAGAGATTTTATCTGAAAAATAATTGGACTCTTTAACCTAACTGCTGTCTGAGCTGTACCTATATGATCATGTTAGTTACTCTCTAATAAGGTATTTGTAGGATTTTGGGGAAGGGGCTATGGCGTCCTGTCTAATTCTCTGCAAGCGCATTTTGGAGGTATTCTGTTTCTTTAGGCATTTACGTTTAATGGACTTACAAACCATTAAACATCACATTACATAAAGAACAAACCAAGGAAAACCTATTGCTGAAAGAAGGGAAAGAAAATAGAATGGAAAGGCTTGGAAACTGGCAAAGAATTTTGATAGAGGTTTTATTTGACAAAATCTGAAGATATTCAGTACTATGTAAGAAATACTGGTGTTTCACTAGCCAGTTGATCACTTAAACATTAAAAATAAAAAAAAAAAAATAAAAAAGGAAGGAAAAAGTCCCACGCATTTTTACTGTGAATGATCAAACTTTGGAACAACCAGTTTAGCCAGAGAGGTCAACTTTTGTCCAAAACCAACTGCCGCAGTCCTGAGCAATTTGCTCTAGATGACCCTGCTTTTGAAGAGGGGGTTTGGATTTGATGAACTCCAGAGATCCCTTCCAAACCCAACTATTCTGTGATTCCATATGAATTGGAAAACTGCCTGTTCTAATTTTTGGCTGTCACAATTTGTATCTATAAACAGGGTGTTGTTTTGTATGCTGTCATTGAGTTTCAAAGCTTTTGGGGATAGGATTTTCAGAGCTCTCAAATTCTGCTTCTTCCACTCAAGCATTCTGTTTTTTCCTATTTGGAATTGGTTTATGACATTATAGTGTATAAACCTGACCTGAATCACCAGGACAAATTATTAGTTATAAGTGGCAACAGATTGGCCCATCTGGTGGACATGGCCTAAGTTCCTCCTTCCCTAGACTGAGCTTCTCATTTAAAATCTCTTTCCTAAGCTCATATAGATGGCCAGGGTTGTGTTCAATTCAGTTGTCTTAGATGTTTAACTTGCCTCTGAATTTTCAATGTCCAGTAAACCAATGCTAGTTGAGAAGATGTTTGAGTTCCCTGTGGAGAGAGGGAGATTCTTTTGAAATCCTCCAGAGGGAGATGCTGACTAGTTAAATTCAGAGACTTAAGGAAAGCAGGTTGAATGTTCCTTTGAAGGCCTTCATAATAGCATAAAACAAATACAGAAGTTCAATGACTGCAGTGCTAATGTGGGTGACAGAATGAATATTCAAATTCACCAGCCAAACCAAAAGCACCACATTTAAGAATGTAACCAAATTTTCTGTAAGCTGTGTGTTTCTTTCCTACCATAACATTTCACTTTATAGGCAGTGAGGGGAAGAACAACTGTCATGGATGTCTGTAGACTGATAAAGCATAGGGTTAAAGTTCACTTCACTGATAAAGTGAAGGAAAAGCACAGGCACTGCCATGTGCCACAGCAACAGGCATCCCCTTTGCCTTTTTTGTTTTTTTTATATCATCCTCCCAGAATTTCAGCCTCACTCTGACCCAGTGGGTTTTATTTATAGCTTTCAATATCCCTTTCTTGTAGCAGTAAAGCCCGGAATGACACAGTCTGCTGACACTAACAACATTTCTTGCCCTTTTGTTCTGTTTTCTGCCGACCCATTGTCCCTTTGTCCTTATCCCTTGTCGTACCTCTGCAGACAGAGTCCCCATCTGACAAATTTACTTGTGCTCCCCAGGGATTATGAAAACCAGGAAACTTCATTAAGTATGGTTTAATAACTTAGACAAAGGAGAAGAGCAGCTGGTCTGTTAACGAGTCTCTCTCAACCCCCATTCTCTGACAGAAGAGCCTTTCTTGCATGTGGTACAGTCTTCAACAATTTGCAGCAAAATGCTACAGATGTACATGCAAATTGAGTTATTGTGCATTGGATCTGCTTTGAGCGTTTTATTGGAATGACCCGAGGCAATTTTATGACAGTAGGTTTGCTGCTGTTAAAAAGAACAGTAGCTGATAGTGACCTAAAATTTTGATGTATGTTTTTTGCTCTCTTTATTGTTTAGCATAGTCATGTTAGAGGAATAGCAATTGGAGACAACCTGCTGCATTCTGCTACTCTGTAAGACAAACATCAGTAAAGCCAAGCAGCAAGAAAAGAAGGGTTCTTCATGACAAAATGACAGCAAGAGAACACAGTCCCCGCCATGGTGCAAAATCCCGCACTGTGCAACGGGCCTCCACCATTGATGTCACCTCTGATATGGTAGGCCTTTCTCTAGCAGGTATGTGCCTTCCTGTCAGCTGTTGATCTATTCCTACTTTCAGAATCTACCTTGCACTAATATTGGGGTTTTTTTATTTAATTGCTAGAAGATTTAGAGCTATCTGGTTACCTGGAGAGAATGAGATAAAGGAATTATACTAAAGAGTTTAAAAAATATCTTAAACTTACCACTTTTAAAATAGACAAAACATTAAAATTGGACAGGGAAGAAAAAAAAAATTAAGCTACATTTTGTGCAGTTATGTTTATTGGTCAAAAATAAACAACAGGGGAAGAAACAACAAAAGAATGTCAAGGTCTAGGAAGAGTCTTGGCAACCTCCTTGTTTGACATTGTATAAAATTTTCAAGAGAGTTCAGGGACCTAAGAATTATCTCTCTCATCTTTAATGGTGAGTAAATTAGGATTGTAACCCGCTGAGGCTTTTTCTTTGATTAGTGAGAGAGACAGGTACTTTCAAACTTCTCCCTATTCACTGATCACAGAGGAGATATATCTGATTGAATAATTTGGAGTTAATAGTGGCTCAGACACTAAGTGGCTTTAATCCTTTTGTTTTCTACTGAGATTTGGCATTTTATATTCCCATATTTCATATAATCTTGCATAGTTTTACATATGAGAGTTTACATAGTTTTATATAATGAGATCGTCTCAGGTTTTTCAAATCATTTTTAGAGATCAAATATTAGCTAATAAATATTTTAAATACCAGTCATAGATCCTTAAAATGTTTTTTTTTCCTGTAAGATTTAATTTCTTTCTCTGTATGACTGCAGCTTCAGGAAAGGATTCACATGACAGCAATGTTTGGCTAATCTTGTGTTAATTTCTCTGATTTACAGGAAACATTCAGGATCCAGATGAGCCTATTTTAGAGTTCAGTTTAGGTAGGCTTAGTGATTTTTATGCTAATTTTGACAATATATGCTACTGAATATGTGCGTGGGGTTTTTATTGTTGATTTTGAAATGCCTTTCCCATAGTAAGGATTGAAACTGTGCTTCAATTTTTATGGAGATGTGGTAAAATTGTCTTGCTGCCTGTACAGTATCTTTTGATAAGCAGCCAGCAGTTTGATTTTGTTATGTTTTTAAAAGTCTGTAATTAAAACATCTGTCCTATAAAATATTAAATGTTTGCTATGTGAGTGTTATTTTAAAATGTTTATTTTGTTTACGTGAAGATAGAGTGAAACTGTCTTCAGTCTCAGTAATCAGCAACTTAGGTCTTCAAGCAAACTGAAGATCTGCTGGAAATACCATTTTAGGACAGAATATTTTCTAAGTCACCAACTATTACATATACCTTCTTTCCTGTGGTCTTTGCTGTCAAGTGATAATATGAGACGCAAAGTAACCTTTTTCCTGAAATGGTAAAATTTGGACAAAAAGCTTGTGCATTGACTCACCTCACTTGAAGAATAAGTGAAAAATATTTTCTTCGGGAAAATTCAGTCCACATTTTCAACTGCAGCATGGTTTTCTTGTCTTAATAGTGGACTAATGTTTGGAAGGTTGTGCTCTTAACAGTATGTTTGAAATGAAAAGTTAGAAAATTTTATCAGATGTATGTAATTATGTTATGAATAATAATCTTAACAAGGACTCCTCAAAGCTGAATAAGGTACTTTAAATATTTTCAAATGAATTAAAAATATCTAGAACTGCAAAGCTGTTTAGTGTACATTTAAACATTTTGCTTGCCCAGGTAAATTTCAAAATTAACTTTCTGCAACTAGCTGAAGCAGAGTCAGACGACACTGTAGTATCTAGCTAGACAGAATTTGGCTCTGAAGTTCAATGTAATTGTGTAGAGTCACTCACTGAGATTTTTGGTAGTTGTTTCCTACTCACCATAGTCCCTTCCCAGCAGTTAGACTTACAATAGCATTTTAGAAGAAATAAATTGCTGTCCTTTTACAATTACAAGCTGGTTATCCTCATAGTAGTGCTGCTTGATCAATGTTCAAGCACTTCTATTGGTTCTCCATGGCAACATGCCGTTTGGTAACGGGCTTAATAGAGCGTGACTTCAAATCAAATGCAGCCATACTCATGAGATTCCCAGAGGAAAACCTATGCATGTACACTGTTCCAATGAGCTGTGCCAGGGGAGTGGATAGGCAGGTGTTTGTAGTGAACAACTTTAAATTACAGCTCTACACTTGGAGCCAGACTGGTCTGATTGCACATTTACTGTTTGCATGCACAAAGGTGAGTGATGTCTGCCTTTATAGTGTAGTGGTAGAGTGAGTATTAGACCCTTCATGGCTTTATTGCTCAGGGTATATAATATGCTTTCATAAAAACGTAGTCTTATAGCAATATGGAAAAGATTCTGAATCTAAATTTATTTCTCTGTTGCATACCTAAAGCTTGCAGTGAGCTGCTAACTCCATCGCTAGATCGAAAACCAAATAGTTTTGTAGCAGTGAGTGTAACTACACCTCCTCAGGCATTCTGGACAAAGCATGCACAGACAGAAATTATTGAGGTAAGTGGAGAGGTACTCCTGGAGTAGATTTAAAATTGAAGCTAACACGGGAAACATTTCTCCCTAACAAATATCACCTTGCATTAATTTTTGCCTTTTTTGTTTATGATTACAGGGAACAAGTAATCCTATCTTTCTAAGCAGCATTGCCTTTTTCCAAGACTCTCTTATCAATCAGATGACACAAATCAAACTCTCCGTATATGACGTCAAAGATAGATCTCAGGGAACAGTAAGTTTTCTTTATTCTGTTGCCTGCCCAGTCAGTGTGGAGCAAGAGAGGCAAGGAGATAAAACTAGTAACTTTTGTGGAAGAAAGCAAAGGGGTAGCTGCATTAGTCCCATAGAAGGCAAGGTGGGTAGGGGAAGGAGGTACAGAAATGTTGTGAGATGGAGTTGGCACAGTGGGGAGCATTGCCAGTTTTCTCAAATAAGGCTTGTCTGCATCAGGTTTGGAAACGGCTGACTTAAATTGAGGTTCTGTCACTTGTTCTCTTACCTTGTGGATCTCTTTACTGAATTAGGTAATGAATGAGATCCAACACTCCTAAGTGAGGCCTCTAACCTGTGCCAAAATTTTGGGCCAATTTGGCCCATAATAAAACAGTCCTTTTCAACAGAGCTGCAAAATTCCAGAAATTGCCCTGCCCTGATACCTTAGTGATTTTGTTCAGGGGTAAGATTTGTTCCCTTAATGAAAAAAGTATAAGCACCAGCCCTCCCATGTAACTAATTGGATCTGTGGGCAGCTTAGGCCATTTATTCTCATATTGTTGCCCAGAGTACTGTCTGGTTTTCCATGGCTTCCTCAGAGGCAGTAGAGCTGTCCCTCTCTGTATTGTGCTTCGTGGGGAGGCTCTGGGGAAAAAGGAATATCTCCAGAGGAGGCAAGTTCTTCAGGAGGAGCCAAGTTCGGGTCAGGAGGCACTGTGAAGTGTTGACCTAGTCAGTCTGAGCCCCTTTCAGTCATTGCTTTCAGTGTTCCTGTATTGCTGGGTCTAAGCTTGTTTATATTGAGGTATCTCCACTCAAATCCTAGTGAAAGAAAATGCTTGTTGTCCTCCAGTAGAAAAAGGATTTTTGATAAATTACCAAACTTATTAAATTTTAAAGAGTTTTAATTAGTTATGTATGGGCATATGTAATTATATTTTTGTTCTCAGAATTTTGTGCATAATAATTGTATTTTGGGCTAAAGTGCTGTGGACAAAGCCTTTGTTCATTGTAAAGGTAAATAATTACAATTCTGCTACTCATCTTGTTTCAGATGTATTTGTTGGGTTCTGGGATGTTCACTGTAAAAGAACTTCTTCAGGAGAAGAATCACAGGTTGCACTTAACACTAAGGTTTGTAATATTCTCCTCAATTCAGGAATTAATTCTCAATTCTTGAAAGCATGCTTAAGATGTGGTGAAAACTGTCTGTGAGATGTGATGAAAACTTTTCGGTAGGTTGCTTGGTTTTTTAGTTCCAGGCCACTGTTGAAGAAAAAATATTGTATATTGTGTGATAATTGAAACATGTAGAACAAGACCCTTCCAAAGTGGTGAATAGTGTTAGACATTGGTTCTAGTTCTACAAGTCAAGAAAGTATTGCCAAGACATTTTTAATTTTTGTGCATTTCGTCCTATCACCTTGGCATATTTGTCCATGGAGTGACAAAATAGAGTATTTTTAACTGTGCTGATATATAAAGAGCCTGCGATGGGGACAATGAAACCCATTGAAATGGGGTTATCTTAGCTATTTGGAATACTTTGGCTTAGATAAATCTAGAGTTTATTTACTATTTCAACACCTATCTGTTGCTAAATTGAGATCTGTTGCTAAATACTGTATTTATCAATATAATGCACTAGGAATAGAAGGAGTCCCATTACAGCAAAATTGAGTGTAATTTTCTTGTTTAATTCTTATTAGAAACTTTAGTGGAAGGAACATGACTCGGGAGGGAATGAAAAAGAGGATGTGAGTCTAATGCCAGTCCTTAAGGTCTAATCATAGGAATCAAACCACACTCTTGAACGCCACTGTGAGACAAAGTTAAGTAGAGGGTTGGGAAAGAATGAAGAAAGCAAAGTGAGATTAAGGAGAGAACTCTGATGTGTAGTAGTATGTATTGAAAGTAGGACAGGCATCCCTGTCAGAGAAAGCAAGGGCAAATCAGTTGAAAGGGGTAAGCATAATCGTGAGACTGAGGAAAATGGTATTCCTATCAGTATAGTCAGCACTGGAGACAGTCACTATGATGAACTCGCAGAAATTTCTTAGCCCAGACACAACTAACAAAACATGGGCAAAGCTTTTCATGCTAAGAGAAGAGATGGGTAAGGTTTTCAGCTTTTCCACAACGTGTTGTAAAGAAAAAATTTACATGATTTAACAGGGGAGAGCAGATGAGGGAAATGAATCACAAAAGGCACCAAAAGATTGACGTTGATGATGGATAAGGTAGTCTTAATTTGTCGTAGGTGTGAAGATGAGGGTGTTTTGAGGGAGATGAAGAAGAGGAGGAATGTGATGGCAGGAGTTTCATCGTTCTGTGTTAGACATGGTTATTCTGTTAGCTTTATTTTTCCATGACTAAGTTGAAAATGGACTTTATTATGCTCTGGGTTTTTGATATCAAGTATATGCTGATTATCAATATGTGTGAATACATACATGTCTTCTGATTGTCACATAACCTGTCACATGTGTAAGCTGGATGCTGAGTAATGTCTATAAACATGCTGCGTATGCATATACCTATTCTTGTAGTCATCTTGTGTGCTTATTTCTTTTGCCTCCCCAGTATTGTCTGTTCCAGAGACTTTATTTTTGTCTTAGTTGTCCCAGCATATTTTTACGTGTAAACAACAATTTTAAAATACCGGTTAGAATCTCTCTTAAAATAATAACAAAAAAGTCTCTGCCAAAATTACTGTATGTCATGGGTGGGGCAGAAAAAAGGACAGCCGTGGTAGATCTGGGTACTCGTGTGTATTTAAAACCCAGTAAGATTAGAGCTTTTACCCCACTTGATTCTCTGACTCACTCACTTCCCCCTCAGTCGTGTTTATATGGACTCGGCTATGGACTCCCCAGCAGGGAGATGAAAACTACTGGTCTGGGAAGGTGGGACAGAAAGTTGTGTCAGTTTGTGCTGTGCAGCTCCTCAGCTGTTAGTGACCAGGTCCCTCGGGATCTCTGTCATTTGTTTCCATGCAACTTCCTGATCTCCAGGATCTTCCTCACATCAGGGATCTTTCCGCCATTGAGAATCTTCACCTTCTTCCTAGACCAGTTTTCAAAATCTTTCTTTTTAGTATTGGCTTTTATTTCTGAAATATCAGGCCCCCATTTTTCCCAATCTAAATAGACTATCTGCAGAAGCACAAGATGTGATCGGCTTCCTAACCGGTGACTTTGACTAACTTCCCTATTAAGTGGAAGACTTGGGATGTGCTACTTCTGTTTAGTTCATGCATAATCAAAACTTACCAGTTGCAGCTGTACCAGTTGCAGCTAGAAAGTAGCAGGCTACGGACTGTGAGTTAGAAAGTTCGGTTTCAGACTTTCACACACGCAGGCACACGCATGTGTGGATGTGTGTCCAATTATCTGCTCCCTGTTAATGCCTACAATTTAAGCTGGTTTTGCCTACAACAGGCTAATTGTAAAATCTGAATTCTTTCTGGTTTTACAGAGGTGTTGAAACGCATTCATAGTTTTAGGTTGACTTCAATTAGGAGGTCTGTACAGCATCCCTGCAGAATGAGGGGAGCATTTTTCTGTTGGAGTAACTCATTATAAAAATATGAAAAAGGAAGTTGAAAAGCTTCCTATTTAAAATGTTCATTAATTTTGAAGATTAATAGTCTTTTATAAGTGTTCCCTTGTTGATAAACAGGTCCACCTCCAAAAAAATCTCAACGCAGAGTATTTGTTGCAGGTCGGCTGAAAGTGACCGTGTAGGTAACATTACAGTTATTGGATGGCAAATGGAGGAAAAAACTGACGAAAGACCTCCAGTGACAAGGTCACCTGATACAATTAATGGAAGGGTGAGTATGAGCATTGTATCAAATTCAGAAAAATGCAGATTTATTGCCAGCATTGAAATAAGCTAGGTTGACGTCTGCTGTCAACTTTCCTGTGCATCTTGATATTTAGTAGTGCTTTACAATTTCAAAATACTGTAAAGAGCAGCCTTATGGTAATGAAGTGGTTTTGTATTATGTAGAACTCTTGGTGCTGATTTTGGGGGTTAAAAGTCTAAGGGAGAATTTTAGTTTGCAGTGATTAAGTTTTAGCTTCAGCTGCTCATGTCCTTCATCAGAATAGGCTTGTGGAACTGTATGTTGGTGCTCTTGGTGCATTGATGACCAGTTTCACAGAGATGCGGTATTCCACTTAACATTGTGAATTTGAAGGTTGCACTCAACAAATGGGGATGCTCAGGGAATTTCCAGAATTTTTACAGGCAACTTAAAAGATTATAATAAAAATGAGCATGTTACTTGAATACTGGATTTTTTATTTTTTTTTCTGTTCCCTAAATATTTGAGAGCAGATATTTATAGTGCTTTCTCAGCCTAGACATATGCTTAATTATGTAAACCTTATGTTCTGAATAGCCTGGTGATAATTGCACTCATATCTGTGTATCGCAATCACAATGTTGATTAGTATAATTTAGTATCCAGCCAGACTTGTAGCTGCTCCCTATTGGTGCAGTACCTTTAAGGACTCTGGAGCCGTGCTAACATAAAGTAGTTGAAGGGCTGGATGAATATGTTTACAGAATTTTGAACTGTGCAGTAGAAGTAAATAGGAACGCTTACGTTGGAGGGTTTAAGTGGATTTATTATTTCAGCTTGCAGTATTTTTTGTCCACAGTAAACATTTGAAATATTTATTTTAACCATGCGTTATGTTGAAGTCTGCATCATAGGGTCATCACTGCATATTGCCCTGGCAGTGAGGTTTTATTCTTTACTTTTTGTGGTTTTTGTTTTTGTTTAGACTGTGTTGCCAGTTGATGAAAGTTTAACAGAATCTTTAGGAATCAGATCTAAATATGCTTCATTACGGAAAGACGCACTACTGAAATCTGGTAAGCTGCTGTGGGCTGTAACAAGTAGGCTTTAGGCATCAGTAAAAGCTAATCTCCTGCTGTCTGCCTGTGGCCCCAGGGCATTTAAGCAGATGTTTCTTTTGAATAGGAACAGGCTGCTGACTGAGCAGCCCTTTGAGGGTCATACAAGAATAAATTATTTTATCATATGTACTATTTTGAATAGTGAAAACAGCAGAAGTAAACTTTTGTCATTAAGTTGACTGTAGTATAAAATTTTGCATGCAATTTGCTAGTCTGTTCCTAAGCAATCGTTGTGGGGTCAGGGGAGGGACAGAGGAAAGCAGTTGCTTTAAAAAAATATTATTGAAGGTTAGATTTCCTGCAAATGATCGTATGAGAGGAAAATGCACAAAACAAACAAACAAACAAAAAAAGGTATTAAAAAAGTTGAGTATGTATTTCATTTCCTTACCAGTGTTTTAAATCATTTGGAGGCTCTTCCTGCAAACATTGGAAGAACGGTCATTGCAGAATTGGAAAGCTAGACTTTGATGCCTGGTTCAACCCAATCTTTACAGCAGTGTGTTACAGCACATGAGTGAATCAAAGCCATTTACTTTTTAAAAGGAGAGACTTTGTATGCTTTTAATTCAAACCTTATGCCTAAATAACATGATTTTAATTCTTCAGTGTTTGGTGGCGCCATTTGCCGAATGTATCGCTTCCCAACCACTGATGGAAACCACTTGAGAATCTTGGAGCAGATGGCTGAGAGCATCCTGTCGCTGCACATCCCTAGGCAATTTGTGAAGCTTCTTCTAGAAGAAGATGCAGCAAGGTGGGTTCAGGCCAGTTTACATGTACAGTTATACAGTAGTGATATGGCTGTTACTGAGTTACCAAGGAATATATCTGTGTTAATGCACAGAGGCATTGGAGAAAAAAAATAGCAAAAGCAGCAAGTTGCTGACTGTACAGTTACAGTGAATAAGATTTCACGTCAAGAGTATAGAGATTGAACTTGAGTGTATGGTAACGTACAGAGGTGCTGATGGGAGACAATTGTTGGCATAGTGAACGCTTAAAATCATACTACAGTTAGCTGCACTTAGGGGTTATCTGTTGCTCTCACAAAACTATTGATAAGGCCACAGAATATAGTATTCCATAGCTGCGTGACTGTATTAGGACCAGCTCATTAGAATCCGATTAAAGAGGAAGAGATCAGTGACCTGCTATGCCGCTTGGATGCACACAAGTCTATGGGACTGGATGGGCTACACCCAAGAGTACTGAAAGAGTTGGCAGACGTGCTCGCCAAACCGCTCTCCATCATTTACAGCAAGTCATGGCTAACAGGGGAGGTACCGATGGACTGGAGGGTGGCAAATGTAACACCCATCTACAAGAAAGGCAAAAAGGAGGATCCAGGAAACTATAGACCTGTCAGTCTGACCTCGATACCAGGGAAGGTCATGGAGCAGGTCATCTTGAATGCCATCAAAACCCACATAATGAGCAACCAGGGGATCAGGCCTAGTCAGCATGGGTTTATGGAAGGCAGGTCCTGCCAGACGAACCTGATCTCCTCTATGACAAGGTAACCAGATTATTGGACGAGGGAAAGGCTGTTGATATTGTATATCTGGACTTTCAAAAAGCATTCGACACTGTCCCCCATACAAATCTCGTGTTAAAACTGGCTTCACATGGCCTGGATGAGCATACGATCCGCTCGATCAAGCACTGCTGTCTGGAAGGTCCCAAAGAGAGATATCAAGGTGCTGGAGCGAGTGAAACGAAACTAGTGAAGGGGCTGGAAAACACATCATATGAAGAGAGGCTGAAGGAGCTGGGACTGTTTAGTATGAGGAAGAGGAGGCTGAGGGGAGACCTCATCACTCTCTACAACTACTTGAAAGGACACTGTAGAGAGGTTGGTGCTGGTCTCTTCTCCCAGGTAATTAATGACAGAATGAGAGGGAATGGCTTCAAGCTCCAACAGGGTAGGTTTAGACTGAACATTAGGAAAGAATTCTTCACAGAAAGAGTGGCCGGGCATTGGAATAGGCTGCCCAGGGAGGTGGTTGAGTCACCATCTCTGGATGTGTTTAAGAGACGATTAGATGCAGTGCTGGGGGATATGGTGTAGGGGAGGACTTTGTAGAGTAGGGTAGATGGTTGGAGTCGGTGATCCCAAGGGGGTCTCTTCCAACCTAGACGATTCAATTTGATTCTATTCTACTTCATCTTTTTGTATCTATAATAATTTCTATACTTCAATACACGTAATTTTTTAAACATAGTTTATTTTTAATATAACGAGAAAAATGAAGTTGAATTACAAATAAAACATATCTCAACTCTTCATAGGTGGGGGGATGTCTGGATAGATGAGGCAGCATAAATGAAAGAGTAATAACTCCAGCTGCTGAGAATTTTGAGAAAGGAACAGACAACACAGAAGCCAGCTGAGCAGAATGAGTAATTAAAGTAGCAGACAGAGAAGAAGAATCTAAATCACTTTGAAGGTGAACTTTGAAAAAGTCAGTTGACTTCTGTGCTATGAAAACAAAGCAAACATAGATGACAAAAGCACTGACTCCACTCAGTGAGTTAAGAGCTGGCTTTGAGAGTCAGAAAAGTAGTTTTGAATGGAATGCAAACAGAATAAAAGCAAGTAAAATGAGACAGTGTAGGACAGTAATGACTTTTTCTCATTTTAGGAGGTAGGAGAAAGAAATCTGTTTTGTAGGTCTATTCTGAATTTTCTTCTTTTTGAAGCAATTAACTCTCTTCCAGGCAACATACTCATTTATAAGTTTTACTTCCCATAACATGGGAACATAATGGTTTGTGTATTCTTTATAAAAGCCAAATTTGGGACAGTAAAATAATTTTAGCTGTATTTTTGACTATTTGGGTTTTATTTTGGCTTTGTTTGAACCTACTCCTAGAGACCTAGCTAAGCCTGACCTTAATTAAAACTATCTAGTGTTCTCATTATCCTATATTAATATGTTTCAATACCTTCGGGATAGAAGTCCCAAAGTCTTTTGTGAAAGAAAATAATTTAAATCCATATTGGCAAAAGTAGTCTACAGTGCTTTCAGGTATATTCATATTTTGCAAAAATGAAAAATTCTTACGGGAAGATGGCAGTGACTTTTTGTAAAGTATGGAAAAACTAATGCATGACATGGCTGAGTTCCCAAAGTTCACATTGATATTTTCATTTTTTTTTGCTGCTGTTGAATTTTGGTTTTTAGTTATATGCACTTAGTAAGAACCGTCAGATCTTAGATTCTAGAGAAGGAATGCTGTATCTTGCCTAGATGTCCTGCTACAACTTTGGTGGAGGGGGCTTGGGATATGCCATTATGCATTTAGAAATGGGTTATTCATTGTTTGTTTTAGATCTTTGTTTCTCTAGAGCTTTCCTCACAGTAGATTTAAAAGCACCTATTCATTATGAGGTACAGCCATAATAATGTAAATATTTGGCAAGCTTATCCATAAGGTGCAGTCTGTGATTGATGTAGTTTAAGGACTTGAAGATAGTAAAGGCACAATTTAGAGTGGTTGGGGGAAAAGGGTGTGGGTTTCTGTAAGAACTGTGGACAGTGAAGTTTTTTAAGGCATTAGCCATAAAATGTGACTGTTCAGAGGCTTTTGCTAAAATTATATAGAGATCAATAGATACATATGGCGTACAGTTGTGGGTTAATACACAACCCAGGTGATTTCTAATAGGACTTTGTATGGTCTGAATTGCGTGGCTCAAAGGTAATAGGACTTTTCTGTAATTACTGAGAAAGACTCCCTTCTCTTTGTTCAGTTGAGGTGACCCTCAGTGACATGCACAATCACACTTTGTATTCATAGACTCTCTCAGATTTGGCCAAGTGCTCTTTTCTCCATTCTCTGTGCTCCAGCCCAGAGGAATGCTGGACAACTACACAAGCACAGCTGCTTCTGTCTTAACATCTGGTGACTTTTAAAATGTCCTTGGATAATCCCAACTGCTGTCTCTTACATAAAGCTCTCCTGGGACAGAGCTCTTTGAAAGGAACTGTCTAATCAGGGGGATATTTTGACTACCTAATTATTTATGGCATGCACATCCCCTGCTGTCTTAGCCCTATGGGGCAAACAAATAAACCTGAAGTATTAAGCTGTGAATTCACTTCAGAAGACCTGGGCTTAGATGACTAGTTTTGAGCAGGGAGCTTGTCAAGGTAGTCGTAATAGCATCTTATGCAGAAGCAGTTTACAAAATGAAATTGTCTTTTTCTAAGTCACTGATAAATATAGTTTACACTGTTGCCTATTGGCAAATCAGTCATTATTTTGATAATATCCTAAATACTGTGGAGTGAGAATTGCTCTGTGAAATGTTGTCTTAAATTATATATAGACAATTGATTAAAACTATGGATTAGGGATATTGGGAGAACTAAAAAAATAACTGCTAGATCCTTTAGACAGATTATTTTTCTACCTTTTCTGGGGTAATGTGCTGTTGAATTGTGTCTGGTGTTGACTTGTTTACTTTTTCCTTTCTTTCTTTATTCCAAATAATATCCTAATACAGGAAGACAGTAATACAAGCACGACATGAAATACACTGAGTATTTCGCAGCAGCACTGTTGGGGAGCAGTATGTAACAAAGGATTGCCATGTGTGAGTGAAAACCTAGCAGTCAGGGTGCAGTGGGAAAGCCAGGGGTTTTCCTGTTCATATTTTGGGATACCCAGTTGTCCTTTATTCAGTTTACAGTGAAACTTGAATGCCTAAAATCCGGAATCTCAGATGGTTTTGTTGGCTCATCTTTTGTCTCTCCAAACCCTTATTGATGCTTTCCTTCCCTGCCTGGCCTTCTAAACTGTTGTGTAGATACCTGGCCAGCGCAGATACTCCTTGTACCTAATGTCAGAGAAGTGCTCATCTCCCACCTAAACTCTGTCGATTTAATTTGAGAGCCACCAAAGTTCTGTGCAGTAGCCTAAAAAGGTCCTCCTTGTCCCACGTCATCTGACATGATGACAGTGCCCATCATTTGCAAATCATCATATAGTTTGAGAACTCCTGCAGAAAGGTGGGAAGCTTTGGTTTTTACCAGCACCTGAGGCTCCTGGGGGAATACAGTGTACTCTGCCTGTAAGGAATGTATGTATCTGGGGATAGAACTTAACAGCTGTGCTTTGGGTTGTATGTTTGGAAGCATTCCCAGTCTGGTGACCAGGTAGACCAGAGTGAATTGAGAATGTGTCAGCTAAGGATGATGCTACATCGATACAATGTGAAACTCATTCTTGGTCAAATGGGCAATGGAGCTAAACACTTCTCTTTTTCCTTTCCATCCCCGCTCCTAGGGTTTGTGAACTAGAAGAGTTGGGAGAACTGTCTCCTTGTTGGGAAAGCCTTCGTCGTCAAATAGTCACTCAGTACCAAACAATTATTTTAACTTATCAGGAAAATCTAACTGACCTGCACCAGTATAAAGGTGATTTCCTTTTCATAATAACATGATACTTCTCAACTGTGATTGTTAGTGCTTCTCTGAAATTGGGAACCCAGAATGTTTTGGTTTGATGAGTAAAAAATACTAATTTTAGATTTTATTTTCTTTATTTATTTAGATTTTATTTTCTTTATTAATACTTGTTGTGAGTTAGTCTTCTAATTATCTGGGAATATTTGTCTGCTTTATTAATTCTCTTATTTTACCCTAAAAGTAGAGAACAATTATGAAAGTAACAGAAAGATTTTTCTTGTCTCTGCTTTACTTTCAGCATATAGCAAATGATGAATTAAGCTCCTTGAATGTTTTAGCATAAGTAGAAGCAAAAGGTTTTTATACTTACTTTTCTCCTGCATTTCTCAGGTCCTTCATTTAAAGCCAGTAGTTTGAAAGCTGATAAAAAATTGGAATTTGTTCCTACGAATTTACATATACAGAGAATGAGAGTCCAGGATGATGGAGGATCAGGTATTTTTTTCTTTCTCTCTTTGGTCACCTTATTTTGTTACTTTTCTCTCCATTTTTTTATTTCCATCCTCAATCGTTTAGCGAAGTTTCTACAAGCTACTGCTCTGTAGTACTAGTGCTACTTGCAATTTTTGGAGCATCTTCTATTCTTGGATTCCAAATCTCTTTGCGAAAGAAGAGGTGTAAGTATAATTATCGCTATTCTGCAGGTGGCAAAGCTAGGTTCTGGAGTTAACTGTACCCTAGGTGACACAAGTCAGCCTTTGTACTAGGTAATATATTGGATTAAGCTGCTGTGTCCCTTCCAGTCATTTTGAATTGTAGCAGAATAGCAAAGTTTCAGACTAGTTTTTGAGTTTCCGCAATTATTTGTCCTCATTAAAGATGACACGCTTTCATTTGTAAGTCCTTTTTATCCATCCCAGATCAGAACTACGACATAGTCACCATAGGAGCACCGGCAGCTCATTGTCAAGGCTTTAAATCAGGTGGCTTGCGGAAAAAGCTGCATAAATTTGAAGAGGCAAAGAAACAGTAAGTAGAAATGTTATGTCAGCTATTATCATGCCTTTTTCTCCTGGTCCATGCTCAGTGATTTGGAAAATCACTCCATTCTATGTTTTTGTTGCACTTCATTCAATAGTTCTACTATACAATGTGAAGATTATTCTGTGGTTTTTTTCCCAATGAAGAAGAGGGAAAACAGTTTCACCTTTATATTAACATATTTTTTATTTACTGCTGTGCTCTTTCTAATACTCTTTTAAATTAAATCTTTAATTTTCCTGAATACTTTTTGCTTCATTTAGTTTAGCTATTTTAGGTGTTGGGTTTGGGTTGTGCCTAATTGTGGATTAGGAAATTTGTCTGTAGAACCTCCTCAGCTGCACTGCAACATGCTTTCAACCCATTATTTTCAGGACACTTTCACCCCTCTCATAGCTTCAAGATCCTGTTGCTAAACTCTCTTTAGTATGGAACAGCAGTGCCTGATAGGGAAATTCTTTGTTGGCAACTTGGGTTTAGTTCTGGGGCTATTGCTGGAGGCTTTTCTGCGTTGTCTCAAGGTTTATGCACGGATTTGGCTTCTGAATCTGGCCTCACTCTGCTCTACAGACAGAATACTTGATCTCCACAGTCCTGTCTTCAGGGACTGTCTAGTTACCTCTCTGGAAGTGCAACCATGTGTACTAGAGGAAGGGGTGGAAATTGGGGAGGTCACATGTGCTAAAGGGCAAGTGAGCATGGCATCCAGTCCAGCTCCCAAGGGAGAGATAATGCTGTCTGGGTCTGCATTACTTTGGTTGCAGTATGGAGAATTTAAGGAGCAATGAGAGCAGCAGGACAAGGAATCATTGTATCCAGGGAAAAGGAGATACCACTATTTGATACCACTATTACTTTCTGAAATAACCTCCTTCTGTCAGCTTAGCTACTGAAGCGGGCCTCAGTCCTGCAGTATCTAAGTTGCCGTGTCTTTCCCCTTCCCCCCCTCCCTGGTAATTAAACTGATCAGAGAGCTTAATTTCTATCCAGTACTTTTCCTCTAAGCTTTGCAGAACTGTTCCTCCCGGGTTCATGAAAACTGCAGGTTCAACATTTGAAGAATAACTTTTCTTTTAAGTACGTCTATGTTATCATAAAAACCAGTATAGTAGAACTGTGAGATCCATCTCCTTGGTTTCATTGTAACATAGGTAGCATTCAGTTCTTTCTTCTCTCATCAGAGTAACTGTGCTTGGTGCATCCACAACATTTTCCCAGAACAACACATGGGCATCTGGAAGTCTGTGTTTTTTCGCTTACAAGTTTAATCGTTATGTACCCGCCTTGTTGCAAAGATGACTCAAATAAGTTATTTCCCCAAACATCCTTTGTTTTGTTTTCTGCTTTTGGTATTTGCTAACAATCTGCTAATTTTATTTTGGTTTTTTGTTTTTTTAGCAGTTATGAGGAGTGTTGGTGAGTTTTCTGTTTCTGAGAGTTCTGGAGAGAGGGTTTCTGTTCTTTGGGTTTTATTTTTCTGTTCTTTCTTTTCTTTGGCAAAGATCTGGTGTGTTTTAAAGTGTGCAGGGCTTTTTAATGTCATGCATCACGATATCCCTAATTGTGCTCTAAGTAATTGTATCTGCTTTGTAGAACATGACGTGTGAATGAATTTCATCTGCAATGTTTGTTTTTAATGAACAGCTAGCTTTCTGGCTCTCTCTGATCATATAAGTTAGAAAGCTGAAGATCAGAACACAAGAATTTTATATCTTTTCCTCTGCTATTTCCAGTGAAAGCTGCCTGGAGAGAGAAACTGTCTGCCAGACATGGAAGAAAATTAAGATAACTCTACATATTTTTAAATCCTTATGGTGGTAGATTGGGCATGGTTTATATTTTTGTAACCCATGTCTTCATTTAAACATTTTCACTTAACCTTTGTTACTATATTACAATGAGAGCTGTTCATTTGAAAAAGCAATTGCAGGTTGGAAAGTAAATATATGTGAACTTTACACCATAAATTTCCCCCTGATCATCCCAGCAAATGTTTGTGATTAAAAAAATGTATTAATTCTAAATCAGATTTCAATATGTTGCATGGCCTTTCCTGCCAAATACGTCTTTATGCATGTTAACCACACTGTCGTGGAAAGAAATTGCTCAGAGGAATTGTCACTAAGATCACTGGTCTATAGAGAGCACAAGTCATGTACAGGGAAAGTCCTAAAACCTGAGATCAATTTGCTGTATGGTGTAGCAGTACTGGGGAGTGGTTGTTCTCTGCTCCACTCAGGCGGGTGACCAGAGGGATGCAGATAAGGAAACTCTTTCAAAAATCACTTCTGCATTGTATCCTTTGAAAACAAATCCACCATCTTCACTTGTAATGGAGCTCAGACAGATACTGGGATTAAGCTCCCCCCTTGCCTTAATATCAGTTAAGGGACAAGAATTGGTATTTGTGGCAATGATTTTAAAGCATGCCCCATGCAACCCTCCTGTCTTACCTCACAGACACACTGCAGAAATTAACAGCATTGCTCTAGGGGTAGCAGAGGAATTCACACTCCTCAGAGGTCATGATCTGAGATAACTGCCTGAAAAATAAACTCCTCTCTATGTAGTCTCTCAGAGTAGCTGTGTCCATCAAACAGTGCTGAGATTGGTGCAAACACTAGGTTCTTCTATGCTGTTACTATGCTGAAGCCATTCATGACTGGAAACGAATAAAATTAAGATAATAGACAATTGGTGTTATCTCGTGCTTGATGCCATGTCATGAACAGGCATGAACACTTGATGCCACGTCATGAATACTTGTCACAGCTGGAGCTGATGTAAAGGCCTGATCTTTGTACAGCTTTCTTACTGGGAGGGAAAAAAAAGCATATTGCCTGGCAAAGAGAGTATTGATTGCTTGATTCCAAATAGTTAACTAAGAGCACAACTTCAGCTTAAAGGTAATTTTCTAAACTAAAAGGCAGCTTTTGTGAACAGCTCTTCTCAGGTAGGATTAAATCACCCTTTAGAAGTGCTGTTCTCTCTCCAGTAGTTACAGAGGGAGTCCAAGCATCTGTCTTGGGCTGGATAAGCAACTTCTGTAGACATCTAAACTCAGAGGACATAAACTATTCCCTTCCACTGCCAAGTAGGCAATACCCCAATATAAAGATATGTTTTATTAGTATAGTTCATGTCCCTTACTGTTAAAAAAAAGCCAAAATTTGGTATTGCTTTATATTGTTACAGCTGAGTTTATAATAGGGAGAGTTGTACCGTGTCCCTTGTTTAGTATAGGAAATGTGTACTAACAGAAGCTACACCAAGGGCAGAGATATACTTTGTTTTTTATGTATCATAAGATTGCTTTTGCTGGTGTAGCTTGAATCAGGCTTGCAATAGAGGAAGGGATATACTAGCAGAAGGATTTTTTGTTAATACCACAGTGTTTGCATCATGGATCTGAGTGACATTTCTGTGTTAGAAGGAGTGCAGATTTTCTTTTCATGGGGCTAGTAGCTATGTGATAAAACAGGTTTGTAAACCAGGCCTCAGTGAAGCATCTGTGTTGTAAGGAGAGGGAGAGTGGGGCAAGCTGTCTTTGCAAACAGTGGTTCTGTCTCTGATGGCAAATCTATCATCCACATTCTCCGCAACAAAATTGTCCCTCTGGTAAACAAGAAGTTCTGCCCACAGTCCCTTTGCATAAGGGATTAGTAAATCTGCATCTGAATGCTTTCAGTAAAGGCAGAGAAGGCTCTAGGATCATGTTCCTGCTGTGCAATTGCCCACTGGCCTTTCACTGTTGATTGCTATCTTAGGTAAATTTTTGTTGTCTGCCATTAATTCCCCAGCATGCTACTGTAATGTAATGTAATGTAGCTCTAGATCAATTTTTCCCCTAAAATTTGTCTTTCTTTTTCAGCACTTCAACAGGTTCCCAATCCATAATATACATCCCACAGGACATTGTTAGAGCAAAGGAAATTATTGCACAGATCAACACTCTGAAAACGCAAGTGAGTTACTATGCAGAAAGGCTCTCAAGAGCTGCCAAGGATAGATCAGCTAATGGCCTTGAAAGAACACTTGCCATTCTAGCAGACAAGGTAGGAGAGTAATACATTTCCACACTGAAGCACAGTGTATTTTTTTTCTGTATTCCCACAGCATTCTCCTGGAGAAACTGGTGGTTCATGGCTTGGATGGGTGTACTCTTCACTGGGTAAAAAACTGGCTGGAGGGGTGGGCACAAAAAGTTGTGGTGAATGGAGTTAAATCCAGTTGGCAGCTGGTCCCAAGTGGTGTGTACTGGGGACAGTTCTGTTTAATTTCTCTATCAGTGATCTGGATGAGGGGATTGAGTGCAACATCAGTAAATTTGCAGACGACACCAAGTTGGGCAGGAGTGTTGATCTGCTTGAGGGTAGAAAGGCTCTGCAGAGGGATCTGGACAGGCTGGATCAATGGGCCAAGTCCAACTGTATGAGATTCAACAAGTGCCAGGCCCTGCACTTGGGTCACAGCAACCCCATGCAGCACTACAGGCTCAGGGAAGAGTGGCTGGAGAGCTGCCTGGTAGAAAAGGACCTGGGGGTGTTGGTCAACAGGGGCTGAATATGAGCCAGCAGTGTGCCTAGGTGACCAAGAAGGCCAATAGCATCCTAGCTTGTATCAGAATTAGTGTGGCCATCAGGATTAGGGAAGTGATTGTCCCCCTGTACTCAGCACTGGTGAGGCCATACCTCAAGTACTGTGTTCAGTTCTGGGCCCCTCACTACAAGAAAGACATTGAGGTGCTGGAGCGGGTCCAGGGAAGGGCAATGAAGCTGGTGAGGGGTCTGGAGCACAAGTCTTGTGAGAAGCAGCTGGGGGAACTGGGTTTGTTTAGCCTGGAGAAAAGGAGGCTGAGAGGAGACCTTATTGCTCTCTATAACTACCTGAAAGGAGGTTGTAGCGAGGTGGAGGTCAGTCTCTTCTCCCAAGTAACAAGTGATAAGACAAAAGGAAATCACCTTAAGTTGTGCCAGGAGAGGTTTAGATTGGATATTAGGAAAAAATTCTTCACTGAAAGGGTTGTTAAGCGTTGGAACAGGCTGCCTAGGGAAGTGGTTGAGTCGCCATTCCTGGAGGTTTTAAAAATGTGTAGATGTAGTGCTGAGGGACATGGTTTAGTGGTGGACTTGGTAGTGTTAGGTTTATGGTTGGACTTGCTGATCTAAAGGTCTTTTCCAACCTAAATTATTCTATGATTATACCTTCAGTAGGTTTTCTTGAAACATCTATTTTACCTTGTTCAGTAGCATATTGTATCATGTACAGTTTTAAAGAAAAAGAAAATCCGACCAGCCTTCAAAATTTGCTGCTTTTTATTTAGTCTCCTACTTTTCACACTCTTGCCTTCATCTCCTCTTGAGAGTGCAGTAGACAGCAATGTCCTCTGGTTCCTTGTATTCATTCATCATATTTCAGAAATATGCATTCTTTGCTTTCTTTCATACCCTGTTTTTCCATAACCACATGCTTTTGTTGAATGTTCCCGAATCTTCTGTCAAGCAGCAGCAACTGGGCAAAACTTAAATAAATGAAACAATTCTGTAGTTTTCCACTGGTGAAATAAGGAATAAAGTTTACACATTCACAAGCATAGGCTTGACTGATAGTGATATGAATTAGTTATTTCTTGATGGATGCTAAGAGAAACCAGGCTGGACCTGCAGTGAACACAATCTTATTTACAGAGACAAAAAAACAAATACTGTTTTACTGACCTCTTTGGTCCTTGAAGCGGACCTGAAGGTTGTAAATTACAGTAATGGCCAATCAGTTTGCCATAAATCATCCCAGTGGAGGGGATATCCATACAACTTTGTAGAGTGTAAAAAGTAATGTGACCCCATGTAAATGTATTATTTATTATAATATTGACTCTAAATGAGTACAGTGTGTAGAACTGATCAGTGGGATCGTCTACAGCTGGACAATGTATATATCTAATGTAGAAGGGCTTGTTTGGCTGTTTTTTTTAATAGACATGTAGGCCAGATACTTTTCATATTCACATAACTCACAGAAATCCTTTGGTACAACACCACTAAATAAGATAGGGAACAAGTTGCCTTCATTAGTGGGTTATATCTGCAGCCCTACTCTTAGGTCTTGTAATTTCAGACAGAATGGTGGAGGTTAGGCATGGTCTGTTTGGTGTGGCAACTGTTGTGTGGGGTATAAAAATGTCTGTGCATTTTTCTAAGCTCTCATTGAATGGAAAGTAAACTGCAAATAAAGATGAATCGCACGTTTATTAGTGAAGTTTTCAATGATTGCAAAGCTAATATAGTAGTACAGACTCTGGGAATATACCATTTTTGTTTTGATATCCTATATTGTTTTTTAAGGCTATTCTGTAAAATGATTTTAAAGGCACCTTAGACACTCCTAAACAATGGTTAGTTTCTTTTACAGAACATGAGTTTGTTTTTTTTTTTTTCTTTCTGAAAAAGAATACAGTATAAATTGTGTACAGAATAATGAAAAGGTGTTAAAATGTAGGGGATTTATTGCTTTTTAGACCCGGCAACTTGTCACAGTCTGTGACTGCAAGCTGTTGGCAAACTCAATACATGGACTTAATGCTGCAAGGCCAGACTATATAGCTTCAAAAGCATCTCCAACCTCTGGAGAAGGGGAGCAAGTGATGCTAAGGAATGATCAAGATACACTTGTGGCCAGATGGACAGGAAGAAATAGCCGATCTTCTCTGCAGGTGGATTGGCATGAAGAGGAATGGGTATGTTTGCTTAGTGGAGTGATTAATATTTTCTTCGGTTTTTTTTGATGTGTTCTTGTATTTATAAGCTCTGTACCTACTCACCAGATATGCGTAGAATGAGTATTTTGGAGATGCTGGTCAACTAGCAAAGACACTTCCCCCATCCTGTGCTCAGTTACTCCTTGGCATGGGGGTACAAACAGGCTTTAATAAGTATTTCTGGATCTCTTAAACTGTGGAGATTGTTACAGTAGGTGCATGGCTTTTCTGAAGTTCCTTCCAAGGGAAAGTAAATAGCTTTTAAAGTAAAAAAACCTGACCGTACTACAAAGGGCTATTACATTCCTCCAAGATAAAGCATGTTTTACGTGTTAGCTGTAGAATTCAGCCTTCCTGACTTTTATTCTCATCTAAATATTTAGAACTTGCAGTCCATGTCTGTTTTGATTACAAACAGCATTTTAAAACCATTTGCACAAAGAATTTAAATGGTTTTTCTTACCAGACTGCCAATTGACATGAGAATTAGGCTGTGTAAAGTCTGTCATTGTGTAATATAAACAGAAGTGAATTAAATCTCAAAAATAGTCAAGATTAATTAAAACCATTGTTAATATTGTGAAGTATCAATTTAGAAAGGAGATCCAGTTCATTTTGGAAATGGATCCTAGCTAGTTTAATTGTTTTGGCATACTTTGGCTTATGGTCAAACTCACAGTAATGAGATACCAATAAAGCCAATTCAGTTATTTAGATAGTAATACAATACAGCAATTTCATCTGTATTCACCAAGTTATATGGGAAAAAAGATGTGTGATTGTATACAATTATTACGTAAAACATGAGTTTCAAGAATAAACAATAGTGCCAACTGGAAATTGGAACAATATTGCAGGAAGTGGGAATTAAAATTGTTCGGCAAATTTACTTGGAAAATAGCTTTGCAATTTATCACACACAAGTCACATCACTACATATTGTTGACGTGGTGCTATACATTATTTGTATATCCAGAGTTTATGTGTGCACAAATGTAAACGCGATAGTCTAGAGGAAAATTTGCAGAGAAATTGTGACTAGAGTCACAGGAGGAAATACATTGCCAAGGGATTTGTTACCCGATGTCTCTTTTCTTTTTAAATTGAGAAATAAATGTTTTCTTTTAAGGAGAAAGTTTGGTTGAATGTTGACAAAAGTCTGGAGTGTATTATACAGAGAGTGGACAAACTTCTCCAGAAGGAGCGCTTGCAAAGTGACAGCTGTGAAGATGTTTTCCAGTGCGACATCAGCTGTACTAGTAAGAAAGGTAATCGGGACACTCGTGCCTACTGGATAAATCCAGAAGATTTAAATGAGAACTCATCATCCTCACCACCTTCATCATCCTCACCACCACCTTCATCCACACCATCCTGTGCATGCCATTCTCTCAGAAAGACAAGTGCGTATGCCAGACACTGCTTCTCACTGCTGCTCTCTTGCTGTGCGCTGGCATCATTCCTAAGCCTCCGTTACATCCTTCCATGTGTTTTTAGTTCAGCAGTGGTGTTAAGCACTGATGTCAGGCAGAAAGGGAGGGTGATGTACTGCGAGCTGTTAAGCCCATTACTTATTTTGAAATCCTGATCCCACTGAAATCATTGGCAAATCCACTGATGACAGTGGCATTTAGTTTTCACACTGGGTGTTTTAAGCTGGTAAAACAAGTGTTTGGGTTAGCTTATGTCAAACACCACCTGGTAGCTTTCCTGTTGGCTTCAGCTTCTTTGCAGCAATCAAAGCTTACCTCTATAAAAGATAAATAAAACATGAGGAAGTGCAGGCACTGCTGCAACACTAATGGTCCCAAATGGGCTGCCAAAGCATAGAAGGGGAGCCAAGAAGTCCTATTAGACTGAGCTGAACTTGGAGGAACCCACTGGAGTTTAAAGCAAATTTTAGCCCAAAGTGTCAAAAGCTGTGGTGCTGAGGCACTCAATTAGTTAAGACTTCCTGTAGCTGGAAGGTAGGAATTGGCAGTGCAAGCTCTCAGTGGAATAATGCTATCAAAATTTGAGGTAAAGTGGGTGCTGGAGGGAATCCAGGGTAATGCCATGAGCATGTGAATGAAAGATACCCTTACCAGTTTAGGTTGACAGTTTTGCAGCCGTGCATTAAATGTCAGAATTATTTAATTTTTTATTATTATTATTTATTTAATTTACATATGTACTTATTTGATTTTATTCTCACATTCTTTACATGTGGTCACTGTGATTTGGCCACTTCATAGAGCAGGTGTGCCAAGCTAAACTCTAGAAAGATTTTCCAGTTTCACAAAAACTTCTAGAAAGATTTGTGTTTTCATTTCCTTTTCCTGTTCTGTCTTATCGTTTGATGGCCCTTTGTCCCTTAATGTGTGTCTGTGACTTCATGTCCATCCCATTTTTAATGTTGCAGTTGAAGGCAGTACCTTAAGAAAAATAAAGCAAGAAGGAAGTTAAGATAAATGTTAATATATTTTTGTGTAGCTTTGTACATGTTATGTATGATTTGCTTAGCATCTTAAATTAACATGTTTTTCTGGATTAGACTGACATTTTTGTGTATTATAAAGGAACAGGAGAGTTAGTTCTTGTTTCAGAATGTGTTCTTTATTAATCTTTGACTAAATTTCTTCTACCGGTTTGATATATTTAAATGTTTTTGTTTACTAGCTAATTTACATGAAGTTTTATATGTATTTACAAGAAAGTTTTATCAGTAAACATCGATGCACCTTCATATCAATGATGAAAAGTTGTGGAATTTTAATATTAAAAAGAACAGAAAAAAATCTCTGGTGGATGATACCAGAAGCTTTTCCCAAGACAATTTGACGCTGAAAGCATTTTAGAACAATAATTTTCTTCCATTTTCAGTCAATCTTTTAAACATATGCTGGATCCTGACACTTATGCTATATAAAAATGGAACTAGCTGCACTTACCTACCAAAGGTTTTGTTTGTGCCAGGAGTTTCCGTAACATTTCCCTGCTGTTCTTCCAAAATAGGAAAGAACCTTTCCGTTTAATCCACAGAATCTGGGACAGAAACATTAAATCAAGAAATGTAGCAAGATTTAAAGCTAAGGGTTGTGTTTCCCAGTGTTGCCCAAGTGTGAAGACTAGATCTGAAGTCTGACTGCCAACCAATGTTGGGTGAATTTTACTTTAAAAATCCTGTAGAGAGAATCCTGTTTCTTAGGTATCTAGGGGAAACAGTGCTTGTAGGTCTCGGTAAGCAATTTGAATTGCACTTGGGAAATTTATTGTAAGCCGGGGTAAACTGAGTATTTGATCAGATCTGCATCTCATCAGATGGAATTTCTAAGTAATGGTCAGTATTTTTGACAAAGGAACAGGTTAAATACTGTTAAAAAACCCTTGTCTTACAGAAATCAATAGGTATTTCCCATTGAGTTACTTTCCTTAATTCCACACCAAATCTGGCCTGTTAAATGTTTTTAAATTAGAAGAGGGTAGATTAAGACTAGATATTAGTTTTTTACAATGAGGGTAGTGAAACCCTGGAACAGGTTTGCCAGAGAGGTGGTAGATGCCCCATCACTGCAAACATTCAAGGTCAGGTGGGATGGGGCTCTGAGCAAGTTGAAGATGTCCCTGCGCATTGCAGGGGGATTTGGACTAGCTGACCTTTAAAGGTTCCGTCTGTCCCAGACCATTCTGTGATTCTGTGAATTTCCTTTCACTGTCACTTTCCACAACTGATCCTGGGAATAATTGAGAGACAAAGAAGATCCTTTCCCTAAGTTCAGAATCACAGCATTTTAAAGTTTTTATTTGTCGTGTATTCGAAGAACTAACACTTTTTCTGTTAGTAATTCTGAATTTTGAATAGATCACCCTGAGCAGAGTGCAGCCAGAAATTTTGTTGAAAACAATGTAAAAACCAGCAAACCAAGATAGTTCCAGAATTGGTAAGAGAGAGACAGTACAATGTTACTGAAGGACATTAGAGGATCTCCCCAGAAAATGAATGCTTGTGAAAGAAAAAACTGCCTGAAATAGTAGAGGGGAGATTTAAGAAATTCTTTTAACATGTATTTTTGTTATAGGCTTAGGTACTAAAATTGCATGGAGGCACATAGCTTCTTTAATGAACATGATGAGTTTTGATTTACTGAGAGGTTTTTATCTTGGATTGTCTAGTTCAGCTGATTGTCCTAATGCATACAATTGAATTTGGTATTTTCTCTTATTATTTTCAAATTCATAATTCACTGACTAGTGAATCTAGATATAAACAATAGAAGTTTAAATCCTGTTATCTTAACAAACTACTTTTCATTAATGCAAGACTTGCTATAACAGGATGCATATTATTTTTTTACTGTTTGGATTGCACTGTAGTGTATGTTCGTTTGACAGCTTGTGTGTGTGGAGCACTCACAGGCTTCACTGGTGAGGTTTCAGCCCTTAATATAAAATTTAATGCTTGTGTTACCTATCTCAGAAATTATGGAACAGAAATTTGTCTAAGATAGCAAAGTACTGTTTCTTTATTACTCTTGCCTCATGGGTGCCTTAATGTTATTTTCTGTTAAGTGCATTGAACTTACTGCTAGTCTTTTGCTCTTCTGTTTAGCAGCCTTACTGCCAGCTTATTCTATGATTGCACAAAACCAGTGGTTCTCAAATTGTGCCCTGTGGATTGCTGGCGATTGACAGTAAACTTGCTGGTAATCCACAGAGAGCCCCTGAGCTAGCAGGTACTGGCTTTCCTCCAAGTCCCCATCAAGGCGTTCCTCTGATCAGAAACAGTGGAGTGGAGGAGACAGCCCATGCCCTTGGTGCCTGCAGGCAAAGCAGTATCTCTGCTGAGCTCCTCTTCACTCAGTGAAAGTGTTTGAGAACCCTGGCATTGAACATTTGAGTTGCTTATGTTTAGAATATGTTGCTGCTCCTTAATCATGCATGTTGCCCCTCCATTTCTGTGCAGATAGCAGCCCCACTCCGGAAGAATCTGGCCCAGGTATGTGCGTTCATGGCTTCTGCTTATTCTGAAAATTGCAGGGGTTTGTTCATAATTAAGAACTGAACAAGTGCCTTGCTGTTGAGCTTGACCATTTTGAAATAGTAGTGCGATACCACATGAGTTACCTAAACATATTGAGAAGTTATTATTTCCTAAATAATAGTGCATGGGGGTATCTGGTAACTTCTCATGTCCAGGTATGGGAGAGCACTTGTTCATGGTCTCTGGTTTCTCCAGTTGATGTGTTTTAGCAAACTGTTGTAGGTGACAATGATTTGAAGCCTGTTCCAAATGTCATTGAAATCTGTGGGAGTCTGACATTTCAGACATTTCAGACATGCCCTTTTATATGTGCTGTTGAGCTGGCCTTTCTGAATGAGAACTCGAGCAGAACATGGAGCAGTCAAGAAGGATGATGGAAAATCTCTGTTGTGTGTACACACCAAGCAGTGTTGGGCACTGCAAATCTAATGTTTGAGAACACAGAATTTAGGAGACTTTCATCCCACTGTTAGCCTTCTTTCCTCTGTCCTTGTAGTTCCCCACACTTGTGTTGCATTTACAGGGCCTGAATAATAATATGCCTCTGTAATACCACTCTCTCACAGCTAGATGGCTGTAATTTCCCCCATTTGAGAGCAATTTTACCTAAGTTCAGTGACAGTTCAGTCTTTGAACTGTTACAGAATGGGCTCCTGGGTTTAGTGAAATGAATGGGAAATAAAGCCCCGGTGCAGGTATGATTTTCATCTTCACAAAGTATATTAATGTTCTTCTTAGCTCTCCACCCTGCTTCCTTCTATCACTGAGAAAATGGCTTTAAACAATAAAATACTCCACAAGTTTTTAATTCTTGGAACATCCCTTTAGTTTTTGCAAAATATGAATGTGGTGCATAAATGAATAATATTTATATATTTTTAAGATGAGAGTAATTAAAAGCAGTCAGGTCACCCCAACTAGGTACCCAGATATACCCAAAACTGCATCTTAAACTTACATGGCTGAAGCTGCAGTGTAGTGAAGCACTTAATGCTTGCTTCCCTCTGAAGCCAAATGTGATGTGACTGTGTGCTTAACTGGGTTGCCAATTATACTTTAATGGATCAGGGCTAGGCAACTACCACTTATTTAATAAATCTCTTTTTTAGAGATCATCAGTCCTTGCAACCTTGACCTAAACCAAGGGCAGCTGCAGGTGCCCAGTACTTTGATTTATGAATGCTAAGGGGTTTTTTTGGTACAAAAAGACTAAAAATATCTTTTCAAAGCTCTGGAGGACATTTATTTTAATAATATATTTATTGCTCTGGAGAAGAGAGACTCTTAGGTAGGGAAAAAGCAAAACCTTCTCCTGCCTGATATTATGTCCTTTATTTATACAGGCTTTATGTATTAGGCTCTCTTAACAAGACTATTTTTATAAAATAGTCAGCAGTGCATAGTCAGAGAAGGTCTACTATGTGAACTCATAGGCCTTCCCAGCGTCCCTCCCTCCTTCGCTCCCCCCTCCACCTCTTTTCAAAATACCACATTTCAAAGTGTACATTAAGGTATGGCTGTTGTGGTCAGCAGCAGTCATAAGAAAAATAGCAAAGATTTACAGGGCCAAGTCTGGCCCTTATTTACCAGCCAGAATTCAGTTGTAGCTGTCAGAGCAGAGACTGCAGGATTTGTCTCTTGCTGTACAATATAAAGCACTTAAAGCAAATTATAAGCATCCTGCTGGTTTGTACAGTGCCCATTTTTAAATGGAATAACTTTTAACATGAATTAGAAACGGGATTTGTGTCCCAGACATACCAACAGCTAGCTTGAACTAGGTCTCCAGCTGTTGTAAATCTGTGACAACTTGTTGTATCTCATTGTTTCAAGCCCTACATCAAGTCATCCTACCTATGGATCTGCCCAGTTGAGTCTGATCGTCTCATAGAACATGACAGCAGAGCTCAGGGTAGAGTGCCTGAGCAGAATTAGTGCCTCAGAATTAGTGCCTCGTGGTATTTGAAGGTGCCGTTTTGATAGATTTGATGGAAAATATAGTTTCAGTAATAAAGTTCTGTTAGGAAAAGTAATGAGGGGAAGACAGAAGGACAGGAAAATCCAGGTGAAAGTTGACACTTGGAGTTCTTTCACATTTATTTAAATGCTGCCAATGAAATGTTGCAACCTGATTTGAGCCTGGGAGTGCAATTCCTTTTATTCCTGTTTATTGTTAATAGCAACTACCATTGCCTAAAAAATTAAAAGACCACAGGTGACACCACTGTGGACTAGGTAGCAAAAAACATTTAGAATTTTGCAGACTTGACAAGGGTTTGGTTTTTTTCATGGCCGAAATTTTAAACCAAGAAAATACACAGCACAGAGGATTTTTTCCTCATTACCCCTGATGAGCCACTGCATTGCATGTGAGTACTGGTAGAAAAAAAGCATCTAACAATTGCTTTATCTTCAGAGAGGCTGATATACCACCCGTATACTTTGTGATTACCACAGATAAACATATCTTTCAAATGAAGTGCTGCCAGGCACACTACAATTTTAAATCTCCACTGAGTTAATAACTATATACGCGTATGTATATGCAGGCAATGAGATGATGATGATGATGTGCTGGAAGATCTTTTCAGTTCTTTTTGTCATTCTCATTTGTTTATAGAAAAGCTCTTAAGTGCAGCAAGAGAAACACTTAGTATCATCTGTGTTTTGCTTTTTAACTGTTCACAGAGCTATGTCATGGCATCTGATTTATTTTGAGAGAAAATACTTAATAGAATATAAACGAAAAGCTATAATTCCTTGTCTGTTCTTTTGATGTTTCCTGTGGTTTTTTATGGCAATGGAATAGAGCCAAACAACTTCCCCTTTGTGTAGTTTATTAGGTTATCTATCTGCTGCACAGAACTTCCAAAGTTCCCTTCTTTGGCTAGTTATCAAAGAAACGTTTATTATTACTAGCCCTTAGTCTTGCCTTTGAGTCAAAATCCCAAATAACTTCCTTTCAGGGGCTTGAAGTGTCTTATTCATGCAGGTTCTGATCTGTACATTGCCTTGTTCCTACAGCCAACTGGGCTGGGGATTCTGTGTGTTCTCTTTGTGACCTCTGGTTCTTTTAAAAAATAAAACATAATGTCCTTCCCTTCAAAAGGCAAAGTGTTCTGCTGTTTCAACTTTACATTAAGGAGGGCAAAACCAATGCCCTATTTCTAGGGGCAATGCCCCCTGCTCTATTTTCTTTTTATATTGCAGAAAGAATGGATTTTGGTGTAATAATTTTTTGTACAGTCATGGAAATGGGTTTTTTTAATTGGTGGTTGATTAAGACAAATGATAAAAGAAGGAAAGAAAAGAAACTGAGCTTGTGGGGCATTTTAAGGCACATTAAGAGCAATCTCTTAAGGAGAAGGAAGGCACCATGTTTGGGCTACTAAAATAGGACTTTGGCAACCCAGTTTCATTTCTATGCTTTCTGTGTAGGACCTTGAACGGAGTCCCTTTGGGACATATCTCATGCGTTTCAGTGGAAGTCAAGCTCCGAACTACCTCCAAGGACCTGGCTAACTCCCATCTAAATCACTAGACTTAGTGTTTCCTGCTAGCTAGCTCTAAGGCTTCAAAGCCACTCAGCAGACAGAGGTCACTTAAAAGAGTACCTCCATGAATTTTTCACTTCTCTGCCTCGTTATTCCTATTATTCCTATTCTTACATCACTGAGGTGCAACAAGGATTAATAAGATGGTGAAGCAGTTGAATGGATACATATGGGTCCACAAAATATTGAAAGGCAAGATATTTGGGAGAAATCTCATTGACAGAAATGGCTAAGCAGATGTTCACTATTTCTGATATACAATGGACTCCATACTGTCTGTCCATGTGTGCACTATGAAAGGGTGTGTTTGAACATGCACAGGCAGTGATATATGCTTGTGTATATAAATATTCATCTTGTTATACTTTCCAAATCAGCTATTGTATAGCCTGGTCTGTGGGCACAAATCTGGGAGCTATTACATGGTCGGGAAAGTCATAACAGCCTTACAGAGTAAAATTCTCCATGTTTTCCTCCTGCGATAACCACTCTGTAAGATTACTTAATCTTACAGGGAGTAAGGGAGTAACCAGCCAGCCAAAATAAAACAGGCTCTAAATGTGAATTATCAGCAGCTTTGACGTGCAACAGGAAGTTTCTTAATGTGTGTTAGTTTCAAATAAAATACTTACAGTGCTGTTATTTTTTTCTTTTAACCAGGAGAATGGAGCGAAGCTCTTTATCCCTTGCTGACAACACTCACAGACTGCGTAGCCATGATGAGTGACAAGGCAAAGAAAGCCATGGTCTTTTTATTAATGCAGGACAGCGCCCCGACAATAGGGCTCTGCCTGAGCCTTCAGTATCGCAGGGATGTTGTCTTCTGCCAAACTGTAAGCAAGCATATATGCCTGATTTAATTGCACTTCAACATGTGGTGGGGTTTATATGAAATACGAAAGATGAGTGTTTTCAGAATTTTTCAGACCTGTTCTGCTTTCAGGTTTAACACTGTGATCTCCTCTCACAGGCTGTGCTATCCTGTCCTTACTGATCACTTACATTCGACAATATATAACTTCAGTGTCCCCTTGGATGTACGTTCTCTATTTAAAAAAAATAAATATCCCAGAACTAGGGAAAATATACTGCTGTTTACAGGAACAACCTTTACCTTCCAATGGCACCAAACTAAAACCAGAAGTAAAATGTGAAAGAGGGGGAAAAAACAACTCATGAACAGGAAGTGTACTCCCTTGGTTACCTTTTGTTGTTTTCTGCATGGAGAAAACCAACAGGACCTGTGGTACCTAAGGAGAGAAGTCCGGCTAAAGGGAGAGAAACAAGTGCTTTTGTTTTGCTTGTTTGGTTGGTTTTTTCTAGAATTTCTGTTTCTGGGCCTGCTTGGGTCTCTTGTGTCAGCCGCTGACCAACAGGTGTCTGCACTTAAAAAAACCTTCCACATTTCTTCTGCCCACTAGACTTGTGTAGTGTCTAGTTGCCCATGAAATCAACATCTTATTTATTTGTTTCAAACAGCTTGTGTTGGACATTGTTTGGTAGGGATGTTTTCCCAAAATGTAATATCTCATAATGATGAATTAATGGATTTTTTCTGTACAAAACCCACTTATTTTGCAGATAAATTTTAGACGTAGTGCATTTATTATGTTTACCCATCATAAACATAACTTTATTATTCCCTTTTGTTTAATTCTGTAGCAAAGTCGTATGTCTCTGTGCATAACATATGGGAATCACCTGGGAAATTCCTTTGCTGACAGAGTGAATTAAAACGAGTATTAATCTTAGATCTTAGTACTAATCGTAGCACTAGGTCTTCAGGACCTTGTCCTGAATATCTTGTAACACTAGAGGTTGGATCTTTGTGTAAAGCAAACAGGAATTGCATTTTTAAGCTTTTTTAAAATGCCATTTTAAAACAAAATATCATTTATTCATGCTATCAAAATTCATGAGCTGGAACTAGCTATGCTGCTTTTCCATCTGTAACTAAAACAATTCTCCAAGGAGACTTTTTTTGTAATTCATAAGTTGTAGACCCTAATGTAAGTGATAACTTCGAGAAACCAAATAGACAAGAGGAACAACAGACCTATTTTGGGAGAGCTTGCAAGATGAAGGCAGTGAGCATTAAAGCTGTTTTTATGAAGGTTTTGGTTTCTTATTGTTTGGTTGTCTCTCTTCAGCTGCAAGAAAAAGAAGAGGGACATTTAAGGGAAAAGAGTATCAGTCTGACAGATTTTATGGCACCACTTATATGTGATATTGTTTCCATTTGGTGCTGAAGAGCGTTTTTTGTCTTGAATCATTTCACTGTACTTTGTTTTCTCTCCCACAGCTGACAGCTCTCATTTGTGGCTTCATTATCAAGCTGAGGAACTGCCTGCATGATGATGGATTTCTAAGACAACTCTACACCATTGGCTTGCTGGCGCAGTTTGAGAGCCTGCTGAGCACTTATGGTAAAGGCAAAGAGCAAGTGGGTGGTATTAGCTGTCGAGTCAGCAAATTCTTCATTAAATTGGCTACAGCAGAAAATGAGTGTTTGGGACAATCTGCAGCTCAGCTACAAAATGATTTTGAAAACTGAAATACAAAACCAGGTTATATCTGGAGTACTTAATTAGCTAACAACTCTGAATTTCTTCACATTTAATTGAATTACTTCTAAAAGATAAAGTGTACTTGCCTTATAATATAATGTCAAAGGTTTTTAAAAAATGAAAACATATACTGATCAATTTTTTCAGAAAAGAAGTGGATTAAAGTTCTGGTAAGCTGGGAGAAACTGCCCAAAGTATGCTTTTTGAATTTTCTGAATCTCCTGTTATCCTACAATACAAAGTGAGATTGAAAACACAAAAAGGGAAAGTACTTCACTCGAAAGTGTTTCACTCCTGTGTCTGAACAGCCATCTGGATGCCAGTTAGGACTGCTTTACTGTACAGATATGGAATATCTTGTAACTTTTCCAAGAGAAAGGATATCATGACTATGACAATGCTGAGAAGTATTTACTAGCATCATCTAAATTGAAAATCAGCATATAACCTACTTGAAGAATGGTAGTCTGGACTATGCTAGAGAATTGGTGTTTTCTAAACTTGCTAAACTCATAAAGTCAATCACAATATTGTCTGTAGGTCAAGGTGAAGGCCTGGGCTCCAAAGACTCTTCATCCATAGAACTTTTTTATGTGAGTGATGACCTACAGTCATCATCAAATCGATAAAAGGAAGTTGTCTGTAACAACTAATGATTACAATTCACTTCTTCCTCCTTGATTTAGGTGAGGAGTTGGCAATGCTGGAGGACATGAGTTTGGGAATCATGGACTTGAGGAATGTAACCTTTAAAGTAACTCAGGCCACATCAAATACATCTACTGACATGCTGCCAGTCATCACTGGAAATCGGTAAAAAAAATGCAGGGGGAGGGAGCAGGAAGTAGAGTGGGACTGCAGACGGGAGAAGAAGTGATACTGCACTTGAGATTAATTATGTGCTTTTGTACTGTGCTGGTTTTCTCCCAAGAACTTCAAAGAAATGCTTTGAAGTGGACTTACTCATTTTTACTGATGTTTCATTTTACAGGGAGCTAAGCTGAAAAGAAATATATGGCAAGGCTGAAACCATGGCAGTATTGTTTTATGAATAAATATTGTCTTGTCCTAGCCTTCCACAATCGTAAGCCCGAAGTATTCAGTGTTTTATTGAGCACTAGTGCTGTTTTTAAATTTAAGACTGACTTTTGAAGCTTATCTCATTGTTTGAAATTCACTGCTGTTGATCAGTTGGTCAGTGCTTTACTGTATGCCACTATCGGGCCACCATTAGCACAATGGGAGGTAGAACGTGTATCAGGTAGTTGACGGGCTGCTACTGAGGTGAGGCCTATTTAGGATCAATTTCCAAACTATCAGGGCCAAGCTGGCTTTAACTTCCAGATGCTTGTGAAACACCAGACTGCTGCTCAGTTTGGCCACTTGTCTGAAAAAAAGATATTTTTAAGTTTGAGCTTAAAAGCAATTTTTATTTTAAAAGTCTGAAGTAACATTCATATCCTCACATAAAGTGGAGTGGGACTGATCTGTTAGGGCATTATTACAATGGGAAGCATTTACAACAGTCACACTTCAATATGAATGCTGAAGCCTTCTTATCAGCTGGCCTTGCACTGGTTTCTGACGTGGGGCTGATGGGCCCCTGCAATAGACTTCTTGCCCAGGGGATGCCAGTTCACAGATGGGGATGAAGCTGTGGAAGGACAGAGGCCTCATAAAAGTCAATGTTTTAATGTTTCTTTATTTCAGAGTCTTTAGAATCTTTTCATTTCGGATTTGATTTCTGGAGGAAATAAAGCTTATTTGATTACAGCGTGCTGTACCAACCTCCACTGGAGCTTTGCCCAGCTTTGTCCACATCTGATAAAGACCTAGAATTCTCAAAGATAAAAACATTTAGAGGAACTTTGTTAAGGTTCACATGCAACAAAAAGTACCCTGGCTGAAGGAGTTTTGTAGTACACTCATGTATGTTACATAAAATCCCTTTCAAAGAAAATCTTTAGTTGAAACTTGCCATCAGTTATAGGACACTAATCAGCAGGAAACCAGTCTTCATTTGTTTCAGATCTGATAGTATTACTTATTACTTTGGTGTCTAGATTTTACTCAAGAAAGAGAAGAAAGAAATCGTGCATATTTATTTTTGTGCAAACTATTGGAAGATTTACATTTAGAGGCAAAAATAGGTTTTTTGCTTTCAGACATAGGATAGGATCTGTGTGTCCATCCAAAGTAAATGTGCGACAGACCAATTTTGGTTACCTTATTGTATACTTCTCAAAGCTCTTTTGCTTTACTCGAGAGGTCTGCACTGTAAAACCTTGGATGTAAAACCAGGGTATTGCTGCTAAAACCCAGCACACAAACCACAATAACTTGTGTCTTGGCAGTTCCAACATAGGGTAATATGACATACCTTAGTTTGCACTGATGTTATAGAATAAGATAAGTTGCGTTACCTCACATTTGCCATGAGATAAAGCATACAAAGTGCTCTTTGCTGTAGCTCAGCTGACCCAAGGTAACCTTGTTGTGCTGGAGGAAGAGCTTGTAGGTCTGAGTCATAAGTTTCTGTATCAGTGCTTTTGTTAGCTCCCCCTTCAATTTATGCTTGAGTCGCTACTGTCATTGCCTCTATCCTTCTGCTCAGAAATGTCAGTACTACTGACTATATCCAAAAATGTATCCTTTTATGCATGTGCATCATCACTAGCCTTTACTACTTTATAATCAAATCTACCTTACTCTTGATGAGATAGGAACATGCCGAAATTTGACTTCTTCCTACCCAAGTTATACAAGAGGTGCAGTATTAATGAACAGAGCAAAATCAACTTTTGTCAGGAAATTAGTAGATCTGATTAAATGTCCATGGAGATGTAAAATCAACATTACAGGTTGCTGCAGGTTTGTTTTTGAACTAGAATAGCTTTTCTGATTAGGAGCGAGCTGTGGCAGTTCCTTGAAGTCCTCAGTTTTGACTGATACTTATTTTTTAATAGTCATATTATGTTCTAGATGTTATCCCTCTTTACATAAATAACACGTTCTCAGAATGTAGCTTTTTGATCTTTATGTCTAATAGCTGTTTATTTATTTGCAGTGATGGATTTAATGTGAGGATCCCTTTGCCAAGCGCCTTGTTTGATTTGTTGCCGCGAGAGATTCAAAGTGGCATGTTACTGAGGGTTCAGCCTGTTCTTTTCAATGTGGGGATCAATGAGCAGCAAACCCTCGCAGAGAAGTATGTATTCAGCCATGCAAGCTCAACCTTAATGGCAGTTCAGCAATCTCCTGTTCTGAGGGAAGTATGTCTCTATGGACTTGCACTGTTGCATTACTAACAGTGATTCAGTTTCTCCAATAGACGAGCAAGGGAATACTAAATGAAGCTGTCAAATGCAAAACAAACAAAAGGACATAAAGACATAAAGACTGTGGGTCTTTATATGACACAGTTATGGAGCTCCTTACCTCATGGCACTGAGTCTGGCACAGGTGTAGGTGGTTCAGAAGTGAATTTACAGAAGGGGAAATCTGTCAGGGGCTATTTAACAGAGGTGCTGCTTGTGACTCAAGACCTCTGTGAGTGACAGATCTCTAGAGGCAGAGAGATCATTCTGAGTATTGCTGTGTATTTACCCTCTTGGTTTTGCACTCTCCCCTACACTCCCGCTTCTGACCACTGTCAAAAATCAGGACAATGGGCTAGATGGATCTTTTTTTAACGTATCTTTGCAGTACTTCTGTAATGGAACAGTGTTCTCATAAAGCTGAAAAATATAATTATGTAATTATATTTGCTAGGGAAACTGTTCAGTTTTGGAAGAGCCACCAGAGCTTCCCTCTGTTATGGCCATAACCTGTAAAGAATACATTGACAGAGCATTGATCTAATGGAGAACTCCAGTGAAGTCATGCACATGCGTGTTGTGACAGCAGCCTTGGTACTGGGGTAAAGTGTACTGTGTGATGGTGGACAGCTAGAAAAAGTCTAACAAAGGCATTCCAGCAGTTACTGTTGTCCTCTGTTGCCTATAAATGGAGCCCAAGGTGACTAACATAGTTACAGATGTCAACACTTTGTGTGCATATCTATGAATGTAGATACAGTTAGATGAGATGAATCGTGGCATTGTTGAAAATATTTATTACATTCATGGTTTATTACTCCTAGATCCATATTTCTCATTTACATATCTGAAGTCAAAGTTCTCAATCCTACCTACTGATGTTAGGTTTATTATTGGGTTATGAACTAAAGTACTAAATCCATTATTAAAAGGTTGAATTTAGGCAAAATAATTTACCAGATGGGTATTTAATATTGAAAGAGATACACAAAAGCCAAGACATTTTAAATACTATTTTCTACACGATTTTTCTTTCACCTTCCTTCCCGCTTTCCCCCTCACACTCATATATTTTGGTTTTTTGTAATGAGTCCCTACAACACTACTCTGTTACGCTTTACTCTGCATTTGAATGGTTAGGAATGTCATGGGATGAATCTTCAAACTGTTTTCCAGTGTATTTCCAAGTGCAGTTGTTTTGAAGAAGACGTGAAACATTCTACCTTGGGTATAATTGTTCCCTTCTTCACCTTTTAAAGGTTTGGAGACACTTCACTACAAGAAGTAATTAACATGGAAAGCTTAGTGCGGTTGAATTCGTATTTTGAGCAGTTCAAAGAAGTTTTGCCTGATGATTGTAAGTATTTGGTAATTAATGGCAAATTTGGTTGAACAGCACAATTCAGGCTGATTTTTTCATTTGTTTGCCTCATGTCAGTTTTTTTAATGTTAACGATACGCCAGCATTAGTAACCTCCAAGAAATGACACAACTCTATTTTAATACATTAGTACTAAGTAGAACAGATTCAAGAGGTTTAAAGGTCTGTCTGATTAACTTTCCTGTTTTAATTTACTTTACATCTGTAAGTGGCATTTTGTGCTTTGTAAACATGCAGGTAGGCAGTTAGATTGCTGTGAGGGGAAGGCATAAAAGTGACAGGTTATGGCAGCAGCACTTTTATGTGCAGTTTTTGGTCATGTTCTCTGGACTTATGATAACCTGCACAGAGAGCAACTGCCAGTTTTTAGGAAGTTAATCGCTTTGCCTCTGCTTATCCTTCAGCATTTGCCTGTAATTGTTGTATCTGCAGCCAGCAACAGAGAAGTCTAGCATTTGGAAGAGACAATAGCTACGAGCTTGAATTTTACTGGTTATAAAGGAAAATTTCTTGCTTGTTACTGTTTTTTGGGTGGGAGTGGCATAAATGTTATTTACATGTGACTATGAAAATGGTGAAAATTCACTGATTTGTTACTATTAGTATCAAACTTCTTGTAAGCTAATTTCATGGGTCCCACAATTGCAGTTTTATTGCAGAAATACAAATGCAGCAACATGCAGCAGGATGGTAAGAATTCTGCATATTACTTTATTGTACTTTCAGTTACTTTGGACTTTTTTTGATGCAGCTCAGAGCAGTAGCTGCTTCCCTCCTTCCAGGAATTCGTAATCCTGCATAATTAATTCTCTGGAATTTTAGCTGCAAAATTTTAATTTTTTATCATATAGTAGTTTAGCATCAGACTTTCTTGTAAAGTTCAAAAGTAAGGTGATTTTTGTTCTGTTTTCTCCCAGCTACTTTATGTCTCTGTCTAGTCTTCCATAACAATAGTTCTCATTCAGCTTCTTCCTCTCCTCTAGGATTTTGCTTGCTTTTCTTTTACTTCAGTCTCTTCCCTCGTCCCCAAACCATGTTGATCCAGTCACCTTTTATCCTTCGCTTTTTTCCTGAAACTTTTTCTTTGGTTGGAGAGAGTGTTTCTTGTAACTGAACACTGGCCAGCTTGAAAATTTAAAATTGAAAATATGAGCAGAACAGAAAATATCTTGAGAGTTTCTGTGGAGAGACGTGCATGATATCCTAGCACCTCTGAGGGGCAAAAATACAGGCAGTTACATGTGTATATATGTATATTTCTGAACAGTGTGTGAAAGCAAGTACATCTGTGACATACAAACCAAGATACTATACCAGTCGTGTTGCCTTTGTTCATTCTGTTGTTATATTGCTGTCAGATTCTTAGGCCCTGAGTGTATATTTCCAGTTGAGTTTAATTAAACCTGAATTTATTTTATTGATGGTACTAAGTAATAAAGAATTTGATTTATTGTTGTAAGCTTTCATAGTTTCAAAAAAAACATGACTGTGTTTGCAACAGGCATGTAAGAGCACTTTCCATGTAACTTATCTTTGTAAAAGTGTTAAATACAGATAAAGAAATGGAGTTTGTTTTGTTTGTTTTACAGGTCTACCTCGATCTCGTAGTCAGACGTGCCTGCCTGAACTGTTAAGATTTCTGGGACAAAATGTACATGCAAGGAAAAATAAGAATGTTGATATCCTTTGGCAAGCTGCTGAGGTATTTATTAATCTGGAGCATCTCTGCATAGTTCAGTTGATTTTCTGTATGCATATGTACTTTCCCCTTTTTATTACTCATATGTTTGAATTCCTTCATTTGCTTGCGTGTAGCTTGGAAATACTGCCAGGTTAAATCTCATCTAGAATGAGACATGGGGAGATAAAATGTATTTTCCACATCAGTATTTTCCCTACAACTCATGCAATGAAGTTCTGCTCTCTCAAAGATGACAACTTTTTACATCAAAGTCCTACACAACATTTGTTTCTCTCTAAGGAGAAGTGCAGGTGTGTTATCTGACAGGTTATGCATGAGGAAGGAATGATGAATTATATATCCCATTTCTAGATATGCCGCAGACTAAATGGTGTTCGATTTACAAGCTGTAAAAGTGCCAAGGATAGGACTGCCATGTCGGTCACCCTAGAGCAGTGTTTGATCCTACAGCATGAACATGGAATGGCTCCACAGGTCTTCACCCAGGCTCTGGAGTGTATGAGGAGGTAAGAGTTTGACTACGTCACTTATTCCTAAATGAGGCACCATGCAAACTGCAGAGGAACAGTGATCTCTGTTTCTATCAAAAGGAAAAAAAAGCAAAGTCAAGTCAGAAAACGGTAATACTGCCTGCTAGAATTCATCCCTCCCTTGCATGTATTAGTGAGTTGCATATGCTAAAACTGTTGTTAGTGGGCTTTAGTTTTCAGTAGTGAATCAGGAGTTTTCAGAGAAGCATGTGAAAATGTGTTTTCAACTAATGCTGAGCTTACAGAACAGGAAACTGGTGCTTCTTTGAAAGTTGTTTAATGATGAGGTTACCTGAACTATCAAAGCACGAGGTTTCTTAGTTCTAGATCAGACAGATTTCTCAGGGATGACCTGTCTTTTGTTCTTGGAAACACAGACACCTGCAGTTTGCACTGGTTTGCCACGTGTCTTCTTTAGCAATGAAACACTGCTCACTGGGCGAAGTGTCAGTACGAGTGTTTCACAATACAGCAACCAAATTTCATCACAATGTGTCAGTGTGCTGTTGTCGTATCAATATAATGATGTTCTGTATTCTGAAGCAGCAGAGATGTTTAAATACTGTACTTAAAAAAAAAATCTGTTTACTGTTGTTCAATGCCTTGTTTCAAGCACTGCTGGAAAACTCCGTAAGTCACATACCAAAAGAAAGGATAAGAAATCTAGCTTTAGTCTTTATCAATGTAGTTCAACAATGCTGTTCAGTCCTGTTTTTCAACATTCACTCTTACCAAATGTACTGTACTGTGTGTCTTCTCACCAAATTCTCTAGAGTGTTCAATTCTCTTATCCTTTCTGTATGTTTTTGCTGTTTGACCCTTTCTGACTCTTCAGTTACCTAGAAGGAAAATGTCCCATATAATAGCACTTACGGCCTCTTACACTAAGGATTTGTTTTTTCTATCTACATCTAATTGGATGTCACTGCACCTTTTTATTTTCACTTTTTTTCTGCACTTTTTGCTGCATTGTTACAGAGTTAGTACAGTACAACAAAACTGCATTCAGAGACTAATTAAACCTCGATAGTAGAAAGAAAACTTTGAATACCTTAGTGAGGGAGAAGTTATTAACTTAAAATGGAGCTTAGTGGCTCTCAGATGTCTTTATTTAAATTATACAACTTGTCAACTTAGGCATCTGAAAGAAAGCTTTGTTGCACACTTGTTTATTTAGTAAGAATAAGAACTGAATGGCTATAATACTGGGAATCTTGTTACTTTCTTTAAATTAATTACTGAGTTAATGTTTTTTTTTTAATCCAGTCCTGAACACAGTAGAGACAGAGGTTAATAATAACATTGTTTTGGACCTTCAGACTATCATTTAACACAGGATCAGATAAAATATTGACCCAAGAAACGCTTTGCTTTATGTTGGCCTATCCAGGGATATTGGAAAAGGGCCAATTTAATCAAAACCTTTGGCTTGTATGTTCTAGCAACATCAGGGACTTGCTCTGACAGGCGAAAGACATGACTTTCTCTTCTGTTAAATCTTTGACTGAGAGAGATTGTGCAAAACAAATACTGACTAGTCCTGAAGGAATACTAAGATTAGACCATTCTTCAAGGCCATCACTCTTTCTTTCTTATTGCTCTTTGGGCTAGATGGTTGTGTTTTTAAAATTATTTGCCAGTTCTACTCAGGAACAATGGTGCAGAATTAACAAAGCTGAACAAGAGAGATAGGAGTGATTAAGGAACAAATACGTAGGAGGCCAGCCGCACCATTTCAGCTGGGACAGGATGACCTGACCTAGATGACAGACAAATTGCTTCCAGGACATTCAGAAAACTTGCTTTTACATTTAACTTGAATCTTTTATTTGTGTAACTGTACTGGAAAAGGAAAGCTTGGTTGAGTCGTGAAGAATTCTGAAGTTTCTGGCGCAGTTGGAAGGACAGGGAAGAGGTACTGTTAAGCTGTGGGACTCAAAATATTTAATCTCTTTTCTGCTAGTAACTTTCCAAAGAAGAAAAGCATCATTGCTTACACTGTTCTTCAAAAATTGAGAAAGCATCCTCTTCTTCCATGTGATGTTGGTCTTCAGAGGTGTTAGTTTCTACTTACTTGTCCTTAGGGCCTTCCTTTCCTTCCTACTCTTGTGATAATTGTGTATCCGAGATGGTTACGTTCAGTGAGCATGGACATCAAGGAGAGAACATTGAGTGCTCATTGTAGATCCTTGTAGAAATTCACAGATACAAGTTTGTAGCTTTCACCTTAGAAACAAATATCATATCAGAATAAGCTCACTTTTCTGTAAATAAGTTGCAGCTTTTCCAGTCCTAGATCAGATATATGGTAGCTCACAGCCTACAAACAGTAAAAGCATGATGATACATCTGGAAGTACAAGCTACAGAGGAAATGACTACCTGGCTAGTAAAAGCATCTCAAGAGTCGAAGTCTGACTGGATCACGTAACTTCTTCCATCTGCAGCAATGCCAGCAGTCCCCACTAGACCTGTGACTCCCTGCCCTCCCTTCCCCTACCAGATTGGTGTCCTGTCAAATCACAGAATCACAGAATCTTCTAGGTTGGAAGGGGCCTTAAAGATCATCTTGTCCAACCGTCAACCTAATTCTGACAAAAATAAACACCCACACAACAAACAAAAAGCAACACCATCACTAAACCATATCTCCCAGCACCACATCAACCTGTCTTTTGAACACCTCCAGGGATGGTGCCTCAACCACCTCCCTGTGCAGCCCATTCCAATGTCTGATAACCCTTTCAGTGAAAAGATTTTCCTAATATCCAGCCTGAACCTCCCCTTGTGTAACTTGAGGCCGTTTCCTCTAGTCCTGTCACCTGTGACTTGGGAGAAGAGACCAAACCCCACCTCTGTACAACCTCCTTTCAGGTAGTTGTAGAGAGCAATAAGGTCTCCCCTCAGCCTCCTCTTCTCCAGGCTGAATAACCCCAGCTCTCTCAGCCTCTCCTCATAAGACTTGTGCGCCAGATATGCCAGTGGAGATGTTTGTGTGAATATGCTTTAATCCAGTTTCAGTCAAAATTAGCCTAGGTAGCAAAATCCTTTACATGTTCAAGGTAGCCCAGCTCATTTTCATTAAACCATTTAGGAAGTTGTGACGTAAGCAGTTCAACCAACAGAGAAGAGCTGTCTCTGATAGGGGCTTTTGAAAAGCAGCTGGAAACGGAGTGAGGGAAATAATCTCTTCTAGTTGCCATGGTGCTGGCTAAAAAGACTACATAATAAAGCTCTGGCAGTCATGTTTGGATGTGACCACTCACTGCAATAAAACAGCCATGATAAAAAGCTTGGTTGCATTTCTTCAGTGGTTGGTCAGCTTTAGAAATAAAATTGTGGTGGGTTGACCTTGGCCACCTGCTGGTGACCTTGGCCACCCAGATGCTCTCTCAGTCCCTCATCTCAACAGGACAGGGGGAGAAAATACGGTGAAAAAGCTTCTGGCTTTAGGTAAAGACAGGAAGATCCCTTGCCAGTTACTGTTATAGACAAAACAGACCTGACTTAGAGAAATCAATTCATTGCCAATAATTTGGATGGTAGGAAACAAAGACAAAAATTAAAATGCATTCCCCAAAAACCCCTTTTATCCCCGTCCCAAGTACTTCACTCCTTCATTCTCAACTTCTCTACCTCCTCCCCACTCTAAGCAACGCACAGGGAATGGGGAATGGGGGTTTGAGGGCAGTCCATAACAGCTGTTCTCTGCTGCTCTTGCCTCCTTACACTCTTCCCCAACTCCAGTGTGGGTCGTTCATACAGTTGCAGTCCTTCAGGATAAACCTGCTCCTGCATGGGCTCTCCATGAGCTCCAGTTTACTTCAGGAGGTATTCACCTACTCCAGTATGAGGTTCTCCACAGGCTGCAGTGTGGGTTATCTGATCCACCGTGGTCGTCTCCATGGCTGCAGGAGAATCCCTGCTCCAGCATCTGGGGCACCTTGTCCCCCACCTTTCCCGACTTAAGTGCTTGCAGGGCTGTTCCTCACATCTTTTCCCGTCACTCCTCACTGCCATGCAGCATTTTGCCTTTTCTTACTCACACCTTCCCTGAGGCACCACCAGCATAGCTGAGGGGCTCAGCTGTGCCTGCAGTGGGTCCATTTGAGCTGGCTGGAACCAGATCTGTACAGCATGGGGCAGCCGTGGCTGCTCCTTGCAGAGAGAGTTGCCATACGCAAGCTGAATTAGCAGAGAATTTGCTGTGTCTCTTACCCTGGTCCTCTCCTAGAGGTATTCTGCTGATGAATGTTTTGATTTAAGACCCTATACAATATGGTATATTTGGTATTTCCAAAAGGTGACTTTTCACCCGTTGGGTGAAAGCATCTACATGGGCCAACAGTGACAAGGAAAGCACTTTCCAGCTCTTGCCTCCATTCCCACTTTATGTGTCTGTGCATATATTTTTGTGTAAAATTGAGTAGTTTGATACTAATTTTTAATGGTAGAGATGTGGCATGTGATGTTCATAACACCTCATCATTTTGAGCCTTTCTTGCTTTTTTCCCTCTCCTCTTATTTTTTTTTCCTTATCTATATCCTAGAACACTGCTCTTCCTCTGGACTATTCTGTTGAGCCTTTATCCACCACTTTCCAGTCAGCATTAGCTTTCCACTTACTGATTCTCCTGATCACACACACACACCCTTCCCACTGCTACAAACTTAATTGGGATTTGTAGGCACCAGGAGTGAAAACCTATTTTGATCACCAATTTGGATATGTTAATCCATATGAGAAATACAGTTGGTTTAGTTCTCTGCCCACCTAATTCCTTTGGACTTGAAGTGGTGCCAGCACCTGAAGGCTATTTTTCTCTTTCTTCACCTCCAGGGTATCTCTGATATCTTCTAAGATGTTCTTGGTTCCCTAACCTTGCTACGCAACCGGCAAGGTTATGTATCACCTTTTATGGATGCAGTGAGTGCATTTGTTCTAACAGGATCAGGCTCACAGATTACATTTAGTTGTTGCTTTGTAAACTAAAAATAGAGTTGGACTGCAGTGGGTATAAGAGTGATCCAAAGTGAAAGACCACACTACAAAGCCTCGGGTTGCCTGAAGAGGTGTTCTTCACTATAGGTCTTTGGTGCTCAAAGCAATGGAGGAAGCAGGGGCATAAAGAGATGCATGCATATATTGAGGCACTTCAGAAACATGCATTTTGCAAAGCATATTGATACAGACTTGAATTCATGTGGAAGCAGAAGGATAAGCGGGTGGTTTGGGGTTTTTTTGTTTACATATTGAGCAGGCAGTCAAGACGTTAAATTATTTCACTGTAGCCTACATGGAAAGATGTTTGAAAGGGTCAAATACTACAATGGTTATTCATGTTCAGCTTGCTTTTCAGAGCTCCACTTCTTTACAGCATGTGGAAGCATGGCAGAGCAGCATGGGATATTATTGTTGGTAATCTGAAAGAGCGAACATGGAAAACCATTTATGTTCAACCTACATGTGTTTATTTTCAGTAGACTACAGTACTTCTTTCTTATTTTTCTCTTTTATTCTCTTTCCCTCTCCTTATTTCTGTAATTGTGCTGATACATATTTTTGAGATGTTTTTCCACGCTTTCTTTATTTCATCTTCTGGTTTTGTTGTGCTTTCTTCCATGTTTTTTCATTTTCTTGACCACCTTGTGTTGCCATCTCTTTTTATACATTCATTTGCATGTCTGTCTTCCTTTCTGTTTGATTTTTCCTCCTCCCAACCTTCTTCCTTTTCACAGCATTGGAACACGGGAGGTAGTCACCCAGAAGAACTTGAGTGGCTTGGTGCCCATCCGAGATTTCAGACTAGATCCCAGCCTCCTCTACTCTATTCCTTTACTAGCTCTCAGCCCCAATTTACTGATTGTGTGGCTGTTTCTGAGCATAGCATACCTGGTGGCCAGATTACGTTGCAAGTGAAGATAAGGTTAAAAAGGTTAAAAAACAAAAACATAAAAAAAGTGCTTGAATGTGTGTTGCCACTTGGTACCTGCTGGACAAAGGAATGTGTCATAGCATTGTCTGCCAAGAATTATTATTATGCCTTACAATTTTACGTTTCTATTGTACTAAACTGTAAATATACATCAAATTATTTTATCAAAAAGAATTGTATTTAAACTTTAAATTATTGTTCTGCTTTCAGTGCTTGTAACATAGTCTGACATTGGCCTGTTACCTCGTTACTTTAGCCGGCCTGAAGATCTCTTACCAAATATAGAATTGTGTTACTTGTTTCATGTATTCCAGAGAAAGGAACTCTGTCTGAAAAGAATTTGTATCTTTTTGTATATTTAAGGTGTATGCTAATCTTGCCTTTCATTTTTACGAGGTATGAAGAGAAAAACAAAAACACGGGTGGGGTTTATAAGAAATTGTAAGAAATTTATTTAAAGAAATATAAAAATTTCTACCTTCATTTCAAAGCCTAATATCCAATTTACATTACTGAACAGTTTGTAAAACCATAGTCTTGTTCCTTTCTCATGGTTCAGTATCTTCTAATAGACTAGTGTACCCACTCAAAAAACAATTTGCGGTGCGCTGCATGCAGAATTGTTTCATTCTGTTTGTAGATCTGCATTTTGTAATGTATTAAAGACATGAAGAGAGTGACTTGTGGTTAGGACGAGGATGTAATTGGCATTAGCCTGCTAATGATCCGTTATTTGTTTCAGGTGCTCTGTTATAGAACTTATTCTGAAACAGGGTAATTATCATCCTAGAGGTTAAAGATACTGGTCTTTAATGTTTCAGGCAAGAAGAGGGAGGTATCAGTTAGCTCCTTTGGTAGGTGGGTTTGAGGTTTTCCATCCCGCTTTGTTTTAATTACACTAGACTAAATATTACTGTTATGTTCATTTTTAAGTGTTGGACAGCTTTAATAAATTATGATGTTGATAGTGACTTAGAGATAAAGGAATGATGGTAAGTTAACATTTATTTAAGTGGTGAGACTAAAGTGGCTTACCTAGTTTAGTCATGCAGAATAATTACAGATGAAATTTGATCATCATTTATATATGACATCAAACTGGGGGAGGCCTATGTAAACCAAAAGATTTTGTTGCTGCAGTGGTCTGGAAGAGCTTGTCAATAGCAATAGCTGATAAAAAAAAAAAACTAACCTCATTTAATGTACTTTGCTAAATTCATGAAGGGGTTTACTTCGCTTGGTGCCTGAGATGACAGAAAATTGGGCTTCTGAGGAGAATTCTTCTAGTACTGTGATTTCTATTTTCCACTATTATTAACTTGCTCAAAACACATAGGTAGCTATAGTTTTTATTATAATTTTTAATGGAGTTTGAAAACTTCTGAGAAGTAAGCTTAAAAAAAAGAAAAAAGCAGAGTTCGAATAAAAACTAGAATTAAATCCTAAATTTGGTGAATATTCTAACTAAAAAAAATAATAAGTATGTGGTTATATTTTTGTCTTCATGAAATCAGAGTGTACAGTACAGTATCTCCTGGTATTTTTCCTCACTATTCTTCCAATTTTGTTTTTAAAAGAAGAAAAGACAGAAAGACATATATTTTATATATATATATTGAAGCATGTATCCTATTTATTTTAAGTTGTAATGAATTTAGGTAAATCCTAGCTGTTGCTGAGATTTAAAATCATGGTATGACAGTATTGGACATATCCATGGCCTGTGCTGATACCTGGTAGCACTGTGTCTCCGTACAAATCATCTCTTCTTTCTGATTAACACTGGTTCATTTGCTATGGGTACCAAAATCTACCTTTTTATAAAGTGAACAACTGTCAGGTTGGACTGTGGCCTTGTTCTTGCAGTGTGGTGACTGTCCTGGTTCAGTCTAACAAGATGTGAAAGTAACTCTAGTAGGTGTATTTCAACTGAACTTCCCAAGATTATTAATCTGTTTAAATAAAGCATGAAGGCTTTGCTCGTGACTATCATTAGGGTTGCATTGGGACCACCCTTAAATTTATCTAGAATGAAAGCCCAGGCTTTTTCAAAACAATGTAGTTTTTTTCTTAAACTTTGGCGGGGACAGGTTTTTGTCTGTTTTTTTTTTCTTTTTTAGCTTGGTCTGTGCTTTTGTTCAGACATTCAGATTTAAAATGCTGTAGTGCATACTGCTTATGTGCTTCCAACAGAAGACACATGGCACATGAAATTGTGCGCGACATAAATCTTTGTCACCATCTCTATGGCCCACATGTGCCATAGAGGGGCATGTGCAACAACCAGATGCAGTGGAATGAATTCTGAATAGAATGATTCGTAATCACTTTGGAGTGAAAATGCTCATCTGGCATCCCATATATGCTATTTAGACTTAGTGGTTTTATTAATACTCTGAACTGTATTTTGTGTGGTTTTTTTTGAAGAATCTATTTGACTGCAACAGCCTTTGGGGGGGTTTCTGTAAAACACAAAACAATGACAAGCCAATGTCATCACGTACAATCGGTTCTATAAAGGCAGTCACAGAATGGAGACAAATTTCAAACTTAAACTGTTTCTCAGAGCAAAAAGTTACAGTGTTTTATGAAGTTAAGCTAGGTGGTACATACAGAACACAGTTACAGTCAGTTTAATTAACCAAAATTAGAAGAATGGTGAGGTCAGTAAGAACAGAGTGCTTTCAAACCGACCCAGAATCCAAAATCTCCTTGTGAATCAGATGATCCCAGTTTGCCTGATAGATGCTGCAGCCATCTCCAAGACAGGATAATGTGACATTTCCACCATCAGATGGTGTACTGTACGCTTTGCCACAAAGTTCTAATATTTAATCATTGTTTAGGTTTCAGTTCTCTATCAGGGAAAGACATTCTCCTGCAAGCCTAATTTGATTTATAATATATATTTAAAAGATAGTGCTTCCTCTTTGTATGTCTGTTTTTGGATATAATCAAAGGAACTCTGAAGTAGATTTACAAGTGTAAAGAAGCCTTATAACTGGAGTAGTTTTTTATTGTAGCACAGAACCTCTTTGTAATGTGGGGCAGTTGCACCAACACATTGGGTAAAAATTAAGTTCTGCACAGCTTTGTTTCACTGGGGTGATGACTGTCAATCTAACCAATCTTTTTTGCACCCACACAAAGCTGTTATTTCATGATTAAGATTATTTTTTTTTTAGAGTATGTTGGTTTTCAAGTCAATTTATGCATGCAGAGATAACCGGAAAGTAATTATTTTTATATCAGCTCTAATCTTTAAGTAAGTACTGATAATACTGACATACAGGGAACAATAAAATTGCTTTAAAGCTCTTACTGAGAGATCAGCAGTTTTTCTTTTTCAGCTTAATGTATTAATAAATTAGCAGAACTGCTTTTAAGCAATCTCTTGGGATCCCTTGTGCAATGAAGCGGCATGTGAACTCCACAACAGTGTACCCTGAAATACATGAAACCATCGTGAAAGAACTTTTTCAGTAGATGTGCTGCTGCTTTTTAGAAATGCAAAACTAGCAATCAGACATAGCATGTGTCCATTCTGTGTGCTTCTTACTAGCATTGTATGATGAGTCATCATTTTTAATATTTGCAGTGGCAAATTAATTAAACGCTCATTAAATATAAGCAACTTTTTTTTAATGCTATAAAATAACCAGTTCATTTCATCTTAGTTTAAGTCTTTTTTTTTTTTCCTTTTTACTGCTGTCATTTTTTGTGCTTGTTTTTTTTCCCCAGTGAGGGTTGTCGACGAGAAAATACAATGAAGAATGTTGGATGTCGCAAGTATGCATTTAATTCCCTGCAACTGAAGGCTTTCCCAAAGTATTACAGGCCTCCAGAAGGAACTTATGGAAAAGTTGAAACATAAGCATACTATGTCCTTTAATTGCTGTTCCATTCAAACATGTGGATACGCTCTAGATTAATACATGATTTTGTCATCCAGAAGAGATAAATAACCTTTTTGTACATTTCACTAGGTTATACAGAGCATGTTACTTACAGAATTGGAATCTATAGTAACAATTATTCTGACACCTTAGCTTGAGAATAGTGTGATGACTCTGCCCGTTTAAATAGCCTTCAGTGTATGTAAGATGAACAGATATTGTGCTACTTAATAATTACCTATATGCAAATAGCTAGGTACCTCCTGGATGGGCAAGGACTCTAGGAACGGCATTTAGGCAGCTGTTTCACATAACATCTTTTTATACTGAGTTGACTTGAGATTGAGCTTTTCATAAACTTTTTAAAACTGAGAGTAAAACTCAAAAGTTGTAAATAAAAAAGGGATTGGTTCCTAGACAGTCTAATAACTGTAGAATGCATTGTCACAATCAAGAAACAGAAATTTAACTTAAAAAAAAAAATCAGCACAATAAAAGCCAGGAGTATAAATTGTTTTACTGTATATAGGATGCCATCTTCGTATATGAAATTAACAATGCATAAAAGGCCAAGCATATAAGGTCTAATTTCTAGTTCTGTCCAAATAAAACAAATTCCTGTCATTTTTGGCAGGTAAGGACTTGGGCACACATCTTAACTGTTTTTAAAAAGCGTTTCAGAAACAAAATGATGCTTAACCATTAATGCCAGCAAGAGCTCCCCCTGCCCTTCCCTACTGTACGGCACTGTATGTTCCGTGGTATTGTATATTATTTAACACATTTTTGCCCATGTTTTTTTATATCGCTTCTGGATTGTAAGCATTAGTATCTTACGGGGTTACATTTTTTTGATTGGTGTTTGATTTTTTTTTTCCCTATATCAATTCTGTATGTCAGTACAAAAACGCTCAAAGTGCCCAATGCATCCCCGTTATTGCATAACCAAAATTGGCTTCTCTTTACCTTTGCGTTTTACCTGGGCAGATGTTCAGAATCCCGGGGGGAACTGTGACTATTTTCAAGGAATTTCTGAGGAAGGTAGGGATGCCCCATGTTGATAGAAAGGAACTGCTCACGTGCTACTGCTATTGTGCAAGAACCACGGGCGTGTTCTAGCTTATGACTAAGGTGATCAGTTTGATAGCATTTGATAAAAAAGGTTCAACAGATCTCCTTGGAAATAATCTCCCAAAGAATGCCTTTGAAGCTAAGACACCTTTTTAAAAAGCAGCTAAAACATTAATTTCCAAATTTTAACAGGATTAAGTCATCTCTAGCTAGCTTCGTTCAGCACAATGTGCCCTTTCCTTCTTGGTTTCCAAGGATGTAAGTTTTAGAATAGAAAAATCTGCCCATTTATTTTTGTGAGAGTAGCAACAGCCAGGTAAGTATATGGCTGTTTTCTAATTTCTTTCTCCCTCTCACTGATGTTTGTCTGTGCTGTCACTGCTCTATCAATCAGTCATGTTCATTCTGCTCCCATGCAGGTTTGGGGGTTACAGGTCTAGCAGTTTTTGCATTTTGCTTGTTGCAGTTTAACACCGAGCAGCATGTCACAAAGCCAGGTCAGAGAGTTCTGCTGAACCAGGTTGTTAACATTATTTCAGTCTCTCTAGGATAACAAAACGCTGAATTCTGTGCAAAATCACTGTACCTATCCCAGGTCTGAACAAATCATCTACAGTAGAACAGTCCCTTGGGAATTTTACAAATCCTGTTCACCAATTAATAAACAGGTGTTGATTTTATTTTATTTTTTGCTAATATGTAAACAAATACACGGTGAAAAACTTTTCAGTGGAATCTCTTTAGACGTGTTACTCCATTAGTTCTGCTCAACCTTCAGTCCCTGGCCCATTGTTAAATGCTACATTTATTTTTGTATAAACTGTACTCTTTATATCCCTTAGTTTTTATGAGTTGATAATTTTATTTTGTATATTTCAAGCATAGTTAATTATATTTTAAGTCCTGTATTGTTACACTAAAAATCTTCCCATGTTCAGCTTCACAACAAAATAACAAGAGGTCTACTGTAACAATTAGCAGGGCCACTCTCTTAGACTGTGGCCAACAATCATTAGATCTACTCTAGAGCTTAGTGATCTTTTATTTATTTTGTATACCAATGTAATCAGAAAAAGTTGCTGAATTTTGTATATGCATGGTTTTTGCTCACCTTTTTAAAGTGGTGGAATACCAGTCTCAAGTACTGCATTATTTTGTTTAAAATATTCTGATTTCAGTATGCTTTTGTGTAAAACGTTGTTGTCCAGCTAACATTTATATACACGACATTGTTGGTACATGCACATCAACGGGCTTGTTTAAAGGGCGTAATGAACAGTAAGATCTCGAGCAGTTCATCAAAAAAGAAAAACTGTGAAACTTGAAATCCACGTAGGACGCTTCACAAGGGTGAAGTAAGCTTTTCTGTTGCACAGGAGAGGAAAAATTTAAGGATTACTGTAAAATGAAGTTCTGTCTAATGTTCTTTTTTGAGTACATTTTTTAAATTATAAAACATACAAAGGTAAAAAAAGAAAACTGTTGCCAAGTATGTTCTGTGTATGTTCTGTGAAAGTACCTACAGCACAGTTGCCTTTTGTTTCATTTATACATGTAAAAAATATTGTATAATACAACACTGTTTTGTCCCAACACGACTGTATTTGCCAAGCTTTGTGCATTGAAATATTTTTATTTATTTGTTTTTGAGCAGTATTAATATATCATAAACATATGGCTACTGTTTTATATATTCTAGTTCATCCAATCCATGTATGCTGTAAATGTGCTAGTCTTTAGGATGAAAACCAATAAAGAACTGACAAGAGTAACAAATGGTGGCTTACTTTTAATGTGTTTCTGGTAAATTGAAATAAACACTTTCAGGTTCCTTGACTCGATATGCTTTATCTGTTGGAGAATATATTAATCTAAGTTGTGTATGGAGGTATTTTACACAGATATGCAAGTCAGGAAGTAGTTACTTCTAAACCCTGCTAAATTACAGCTGCAATCTATTTTCTATAGTTGTCAGGCACAGTTTGTCCCACATGCTATACATTGAGCAACAACAGTTAAACAAAGCAGCAGTATAAGATTATTTTTTTTTAAGTGTATATAGTTTTTCCATTAATCTTCTACAAGACCTTCTTGAGCTTCATTCTGTTTTTCACTCTTCCTTCCATTAGTACAATTCCTTCTCTGCTGCTGCTTCCCCTTTACCTGACTCATCCCTCCTGCAGCTTTAGTGGCTGTGCTACTTTTCAGCAGGGATAGGTTGTCATTGTTGATCATCATTTTGATTTCAAGTTAAATAAATTTTATATAATAGTGTAAAAGACAATAATCCAGAGCATTCTGTTTTTTATAAAATACAAAGAATAGAACTTAAAAATGTAATTCTACTGTCACTGGATGTGTGAGAACTGCCAATTTTACTTGCATGAAAGAGGATTAAGGACCACAGGTGGGGTTTAATGAATTTGTTTTTCTAGTTACACAGAAAGAAAAACAGTATCAGAAAAAAGAAACAAACACGCTGTTTTCATTCACAATGCAGAAAGAGAAGATGCTTGACAGGTGGGAATTCCTAAATTACAAGTGCAAAAAACATATACATACGTGTGTGTATATACATATCTGTATTTCAAAGTTTTTAAATCGGTGTCAAAAAAGTATCTACGAGTGTTCTTTTTAATTTAAAAAGATGAGGTTTTTAAAAGACGGTTGAAGGTTTAACATCTTTAAAAGGCATTCTGAGCTATTAGAGAAATTGTGGCTTGTTTGAAGCTGGCGTATGTAACTCCATAAACATTGCTCCATTCAAAACCCAAGGCAACCCTGAGTGTGGGTTGCCTGTGGAACTGTATGAAGGGCATATGCGTGTCCATGGGTTGTAAATGATGTCATGGGGAGCTGCTGGGGGCAGTGATGACTGCGTGCTTTGGTGTGGAACCAGCGCTCCTTCCATCTCTTTGCCATCACTTTTGCTGTATGATAGCCTTCAAGCAGGACTTGAAGCTCAGGTACAGCCTTCTGCATACGGGCACTGACTGCACTTCAGAAAGGCTTACCTGATGTCACAAATCTAACATCTTAAGAGTTTGAAACGTGTACTCTGACAAAAGAGAGGAAATATTAATAGATGCAACGCACCAAAAAAATGCATGAGATAAGAGAAAACCAAGATGAATACAACAAAAAGTAGCAAACTGCTTGTTTACACTACAAAAAGAGTCCTCATCAGAAGAAACTGTAGATAATTTTGGTGATGAAGAGTAAGCTTTTTCATGGTTTTCCAGTTTGTTAATTCCTAAACATTTTTAAGATCCACTTCAGAATTTTTTATCTATAGATTGTTGCCAAATGCATATGGGTTTGTTTAAAATAGCTCTCCCAATTAAAGGACAAGACTTTCAGGGTATGAATAGGAAAGCGTAACAGCAATCTCTTTTACTCACCTAGTAGTGTCCAATATGATCAGCTGATGGCATGAAAATACAGTTTTTAAGAGCCTGGTATCCCTCCTGGGCAGCCCATTTTTTTCTTAAGTTGTGGCAACATTAAGTTGTATGTTATTTGCCAGTCTGGCCCTATGTTTTTGGATGTTTTCTTATTCAGCACAGACTTCAGCATCAAGAAATCCTTAGTTTTTTTGTGGTGGCTATTGTATTTGTGCATATACCCTAAGTATTCTGAATGTAAACTTCTGAAAATCTGTATTTGACAGATTTTACAGCATAAGGAACATACCCTACATCCCCTACTATAATTTATTGTAAAATTTTGGTCCTTGCGGTCAAAATACCCGAGATACTGCACTGTTTATCACTTACATGTATCATTTTGTGCCCAACCCCAAATCATGAAGCTTGCTGACTCCTGAGGGAGCAGGGTGGAGAAGGTTTCCCAATGCCTCCAACAGTAACAGGAGCTGCAACCCCAGACAAAATCACTAAGGCTGGAGTCAGTCACTGCCCATCAGGCTTGCTGAACCTCTAATTCATAGAGTTTAAAAGTTAAAAGTCCAATGGGAAAGGTACTACCTGGAACATGAACGAATTACACTGTGGCTGAATTCGGTGATCGGGGGTGGGAATGGTTTTGTTTGCTTAGTGCTCCCATCAGCATCATTAGAAACCTTTTCTGCTGGAACCTCACAGGGATTCCCGGCAAAAACCTTTGGTAGGGAGTTTGGAGGTACATCCCAATGGAGGGTGACAGAGGAACAGGCTGAACCAGGTTGCTCAAAGCCCCATGCAGCCTGGCCTTGGACACTTCCAGGGATGGGGCATCCACAACTTCTCTGGGCAACCTGTTCCAGTGTCTCACCACCCTCAGGGTGAAAAATGCCTTCCTGATATCTAATCTAAATCTCCCCTCTTTCAGTTTGAAGACATTACCCCTCGTCCTACCACTACATGCCCCTGTAAAAAGTCCCTTTCCAGCTTTTGTGCAGGGCCCCTTTGGGTACTGGAAGGCCGCTATAAGGTCTCCCCGGAGCCTTCTCTTTCCCAGGCTGAACAACCGCAGCTGTCTTGGCCTGTCCTCATAGGAGAGGTGCTCCAGCCCCCTCATCATCTCCGTGTCCCTCCTCTGCACATCAAACCATCAAGAAAAATCATAGTGCTGCCCAGGCCCTGTGAGAGCCGTGAGCACCTGCCCTGGGGACGCAGAGGAGAAAGGCTCAGCTGGTGTGATTTTACATCAGGTCAGGATGGGGGCAGGTCATCCGTTTATTCGCCACGTGATTAGCCAGGCACCGGTGCATAACAAAAGCAACGAGAACAGGAGCGATTAACAAGAACAAAATGATTAACCGGTAGCGAGGGCCTTTAAAGCCCTTTCCCCCCCACCAACGGTCGCGCGGCGGCGGTTAGCGCGGGTCGGGCGCGCGTCGGCCCCAACGGCCGCCGCCCTGAGGGGAGCGCTCCCCCGGCACCCGCCGGGCTGACCCCAGCGCCGCGGCCGCTCCAGCCTCCCCGCCCCAGCGGGGCCGAAGCCGGGTGAGGGACGACGTTACCTCAAGGCGGGGTTGGCGGCGGGAGCGAGCCAACGGGGCAGGCCGACGGGACCCGGCTGAGCCGGGAGGCGGCGCGGGAGGAAAGGCGCGGCTCGGCCGCGGTAGAGGTTAGTAGAGCCAGCGAGGGGAGCGGCAGCGGTGGGTGCCCGGCTTTCCTTTCGGGGAGGAGAGCAGCGAGGGAGGGCGATGTGAAAGGTGCGGCCTGGCTGCTCCCTTCGGCCCGGGCGTTGTAGAGCCCCCACTCCCTCCCCTCACAAAGGTGTTACTCCCAATTATCGTTCCCCGTAAGCAAGGGCCGCTCGGCAGGGTGGACTCAACCCTCTCCCCAGTCTGCGGCATCTTTTTTAGAAACACGCTGGTAATATTGAGACTCCTGTTGTAGCATTTGTTAGATCCTGCACTTAAAACGAAATTTCCTAAAATTTGTAGTCAGGTAACTGCTTATCTTTTAGATTTCCATTGACTTGGCGTATTGGTGACGCTGGCAATTTCCTTTTTGAAATAGAGGCAAGTTGGTCTATACAGTTCACAAAATATTGTAGCAATAAAACATGTTTATATGAGGGAAAGATCGCTTAGTGCTTTTAATGTTTGGCTACAAATTGCTTAAATTGTAGCTGTATTTTGAAATACTGCTGTTCGCAAATAGTGCCGATTTCAGAAGAGCTGAAAAGCAAGATTAAAATAACTTACTTTTTTGGGGGGAGGGGAGTATTTCAGGACGTTTATTAAATTGCAGCTGATTGATGTTGGTATTGGGCAGATGATGGCTCTGGCATCTAACATTGAAATCCTGGAGAGTACCTGCTGCTATAGAAATCCTCTGTTTGGAAATGTCAAAATACTCTTCATGTTACAGGTTTGTAACAAACATGAGTTGATCTATCATAGATGTGTGAGAGACATCGGTCGGGTCTTGAATAGTATTTGTTACAGTCATTCTGATTTTCTTTTTCCTATAAATTCTTTCTGACCTCAGAACTTTCTGATTCAGGGTTATTCTTGCTCCATTTTGTTCCCCTCATCATAAAATTTTATTGCATGTTCTTCCTGTTGTGTTTTGACCAAATTTCCCATAAGCTTGACAAGACTGTTTGTTATTGCACATAAAGTTACATTTTCAATCAACTTTAGTTTTAGTTGTCTGAGGGAGTGGGTGTTCCTTGCAATGCTGTGGCAGCATCCACAACTTTGTTGTCTGTAGGCAAAGGGCTGAAGATGTGTATCTTTGACTTTTTTCAGTTCCTTGTCGGGTTTGAAATGCTTTCATGAAACCTCGAGATATTACAAAAAAAATAAAGTGGACTTTTTGCATGGAAAAGAAGGCTTTACAATACCTCTGTGGGAGTAGTTTCTGGAAGTAGATAACTGCAACACCACTGTGAGACATGGCTCACGGCAAGAGCTAGATTAAAGCTTATTGAGAAATATCAGGCAGTAGAAGTGCTTAATTATTGAGTTGAAATATGGCAGTGCTACTAAAAATTCTTTTGGCTTATTTTCTTCAGTCCCAGCCCCTTTCCTCTAAGAAAGTTCACCAGCTCAGCAGTAATTCAGAAAATGCAGGTGTACTCCCTTATCTGCTGAGGGGGCAGTGGGTGCCACAGTGCTGGTGGGAGGTGAGCATGCAGGAGCAGCCGGTGGCGTGGTGCAAAGCAGCATGGTGCAGCCGATTGGCAGCTGCTTCTTGAGGCACTGGTTGAATTTCCCAAGTCAACAGGAGAAGTGGCATCCCCTTAGTTGTCTTTTGCCATGGCAACAGTGTCATGGCCTGCCTGCAGAGCTGATTGCAACTTTTGCCCCCAAGGAGCTGATGCAAAGAGAAGGTATGGGGTTTGTTTTTCCCCTGTGTCAGGCTGGTGTGGCTCAGCTCCAGGTGTCTGCACCTCTGCACTTGAGAACATTTCTCTTTGGATGCACTGCAAAGCACAAGGGAAATGAGAACTATCAGATGATACAAAGGGGAAGAGGAAGACACATCTAAGGAGGACCAAAGATTTGTTTGTCCTGCCTTCTTCTCTCATAAGCAAAAAAAGGAAAATGGACAATGTTTTTACTATGTATACCTAAATTGGTTCTGTGCTGTAATGTGGGCTGACTCAGCACACAAAATCCACATTTCATCCTCAGCTATGTGTGCTGGTTCTGCAGTAACACATTACAGATTGTGACTCTGATCAGTACAGCTTTGCAAAAGCCACTTTGACTAAATCCATGATGGATGCCTGCCACCCATAGATTCCCGAATTTGTAGGTATCTTTGTTGCCTGATATGGTGTTGAGCTTCCTGAGGCTTTCTATGTTGGGAGTTGCTAATCAGGGAAGTTTATTGCTGAGACTCACCTTGGTCTCGGCTTCCTTCTCCCGCCCAGTGCTGGAAGAAGAGACAGGGCTTTGTACCTCTAGCCTGGCAGGCCCAGCTGCATTTGTCACACCCAGTTAAGTAACACACATGCGGACAGGGTCTTCGTTTGCTGCCTGCACCCTCTGCTCTCTGTTGCTTTGCAGCCCCAAGGAACCCAATGACCAGTGTGCACTGATCTCAGATCCTTGTTGCAGTTCCAGCGTGTGAGCTGGTTGCACTACATGCTGAAAACTGAGCTTTTATTTTTTTCTTCTTCTGTCCCTCTCTCCCTTTCTCCTGGTCATCCCTGGAAGACAACTCCAGAAGCATCAGATGGCTTTTTTGGTGCCATCCCTGGAAGACAACTCCAGAAGCATCAGATGGCTTTTTTGGTGCATGAGTTGTTATCTGGCATGCCCCTTTCCAGTAAGGTGGTGAAGTGCTGCTGCTTTAGGTTGTAGGAATTTTACTGGTTGGAGAGATGGGCAAGTGATTTGTCATCTCGGCATGAGCGATTGTCACTAAGACAGTCAGGCCAAGTGCCAGGGGTCATTTCCAGGTGCAGACTGTTTCCTGGAGTGAACTTAACCTAGGTTAGCTACCTCTTTTTCATGGTTTGAGGCGAATGCAAGAAAGCAGCCCCTTGTTTGTAATTCCAAACATTTCCCAGGTACAGGGTTCTCATAATTAGGTTTACATTTCATGAGCAGTGCGGTTCTGCTGGTGTTTTATCTGCTCCAGGAACTCTCCTACTGGTGGGGTTCCCCAGGGGCCAGAGAAACGCTTGTTTTCGGAATCCTGTTTGGGCAGGCACAGAAGTAGTTCTAGGTGTCTTGAGAATTACTTAATTTAACAGGCAGTTAATAGGTAAGATAGAGCAGCCAGCTAGATTGGAGGCTTATCAACCTAAATTAGGAACCTCAAAAATATCTATACTTTGTGATAGGAAAAACCAGCCCAGCCTCAAGTTCTGTCTTTGACAGTGTCTTTTACCTTATCACTTTGAAAGGACAGAATAAACATAGTGTGATATTTCCAAGTGTATTTCTACATTTTTTTTACGATTTGTATTTTCGTAAGTGTCTGTGTCAGAAGTGTTGGCTGTGAATCAATTTATATAGTACTATTATGGTGCTTTCTGCTGTGTCACGTTGTCTCTACTTCCCCTTCTCTGGGTATTCATTTCTTTATTTGTTTTTGGGCTCCCGTGGTTTAAGTCCTCGGAGAATGAGGATTATGAGGCTTATGCATGGAGTACCTAAATTAAATAATGAGTTTGTCATTATGGTGGAGGCAGTTAACTAGAAAGTTAATGGCTTGTCAACAAACTGTAGCTGGGTTTTGGTTTTTTGTTGTTTTTTTTTTTTACTGCTACGTTCCTGTCTGCTGTCAGACTACAGATCTAGATAGAGTGTAATCTGATCATTATTCTTGCTTTCATATTGTAAATCAAGATTGTTAGTTATTTAAAGAACACAAAACTGTTGAATAGTGCTACTGAAAAAGTGGGCAGTTTTTCCAAGGAAGGAAAACTTTTGAACTCATGGTAGTTTCAAAAGACTGAGAGGAGTCAACCGCTGTTCTGATCCCAGCCCTTACTCTATCAACCTGATGAAAGATTCCGTGGCAGTCCAAAGTCTGCACTTGCAGAGATTGAGAAGGACCATGCGAGGGCATGCTGGGGCGGTTCAGGGTCATCCCCAGTGTTAATACTCAAGTGCCACTTCAGTGTCTCGCAGGCACTGGGCACTGTGTTGATGCTGTCAGTTGATTGATGATGAGCTAAGCCAGCAGTCAGGGTGAGAACTGAGTAGAAAAGCGGTACTGAGAAGGGCAGAAGCTTTGAAGGTGCTTAGACCTAGGGTGGGTTTTGCTTTAAAATGTTTGTTTTTTTCTTTAATCAATATTTATTCATGAATCTTGATACGTAGGTCACTTATGGTGACCTGAGTTCTGCATGGGAGAGGCACGGGCCTCTTTCGGATCTCAATAAGGCACAACAGCACATAGTGTAATAACACTGCCATTTTGATAAGGTAGAATAAAAAGAGAAATATTGATAGTAGGTAAATCTCATGTCCCGTCAGGTGCTGGGAACCCTGCTTCCATGCAGCATCGGACAGACCCCAGATGGATTCCCATGGCAGACTGTGCAGGTCCCCTCCCTGGGGAGGGTCAGTCCCCCCCCACACCGTGCACCATGGTGCCTTTTGTCTTGCATAAAGAACAAACCCATCTGTCTCTTCTTGACAGGTAGGAGTGTCCTGTCCTCTCTTTCATGATGTTCAGCAGAGCACAGCACCTGCAGACGTGGGGCATTCCAGCAGGTGCCCTTGCAGTGCTGCGTACGTGGGGTTGCACAGCGGTTACTCGTGCCAATGTACCGGCTTCTCGGTCCTGAAGAAGGAGGCCCAGCAGGACAGGCATGGCCTGCTCAACATCACTAACTCCTTGAAAACAACATCTTCCGCAAGGCTCCCAATACAATCTGGAAGAGAGCAGGGCTGCGGCAGGGCTTTAATATTGAAACCAGTTAGTGGGACAGAACAAACAGTAAGAACTGATATACTCAAAGGGGAGAGAATGCAGAGCTCTGGAAAAAGGCTCAGCAAACGCCTTTCACAAGGATGAGGTGGACTGAAAGATGGGAGGGGAGAGAAGAAACCAATGTGTTGGAGATTCGAACAAAAATACAAAGTAACTGCATAAAATTCCTCAAGAAGGGGTGTAGAAATTAGTTGTAAAAAAGTTCTGTGTGAATTGAAGGAGCTGAGTGTCTTGAACATTACAGGTTAAAAGGATTCAGTATTGGGGACATAATTTTGTTAGGTGAGCAGATACAGAAGCAAAGATACTGGAAGCATGGAGAAGGGGAAAGAAAGAAAAGTAGTTCATTTGTATCATGATGATGTGACTAAAATGGTGCTGCAATTTGCGGACTTTCACTATTGAACTGCAAGAACTTTCCAGTTCCTCTTCATTTAGCATTTCTGGCACATTACAGTTGAGGAACAATAGCTGTATAGACTGGGGAGGTGTATGTGTGTGTCAGTTTTCCCAATTATTAAATTCCCACTCATTAAAGCAAAATGCTACTACTATAGCTGAGATTTTTTTTCAAAGTTTCAGGATAAATCACAGAGGAAATTTGAAGGGCGGCTGGCACTGCTGTGATGGCCTGAATGCTGCTTGTAGCCACAGAGGGGTGCTGTTTATCTAAGTAGTAGGACTCTCCTTCACTGTGCAAAGAGAGGAAATGGCATTACTCAAATTTATTGAGTTAGGGGAAGTGTTTTCCAGTTTGCTGATTTAATCAGAATTCCTGAAAGCCTTTTTTTTCCCCCATGAGTTGATATTGCTGTGTAGACCAAATCAGTGACTTTTCACAAGGAGGCTCCATTTAAAAACAAAGCCAGCACAAATACCGTCCCTTTTCAGAAGCTCTCTGGTGCTGAACCTGCTGACTTCAGCAATATTCAGTTTTTATTTTTCTAATAGCTGCATCATATGGATTTTTGTGTGCAGCTGATTACTGCAAGGACACTAAGAACACAGTGTGCCTCATTCTCATTCCATGTATCTGGAACCCTGGGTTCAGACCACATCTAGTGCCCAGGTCCCACAGTTGTACAGCTGAAATTAAGATCTAAATTGTTGTAGCCACTTGTAGCATGGACATTTGCTTTCTGTTTGAGCTGTGATGAGTTACCCTTCTGGAGGATTTCTTTGGACTTTGAAGCAGCTGAACTCAGCTTCTGGTTCTTCAAAGATAGGAACCCTCTTTTACCCTGTCTTTACTCCCTCCTTTCCTCACACATACATGAAATTTGAATTTGTCTTCTTCCCCTCCTCAGTATTTCAAAGAATTAAGATATTCCATTGTATCATGGCCTTTGTTTAGTTTAACTGAAGCATTAAGGCATTATTGATGTTTTCCTAAGCTCTGTTGATTTTTACACCCCCACCCCTCCCTTGAATTGGAGGTTGAGCCATCAGCCACAGAACAGAATTTGACAGGCAGGCAAATGTGAGCAAGGTTTGGCAGTTAGACCTGCATCAAAAGCTCATAAGAAGAAACTTCTGCATTGCTGGTTTGGAATGAGACATAAGTGAGTATTCCTTGAAATTACTGTTGTCTGAAAGATTCCTAGTTTATACAGCACAACAGGAATTTCCCTGCGAGCTGTAAGCTGTGTCATACCCATTTCATGTAGAACATGGCATAGTTTATAGGGACTTTTTTCATTCTTCCTTGCCAAATTCTTCAATGCTGGCAGGATTTTGCTGGTAATTAACTTGACCAATAAGGACAGGCTTTACCAAGAGGACAGGCAATGTAAAGCTGAAGGGGCTGAAGTCCTTGGCCCTTCCAGAAACCCAACAGCCGGTGAAGGAGCACTTCAGTTGCTTATCTGATTCCAGCTTCTGTGCATTTCCCTCTTGAGAGGCAGTGAGCCATCCTCCCTAGCTTCTCTTGTCTTCTACATTCTCAGAGGTCCCTTCCAACCATGATGATTCTGTGATTCTGTAAATTAGGCTAACAGCCTTTCTCCAGTGAGTATTATCCTCCCTGACAGTAACTCCAGAATGTGCCAGTGAGTGATACTGGGCATGGCAGAAACTGCTCCAGGTGCTCACTTTCCCAGTACGCTTGCTTCCCTGGAAGTTCCTTGTAACTAAGCCAAAACACCACAAATGACTTCATCCTGCCATGGACCCATACCAAAAAACGCCCAGGAAACTTCCCAAAATAGCAATTTATTTACTTTTTGTCCTTAGGAATAATTCATTAGCCCCAGAATTATAAAATGGACAGCCTGTACCTCTTTCCTAGAGGTAGCTATCTCTCCCCCTGCACCCTCCCCAGTCAATACCTTTGGTCTCTTGTAGGATGCCAGACTCCAGATCCTCTGTCTTGTTTAGGGCAAGTAATGGAACTGTGATTTTTTTTCACAGCTTGCAAGAGAGTCTGTCTTGGATTCCAGGACAGTCTGCTTCACCTCCTGTAAGTACTCTCTGGCATGTATCCCATGTGAATCCTGTTATCGCAGTGCTAGAATGTCCCACTCGCTTCTCAGTGCCACTCAAGGACTACTTGAGTGTTATCTTGTAAATTTTCAGGAGAAACAGAGCATACCCCCTGAAGCTCCCATACTATCCAGTGTTAATGACACAGACTCAAACATTTGCTTCACAGTAGGCAGATAGAGAGTGAAGCCAGGTCTTGGATACAGGGTCCTTCCTGAAGAACCACTATTTGATGATCCTAGCTTGGCAAAAACACCTCAAGGGGGTTTCCTTAGGAAGCAACCATAAAATCTTTCTTGACCTTCCCTCCACTCTCTGCATTTCTCTTGGTACAATGGAATCTGCTGTTTAAGGTCAACTTATCCAACTGATGTTTTTGGATCTGAGCAGGTACCTTTACACAGTTCTGCTCCAAAACACATGACAGTCCTCGTGTTCCAGTAAATATAGTGATATTAGGGCTTTCATTGCTTCTTAAGACTCTCAGTTTTCATTAGTCCCCCAGAATATAGGCTAGTGCTTCATTAATTTTTCTCTGGCTCCTGCAGGTGCTTGTGGCTTTGCTTTCTGGTGGTTTGATTTCTTCTTTGCTCTCATGCTCCACTTGCTCTTGGATCACACAGCATCTAAGTAGCAAACTAGCAGTAGTAAGTATGGTTAGCAGTTGTGTTCAGAGGACTGAGCCAGTCATCCTGAAGACTGCTTTAGTATTTATGTGACTAAAGCACCCGTTGACCATAAAGTCCATCCTTGGCTAGCATTAGATGAAAACAAACGCTGGGCAAAATACTCAGCTTTGAAGCAGAACCTGTTTAAAATGAGGTGACTGAATGCTCTTCCAGTTACAGCAACCATACAGTAGAAGCTGGGTTCTTTCCAATCCCAGCGTGTGGCTCTCTTCTAATGAACTGACTCATCATGAGCTGCAGTTGTCATTGCTTCATGAGGCCGAAGCACTGAAGCTCAGAAAACTTGCTCATAATTACAGGTTGGGAAAACAGGCAAGGCACAGTTAAAGCTATATTTAGTGTAAAACAGCACCGCGGGTGTCGTTTCGGTAGAAGACAGCTTCTTACCCCATGAAGGTAAAACACTTGTGCACTCTTAATTTTACCTCTCATCGGGTCGGGCAGACAGTTCATGGTCAGCTGGAGTGCAGCAGACAACTTCAGTACGATTTGGCCGTGATGCTCCAGTGTTGAGAATCTGCTGTTTGCTCACATCCCGCATCCTACGTCCCAAGCTGCTGACAGAGCCATGGCCAGGGCTGGGCCCAGAGCTGTTCCTTGGCATGTTCATTCATTCCAAGTGTCTTTATCTGTGAAATAAACACTAACTGTCCTATGACTGGAATTTTATATCCTGTTCTGGTATGTTAACAAAATCTCTAATGCCTTTCAAGAGCTTTTTGAAATAGAGCTTGTGCTATTAAATCAATTTCACGTTAAGACCACGCGTAACCTACTTCAGGCTTTCTGATTTTAAATAACAAGCCAGAAATTTTTCAGACTTTTAAAGTCTATTTTTTAGAGTTGGCAAAATAGAACTGCCCTTTAGGAGCACCAAAATAATTACCAAAATTAACAGTAATTATTTCTTTTCCTTGCTGGGAATTGTATTCCCAGTAGCTTCCAGGTCTGAAAGAAAAGAGCTGACTCATGGTAGTTTGGCCCGGATGCTACTCCAAGAAATGTTTTACATTATCAGAAGGGGTGCGGGTTCCCTGGTTTCCAGGACAGCCCATCTTCCCAGTGCTTTAAGCTGTTTTTTCCCTCCAGTCTTTTTAGTCGAGATGGAACTTCTCTTGTGGTCTGAGCTTCAGTCTTGTTCATTCTGCTTTGGAAAACACAGCCCACCCTTGCTTCCGAGCTTTTGACCTTACATCTCCCTGTGTTCTTTTACCTTAAGTTGTCCTTCCAGCAGGCTGCAACATTTTCAACCCCATCTAGATTTTTATCTAAGACTTTACATGTGCTTTGCCAAAACTTTGTTTTCTTTTCTTTTTACCTTGTTAAGAGGTCTGTCTTCTCTATTATCCTGTGATGTCTGAGGATGCTTCTGGCTCATCACTCCCTCCTGTTTTCAGCAATTGTAAAAGTATTTTCAATGCATGTAAAGAGTGACTATACCCCGAAAGCTAGCAAGCAGACACCTCAGGGAGAAGGCAGCATAAACCCTTGTTGTACATACAGAAGTTTCTTTAGAAATACCTAACTTTTGCCCAGATTTTATTTCACCTAAATTCCACCAACTACAATTAGGATTTCTTTTTAAGGCAGCTCTTCTGCTTTAACTCAGCAGAACAGAGTGAAGGTGCTCTCCAAAATAACCTTTGAGTAGAGGGAAGATAGGGCACTCAGAAGTAGGAAGTCTTTAGACCTAGGACATTTTCCTTATAAATTTGAGGAGAAGGACAGGCTTTTCCCTCTCTTAGGAAATTAAAAACTGTGTGTCAAAGACCTTGATAGTTCAGGTTGTTTCATCCTTGGAATTTAGGTAATATTTAATTGGTGCTCAAGAGAAAACTCTTAAAAAGCAGGAACAGAATATTCTCAAGGTGGGGGAGGTTATTTGCACTAACACAAGGGAATGGTTCACATTTGGGGGGGGGGAAGTTTCAACTCAAGTGTGTTGCCTTGTCTTGTTCAAACGCAAATGTTTTTNAAAAATACTCTGCATTTTAGCACAAAGTGCCTTTTGATTTTTAAATTAGAACTTGGAGGATAATACTGGAAAAAATTTAAAAACCCAAACCGGTACTTTTTCATAAAAGTATTGCATGCCAGGACTGTTTTATAGTTCAAATTGTTTCCTAAATAATGATGGCAGATAGTAAAATATGAAACCAGTGAAATTGTTCAGATTTACAGGCTTGAGCTGTAGTTGGGGATTTGTGACCACACCCAGACTCTTTCAAGCTTATCTGCAATCTCACACTACCATATTGCAGGACAGGCTTTAAAAAGGAGCAAGTGATGAAAGCAGGACTGGCGGGGAGGGAAGGGCTGGGGCGGGGGGGGGGGGCAAGAAAAAAGCAATGACCAGCAACAGCCTGAAAATGATGTTTCAAAAATTTGCATTCAGAATTGTATTATGACCTGGATAAGAGTTCTTTCCTTTTGCTTAACTTCAGTTTTCATGAGGATAGTGTGAATTAGACCAAGGATCTGAACTTCTTCTTCCAATTGTTGGGCTCCAAATTCTCCAAGGATTGTAGGTCTGTCCCATGTCTTCAGCAGGATTGGCAACGGCGGCAGCAGCGGGTGGAGGAGGAGCAGCCGAGGAGTTTTCGCTACCCATGAGATCGATGCCTGACAACGCGTTTGTTGGAGTGGTGAAGGGAAGGCCACTGTTGAGATTACTTGACCAAATGGAACTGCTGAATGGAGTGGTGGACCACAGGCCACTTGGGTTGCCAAGGATCGACTGCAGTAAAGAAAGAGCCAGGTAAGTAGCAGTTTGGCAACCACTGTTTTCACCTTGTTTTTACGGCCCCCCTGAAAGAAAAGTATCTAAGAAAGCAGCAAGCCTGCTATGGAACCCCTTCTGTCTTCACTGCAACGTGCAGTATTGAATGCCCTTTATTCGAGTTTGCGCAGAGGAACCACGCTACGAATGCTCACCAAACACATCATCTGGTAACGGAATGGGCTGCAGAGTGCAATTACATTACAGGCTTTTAAGATGTTTTCATTTGAACTTACACATCCCCACACCATTACTAATTTAAGTCCTACTAGCATTCAAGCTTTAACACACAAGGGCCAAAAAGCTCAAGCTTAACTAAACTAGTTAGAATGAGGTAGATAAACATGGTTCACATCTTGAAAAAAACAACAAAATTCAATTTGTAATGCAAGGTAGCAGCAAAGTCTATTCCTTGATGCTTTTTTTAGCTGTTTGCAAACTTATCTCCTTGTATGCAGACATTATCTTTATAAATGGAACATTTTGGATGAACTTACCTGTGTTCAGCCCCACTGTACCTCCCTGTATTCCCAGTATATACTTTTTTCCCCCCATCCAAAAGTCCTCCAGATGAAGGGAAAGGGGATTGGAGAACAGGCCATTTGTCATGGAGTTCCAATACATCTCTCCCGATTCAAGAGGTCTGGAAATCTCTGACAAATGGTCACGGTGCAGATGCAGATGTGCTGCAACGCATCACAAATGCATTTGGGATGCACAGGACAGGTACAGCAAGACTAGAGAACACATGCAAAAATGAACGAGGCCCAGGTTGTGTCAACTCTTTTATTAAAGCCCAAACAGTAGCAAGCAACAAGCAGAGGAATCTAACCCATGGTGTGGTGGAAAGCGATACCCGGAAGCAGCCAGAGATGGAGATGAGAAAGGTTAGCATAACTTTCATGCTAATATTAGCACAGAACCTGCTACATGTAGGCTTAACGCACTACATACCTCAATGCCAATAAATTTAATGTACATATGCTGTAAATTCAATTTGCAAATATACAGTAAACTTGATACATCCAAAAGGCAGTGGACTTGCTGAGTAAGTGCTGTAAGGTACAAACATCCTTATGTTTGGATTAATGGGTGCAAAGAGGGCATCCATTCCCAAGACCTCAGCCCTCAGATAACGCACACTAAAGGTTAAGCAGTATCAGCGTACCCTGCATCTGAAGATTAAAATAAAAATCCCTTTAGAAAAGTAAACAAGGTGGTCCCTGAAAATGTCTTAATTTCAGGTTTTTATTTTCTCCCCTGGAATGAAGGAGATGTGCTTGGACTAATCATACCTGAAATTGGTCGGTCACTAACACGTTACCCGAAGCGGCCTCACAGAATCTGACACCGAGGGTTGGACAGGAGTTTTGAGCATACTCAGGGGTTAACTGGGCCAACGTCATTAGGACTCTCCAATGTCACTCAGAAGTTGAGCCAAACTAGGGTCACCGTTTATTACTGTTATATAAATAAATGGTTATATTTAAGCTACACCAGCCTTAGACTACTAAACCTACAGCAGGAAACACTAATTCTGCCGCTCAGACATCAACGCTAGCACACTAAAAGTCCACCCTATTTCCTCCTGCAGGCAAGAGCCAGGAACTATTCCTACATTTGGGGAAGCAAGAGGAAAAAGGAAGGAGGATGATCAAAATCTGCTCCCCAGAAACGTTAGGGTAACACAGAAGCCACTATGCAAGTGCTGTTTGCAGGAATGGCTTTGGCTCTTCTGCCAGAAAGGAGAAAAGGACAAGGCCCTGGTGTGGTACCTGCTCTCTTACCTAGCACTTAAGAGTCAAGGAGGTTCAGTGGCAAGAATAGCCAAGTTTTCCTGCTCTGGCACACCATGAGCACTTGAAAAAAAATGGCTACCATTAAAAAGGCTTTGAACATTTCAGTATGTTTGCTGCTGCTTATTTGTTAAGTGATCTTCTCCTTGAATAAGCTCCTAAAATGTTTTTTTTCTCTCTGCAAAATCCAAGTATTTGAAGGGAGAGACTGACAATTCTTCTATACCGTTTGTCTGGCTTCCATTTTGATGCTTCCTGAAGCATACTTACAGGTATTTGTCAGAAGCACCCAGGAAATAGGTTAGGAGCTAGAGAGATGTTCTGGTTGTCCTCAATCCCTCCCTTCTGTAAATCCTGAGAAATCTGCCCTCTATGTGACCAAAAAGCAACTCCTTCCTTACGTAGTTTTTAGTGACATTACAGCTACAGTTGTAACCGCGTGACAAGGGCGCAACCGGTGAGTGTGTGTCTATAAGAAGCTGTGTGACCTTCTTCATCTTCCCCCCACTCCATCTGAACTGCTACCAGGTGAAGTAAACACTGCCTCTTACTCACTACAGAAACATTTTCAGAAGACAAGATGAAGAACGATTTCAGCTGGCACTGAAGACAGCTGTTGCGGTGTAAGTTTTATTCTGACAGATAGAGAGGCGCAAGGATGAGAGAGCAAGTACTACCATCTGTGTAAAAGCTTTTCGAAAACCAGCTTTGGCTATATCCTAGATCTCCATCAAAATTAGTTGTTAGTCTTCAACTTAAGCTCAGTCTTTTAGTGTTTTGTTGTGTTTGGTTTTTTTTTTTTCCCTAACCTGAAAAGAATACATTTGAGGCCTTTTACTTTTAGATAAGTGGGGTTTTTTGACCTTTTGTTAATTTACAAGTAGGTGCAACACTGGACTCAGGAAGCAGAATCCAAACCTGAAAGTTACCCTATGGGCTACTTTGAAACTGTCTATCAAACCGGAAGGGAGAGAAGCAGTGTCCAGCCATGGCACAGGAGCAGAACGGTTCTTTCCACAATCCTGGAGCACATGGGAATGGAACACACTTTTCTAAGTGCTGCAAGATTCTCTTGTAAGAAGTATTTTTACATGACGAGATTTACATGCATTCATCATCTGCAAGTGACTGGACTAATCACTCTTTGTCCAACAGCCATTTCAACTTAACTGCACAGAAAGATGAATACACGTAGCTTCCCTTTTCCTTTATTCTTCAATTGATATTTTTCACCCAAATTTAAAAATTGTCTAAATGAAATTAGATGAATGGCAGATGCAGAAATGGGTGGTAACAGTAGTAACACGCTGTAATAGGAGTGAATACTTACTGCAGTTGTATGAGTTGGGGAACTCGAGCTTGTTGGCCAGGAGGGTACAGAATCTGTAGCTGAAGGATCCCAGATGGATGATGGAACATTATTGAATTCACTCCAGTTTCTCTGAACATCCTGCCCATAAGCAGGTCGAGCTAAACCAAGTTTGCTAAAAACCTCTAAAAATAAAATGAAATAAGACTGAGTACATTACGCTTCATCTTTTTCCAAGAACCTCAGCAGACTAATACTCTTCACAGCAATTTCCCATGTTTTTCTAGCAGGTCCCGCTGCAGTGCGAGAACTGAGATTAGAGGATAACAACACAGTAATACAGACCTCATCTCACATGTCCTGTACCAGATACGTGCCCCAGCCCAGACCCCATCTCTGCTGGAGAAGCAGAGGGCAGCACCAGCACTAGTGATTTGCCTGGTCCCTGCACACAGAACTGATCCCAGGCATCTTACTGCCGGCCCTCAGAGTTGCTGGTGCCAAGTGTTGCTGATGAAGATGAAAGAACCCCGCAGCAGCAGCTGCTACTGACTGCACACCCCCAGCATTTTTCAGTAGACATACAACTTTTTCAGTAGACATACAATCCATTTTGCAAATGCCATGTTTGAAGTTTTGCTTTGCTTATCATCTTTTGCAGACACCTTAAGAAATACCACACAACGCATCTTCAAACACGGTATATAAACCTACAGAAAGCACGCAGATCCATGCTCTATAATATAGCCTGCCTGCATCAAGGCCCATCTCAACAGTTACTTATGGAAAGTTTACCTAAATATTTAAATACAGGAATTAATGGCTGATTTTGGTATGCATCAGTTCACCGTGCAGCTATACAAACACTAGAGGAAAACACAAAAGGAAAGCAACATGAGGGATGGGCCTCAGTTACGGGGCAATGGTTTTATGCAGGCGTTAAGTGCTCAGGAAACCACAGGCCTAGTGGCACATTTCTAAGACCTACAGTAAATCTTCAGGGGGAGGGACAGAGGAGATGAAGACTAAGGAAAAAAAAAAACCATCAAGAAATTTTTCTGAAACGAAGAACCTTCAAAGCCAAGTATTTCCAGCCCAACAAAGACTCTAAAGAATTTCCACTAACTCTCTCTGGGCTGAAACACAGAATACACCACTGAATTTTTAACACACTTTCCTACGTAGTCATCTTTTCTGGGGGCAGGGATGGGAACACTGCCTGTATTTAGACCAGCTGAAAGGAGACACACCATTTCTTTACCTGCATTTGAATATGGAAAATATTTGAAAAAAAAACAAAACAAAACAAAAACTCACCTCCAGTTAAGTTAAAAGAATGTCCAAATGCAGAGAATGAGTTGAGAGGTGTGAAATCGGGACTGCTGGGATTGCTGATAGGGCTCCACAAACCCGAACTAAATATTAGGGGGTAATGGGAAAGCAACACACAACTCATTAACACAGTAATACTGACAATATTAACTTACTGATCTATACACAAATGTATATGTACGAATGCATGTGTGTATATATATTTAACTATATATATTTAATGGTGATCAAGAGTTAGAAAATCAGCTAAATTTTAACAAAAGATTTCAATGAAATACCATTTTCCTGTGTATATACTACTATATATCTATCTCAGAGCAACACACTATTGACATATATATAGCTATAGATAAAATTCTCTTTAATTTGTAGAGTTAGCTCCAACACAAACCTGAAAGTAGCTCTTTTAGTCAGTTTTTCAGAAAACTTAAAGGGTCTAAGCCATAGCACAGGTTTTTTTGACAAACAGATAAAATTCAGAACCACTCAGAAGGGATACAAGCGCTCACGCTTCAGCTTGTGGGCAAGCTTCTTGAAACTACAGATGAGTTAACTGTAACCAGTGATAAGCATTTACAAAAACAAACCAAAACCCCATACACAAACTTTGCTCAGAAAAACAATTCCTTTGCGTACTGAAACTTGAATTCAAGTCTCTTTCTTATTTCAGAAAGGTTACCAGACGCTCACTGTTTTTTACAACCGAGACAGACGTGCACCGCCAAAATATGTCAGAAAAGACAGCACGCCGTAGGGAACACGACTGAGTGCAGCTCTGTTTTGCTCCTACTCATCATGCGAAGCCCAGTGATAGTTCTGGTCTCAGTGTTAAAACTGGGAGTGAAAGATACCGCTGTACAGCAAGATATTCTGCCTGTAAACTATCTCGAGTGACCTTGGTTCACACTCATCAATACTGAAAGGGTGAAGCTGGTTTCTCATTGTTTGGATGCCCTGGAAACACAAGATTGTTGAGTTACAATGAATGAGTGGGAATGAGGGGTGAAAGCCCCCATCGCATCCAGAACAACCTGCTTTCTACTTTTGAGTCACTTGTAAGTTCTAAACTTTTTTTACAAAGTGAGAGATGCTTTGCTCAGACTTTAGGAAAGTTAAAAAAAAAAAAATGACCAAAATGGAATTCCATCACTACCTTCAAATGCCATTAGCAGTTTACAGTCTTCTTTTCTAGGGGCCTAGGTATTTGCCTAGAGAATACAAAAATTACCTGTCAGAGCCATCACTGTCAACAACTGCGTGGGAAATGCTGATATTGCTGGCAACATCTGTCTTGCTTGGAGAAACCTTTGGTAAACCACTGCCACCTGCAAGAATATATAATATATAAACCCAGTAAAATAAAAAAAAAATAACAGAATATTCAGGAAATATTCAAAAATATTTAGAACAATATTCAAAAATATTTAGAACTCCAAACTGATTCTAATACCTGGGCTCTTGTCATAACCTGCAGCTACAGCAGCAAAAGTAGGGTTGCCATTCCTGCCTGGAAGAGAAGCCGCCTTTGCCAGCTTATGTTTGGTACCACTAGGCTGCTTGCTTTTCGTTTCACTTAAAGGAGAAAGAGAGAAAAAAGAGAGTAAGGTTTTGGACTTCAGCAGTTTGATAAAAAACCCCAGAAATTTACGCCAGCATTCATGAAAATGTTAACACCTCAACAGTTCACGTAATTGCACATTTTCCAATCTACCAGGTTGTAAGAAACCCCAGAAAAATATAAATAGCATGGGGTAAGTTATATACAGTAATATCTGCAAAAGAAGCTCTTTCCACGGGAAGAGGAAATAGGTCTGAGAGAAAGGAAGATACACCATGTGAAGCATATGGGTTCCACAAGCGTTCTGGGCTTGGGAAATCAGTAGGAGGTGCAGATTTGGACTCACTTGCTGCAGCTGCTGTTCACGATGCTGCTGTAAGTGCCTCCTCGCGGCCCAAAAGCTAAAGATGCAGGAGGAGGAGGAGGAGATGGAGAGGCGGGTGTTGGCGAGGGCTGTCGCTGTTTCAGGAAAGCATCTGCGTTCAGGGTTTGTAGAGAGAGTTTATAAAGGTTGTCCGTAGCTATAAAGAGAAACACAAAACACTTTCCTGTAGCACTTACTTTAAAACAAAGGCTTCTCAAACTTCTGCTACTCTTTCTGTTCAGATTGAGGAATGATGATGACAAAGGCTGTTCCCAGTGATGGCAGAAGTAGCTCCTTCCCTATATTCACCTATCGCTTTTCAGGTTTACTACCTATTTTCAGAGAGATTGTGTTGCAACAAAAGCACCGAGATAAACTGATTTGCACAGAAGAAAGAACCTTTCTAAGTGAGTGCTGTGGAGAGAGATGACTCTCTGTTCGCATGCAGCCAAGAGGAAGGTGATTTGGTTCCCACACAAGGGGCTTACAACAAAACCAAAAAGCTTTTATTAGTGCCCCACGCAAACCACTGCATTAAGGCATTTTCAGCGTTTCCTCTCAAGGACAAATAATGTAATTAGTTTCAACTTTGGCTGCAGCAGACTTGACCAAGCAAAACCCCCATCTGCTCTAGAAAATACATTTTGTTTCCGAGTAGTAATTCTCATTTCCTCAATCTCCCCAGCAGCTTCTGAATCCTGTCTATCACTGAAGAACTGTGGAACAGCCCATGCTCTGCCCACATGGTTTTCAAGCCTCCCAAATCATACCAGATGCTATCAATGAGACCCACGGCAGAGAACGGGAGCACAACTATACAGTGAAAAAAAGATAGGAAGATCTATAAACAGACCAAGCCCACCTACAGATGTTCATTGCAGAAGACTAATTCTGTCATCCTCTAGCAATTACTTACAGCTGCCAGCTTTGTGAAGAGGCACAGAGTCCCATTCTGGTGGTGGAGAATCCTTTTCACCTTCTGAGCTGCTGGTGTTTCCTAGCTCCTGTCCAGAACCACCGGGGAGAAATTTTGCTAATACTGATGGCCTGCTCTCCATTAACTTACTGTTTGGACCTATTAAAACAAAAGAAGAAAAGCAAGTCCATGGATGGGAAACCGAACAGCTTTCTTCTCACAGCAGACTTAGAATTAAGCACTCAAGAGGGGTTACAAACAACCGAATAAAATTGCCAAGGTATTTATAAATAAAAGAGCCTCACACTACCTCTCGTTTTGGGGAGGTTTCTTGATTTAGACCCATTCGTCAAAAGGTGCTGTGAAGATATCTTGGATGGAAAGGTTTTGCGCTGTTTGTTTTCCAGTGGGGGAGTATAAGACAATTCCAAGGAACTAAATGAAAACACAGATACATTTATTTTTAAACTTTCTGAAGTCCTGAAGAGATTATTTTTTTATATATATATATATATGTGACATACGGTTTTACAAAAGAACTGGTCTCCTGTGGCTTTTTAATGTCAACCTTGTGCTCATCTTCAAAGCTATTCATAAGCAGAGGTTTGTACTTTGCCTTTATGCAACTCCACCCTTCCTAGCTGTGGCTCATTTTCTACCCACACTGCTCTGCACATTTATTAGAGCTCACTCACTTTCCAGAAGAAGCTTTCATCCTGGAGCTCCAGGATTATAAAACCTGTTTGATTATACAGAAGCAACAGGAGATGGCAACTGCCATTTTTCTGCTCTGCCCCCACATGCTCTTGTTAGATCACACGCTCCTGGTACGCTATTGCCCTGAATGTACAGGATCATCTTTTAGTCAATGTCATAAAACTATTCAAAGTTCATTTGGCTATATGTTCTTCTTTTTCTCCAGCTATTTGATTATGTCTCTCAAACTTTCTAGGGAGGAACTATTTTACCGATCTCTTGCGGAAGAATTCCAAACGTCAAAGGTCACTGTGGCCTTTGAACACTGTCAGATGTAATGAACATGTGATTTATATGATAAAGGAAGGTAGATAGTGGTACAAATAAATAAGATAAGGAGGAGACTTTGCCATGCAATGTTTTCAGAAATATTTTGAAGAAAATTAATTTATACTAACTACTAATCCCAGTTAGTCTAGTACTGATTACAGCAACAGGGAAAACGCAAGCCAATATACCATGCCTCAGTTTAGTGTAGTTTACTTCTGTGGCACTTGGATACAGATCTGATTTCAGAATACTATTTCAGAATGCACTAGAAATAGTAAGACTAAGTTTCTTCATTTTTTCCCTTTCTATCATCTCCAATCAGCCACCTGCCAGTAAGGGAAAGGGACTGACAGCAGCAGCAGCCTCCTTTAATAACACATCCAAGACTCTGATCTTACTCTATGATGCAAAAAGGCTGCAATTTCACCAAGGGCAACCAAAAGCACCCAATGTTAGTGCTGGCTTCCTGTGCTGCCACTACAAGCTCCTGTAGAAGCATTAACCCTATTTTGCGTATGCAATGCCCGTCACAAAAAGCTGAACATTGCTTAACCTGATTTTCTTCTCTGGATTTAATTCTTATTTCTGCACTGTATTCCCATTAAAGAATTTGTCATTTACAAGCTTCATATATTCCCCGATATCAGGAAGGTAGAGGAAACTGCTTCAAGGTATCTGCTGTTGGCATTAGCCAGACTGGAAGCCACAACAGTCTCACACACAGATTTTTATCAATCCGTCTTCCCTTCAAGCACGATGCCTTCTCTAATAAAAAGCTTTTGTTATGCTTACCTGGGTTTCACATCTACAGGGATTTCTTTCTTGATACTTGTTAGCAGTTTTTTACTTTTCTGTTTTACTTGGACTATTTCATTTTCAGGTTTTTCTGGCATAGCTTTTCCCTTTTGTTTTTCAGGTTCCTATAAAAGCCATTATAATAACACGTTAATATTCATGAAAAGTAAAGTCCCTCTCACATCACTACATACATAGTATAAATAGGGCTGAGGAAAGAATGCTATTTGAAAACACAAATGTTTTTGCAGCACAGAAGGTATCTTTTTACTACTTAGTGAGTATACCTATAAAACACGGTATCTATTTTTTCCTATTTGGAGAAGTAGAAATCAATATGCCTAGCAAATTAATGAACTTCAAGCAGATCTGGCGATTGCAAATACACAACTCTTCAGGCCACAGCCTCTGAGTCTCCTTTAAAAGATGCTCACTCCATAGGGAGACCAATACTGCAGCCGTTGTACACACTCCAGACCGTCTAAAACAGATTCTTCAACAAAGCAAAAAATGAGCAACTTCACCATTCTATTTATTTATTTTTTTTTTAACCATTCTTCTAAGACTTTCTGAATATAAGTATCCTGTCAAATAGCCATCCTGAAAAATTAAAGGTGGTTTTCAACTGGAAACTTACTAAACCGTAACTTTTAAAGTATGTTACTTGGATTTCTTTTCTTTGTTTCCCCAGCTAGAATCCTTAACCTTTTCAAAAGTTCAAATTTAAGACATGTCCAAATTCAGGCTTGGTTTTCTTCTCTTTGGGACTACCTCTGCTTTGTTTGGTTCCCTAGCGCATGCTTTAGGACATCGTATTTGTGACAATCTGACCACTACACAAATTGTTAAAGCTTTAGTTTATTGCCTAGAAGCATGTAAGCCAAACAAGTAGAATAAAGGTTGGGGTACTGTCAAAGGTAATTAACTACCTGCTGACAAGTTACCACCAGTGAACTGACCCTTTGTAACTGATGAACAGTTTCAGCGTGCACCTTAATTATTAACTAGAATTAGTGTCCATACTTCTGCATTTTATTCTGCAACTAGAACAGGCCAGGAGCGCACGGAGAAACAATTACCACAATGCTGCTGACAACTGGTGGCTTATTCAAGTTGCAGTCACTCAGGCACTGTCAGTCCTGAGACTATACGAGTCAAGCATGTTCACACTTGGGAGCAAATTTTATAGAGGAGAAGTGAAGGCAAGAATTGGGAAAGATGTATTTTAATTAACAATCTTCTTTTGTTAGTTATTATAGTATATGAAAGGCAGGGGTGAGGGGAAGAGACCATATTCCTGCTGACAGGTGACCCACCAGCTTACACAGGAGCCTCCTTTTATGAGCAGTGCCGTACCTCTTTGAGAAGTGGTTCTGTGTCTGGGTTGGAGGTTTCAGTTGTGGTTGAAGAACTGTCATCATCTGCCAAGGAATCCTTCAGTTCATCCTCCTGTTGCTTTCCTTTCCCTCTTCTATCCTTTTCTTCCCGCTTCTTCTGTGGCTTAGCCTTGCGCTGAAGTGTTTTCCCTTTCCCTAGGGAGATAAGGATAATTCAGATTCTCAGCAGCAGTACTCCGAGGTGGGCTAAATTAATTTCATTTTAGAGGCTAACACACATGATTAAGCCTCTCACGCTTGTCATCTCTTATGATACACCAACCATTTAACAGCCACTTCACACCAAATATGAGCATCACACCTGAAGAACTCTGATCTCCGCCGTCGCATTTATACTCCCGAGCCCTACCTCCATTGCCTCCCTGTAGACAGTGAGTACCTGGCTACCTATAATTCTTCTCTGCTCTGTTCCTGGCATTCCATTTAAACACCTTAGAATCCAATTTGACAGTTCCATCACACAAGACTAGATTTAAACATGAACTTCAGAGGTTGGTACAAGCTTTATCATCTGAACGAAGGAAGGACAGAAATGATTAGCATGCTCCTCAGATTAAAAAAACCACCCACCCAACAAGTAAGACCAGAGTGGATGAGAAAACCCAGCAATAGTACTGATCTAGCAAAGACGTAAAAGAACCAAACCCAGAAATCTCACCCCCAAGTACACTTTCTCCCCTTGACAAATTTTATTCTCTCAGAGTGTACTATTCTAAGAGGTATCACTAAGTGGAATGTAAAATAGTTTGGCTTGACACACTAAAGCGTTACTGCATCTCAGGGAAAACAAGGCGTTAAATCCTCCAGGAGATTTTTAATCAATTTTCTTGAAGCAATCCACATATAAATAAATAATGTTACTTGAACAATTGATTATGTTTTTCCTGCAATTTCTACAGGCTAACTGAAATATAGCATAAGTTCAAAATGTAGAGGTTTAAGAACTTTCAAAATCAAGCCAGAGGTCCTGGCTTGCAAAATAGGCAGGATTAGGCTCCCGGGGAGTAAGAAAGTTATCACAAAAAGCATCAATACAGAGAAACTGTGCGTGCGCGGAGTCATCGTTATCTTACCATCGCCTCTTGTTACTCTCTTACAGGATGAGAGCATTCACAATATTCTTATGTCTTTCAGTGGATGTAACATATCCCTTTACCAATAAGATCTTTCTTAGATAGTGCCCTTCAGAGTAAGCGTTCTCATTTATATGCCGCACAGTGACTGCATCCAGCTCCCAGGATGGATGGAATAGTTCCCTCAAGTAAAGACTCGATTAACCTGTGCTGAATAAGTGGATTCAGCCTCTTCTGGGATTTGTACCAGCTCAGGTCGGAATTGAGTCTGGAAGCACAATGGTGGCTGTCATATTTCATTTGGCAAAGTGTTCCTCAGGGAAAGTTTGTACCAGAACATTAATTTGCCGTCAGTATTTTGGCAAATACTAGATATAAATCAAAGGGCAGTGCCTTCAAACTTTGTTTCCTTCAGACTTAACATCAATGTTTTTAGTATCAAGCACAACAAAAACATTGGAGATAAAAATATTTTTTTTAGTGTGAATGCAAATAGAAGTCTAACTGCAAGTAGATCTTTGTATGGAAATTTTCTGAAGGTCGGCTTCCAGCTTATTGGCAGTATTCTGGTTTTGCCTCAGAAGCCTTATTTACTCTACATTCAGGATTGCTAAACCGTTTAGTGTTCATCATTAGAAAATCTATATAAAATGCTACCATGGCATAAAAATATAATGTAAAGCAGCTGTTTAACAAAAATTAATGTAGCCTCCACAGCAGTCTGCCAAGTCTGCCAGACCCAAGTATTAGGAAGCTGAAACAGAAGACTATAAAGGTGGGAATCCTGCAGAGGATACTGTGCCAGCTGGTTTTAGTCCAGAAGCTGCTGCTTCTGCAAACATTTGTGACTTGCTCTAGCTATTTATCTAAAGACATATACCAGTGTGTGTATGTAGATCCAGACAGATAACGGAACTTCCCCTATGGTTATACATTTTTAAAGAGGCCAAATGGAAAAGGGCAAGTTTTATGTGATGCGCTGAGTTTCTGTGAGTCACGTTACGCTTTACAGATAATGTTGGGTTTGCGCTTTTTTTTTTTAAAAGCTCATCCAAAAAGAAGTCTACATGCATAAATACAATTTATTGATCTAAGAAGATGAAGAGGCCAAGAAAACTGTCTGGATTGCAAAATGTACCATTTGTAATATATTTTGCAATACAGAGCATGTTTAAATATTCAGTATACACCCATGTCATAGAATTATAGAATGCTTAGAGTTGGAAGGGACCTTAAAGATCATCGAGTTCCAACCCCCCTGCCATGGGCAGGGACACCTCCCACTAGACCAGGTTGCTCAGAGCCCCATCCAGCCTGGCCTGTCAAAGCCAAGCAATGCAAAGTCTCCATAACAGGAGGAAAAATATGAATTTATCTGAATGAATTTGTAATCAGGAGAAAGTTATAAAATGGAAAAGTAATGCCAACAAATGGAACCCATATAAGCGACTAAGTATTTTATCATCTTTTAAAATTGCTTTTGAAATGATAGACAAATCAATATAAGCACCCATCTCAAGAAAATGTATTTAAATATAGTTGAAAAAATGTAATTGAAGGTCTAGCAATACTTAGAAGCAGCTGTTTGCTAAGACAAGCTCCAAATACACCGACTGCTAGAAATTGCTATAGGTACAAAAAATGTTATCACAGGCACACCACATTAATTGCATCAGGAATATGCTTTTGAAACCAAACTCACTGGTCCCCACACGCTGCGTGGCAGCTGCAACACACACAGTACTCGAGTGCAGGACCCGTTTTCTTTTTAAGTCGAACTACAAATGGAAGACGTGCTCCAGAAGCGCTCCCAGGCATTCCATATGTGGACTGGATGGGTCCACTGTAAATCCACTGTGACACACCCCGAGAGGACGTTGCACCTTCACCACCAGCCTTTTTGTTCTCTGGAGCTCCAATACTGCACTATTTGCTAACACAGACCCTGCTCATGAAACCTACCTACAGTCATGTCATCTGCTGGAGTACCAGTTAGCCTTTATAAAATGAATACCTGACAAACTGGTCATAATTCTCTTCGGATTAATTCCCCCAACCACAGCCCTTCATCTAAACTAAAAACCAAACAGCCCAGAAATAAAGTAGCCTATTTCAGCAGGATCCCCAAACCTCTCATCACTTCAGAATCTCCACTTTGAAACTTCAGATGCATCATCGCATCCACTCTGAACTAATTAAGAGCCTTCTGCTCATTACTCCTTAAAAGAGTGAAGCTTTCCTCTTTGGTGGTGCATGATCATATAGATGCCTCAGGATTTATATGCTTTCCCACTGTTCATCTTCTTAACTCTATCTCTAATAAGCAACACCGTATCAGTACAGTTTCTGTACAACACTGTTGTTAAAAAAAAAAGTGAAAAATCATTTAGAAATAAACACATTAAATTTATAACCACTTAACTCTGGGACACAAGAGAAATGGCTAATACAAAATTAACATGATTAGAAGTCTTACTCTAGCAAAGTTTATAAGAAGGAAAATACATGAAATATACTTTTAAATGTCTCAATTTATCTAATGTACAAAATTCAATACCTTATTTTAAGCATTTGACAACTGAAAACGTGCACAAAAATTTTAAACTCACTCTAACCTCATGCAAAGATGAATGCAACTTATAAGCACAGGTGCCATGTATTAATTTGCTGAGCACCAGACATCAAGAATTTTTCACATCTGCATGTCTGGGCATGAAGAATTCCACTCCCAAATGATACCACAGGGGTTTACAGATCTCTCTCTCTTCACCTGCTCCCTTTATCTCCGTCTCAGTTTTCATAATACACTAGGACAACTTCCATTTCCTTCCCTCAATCTTCAGCCCCAACTACAAATGGAGGAGGGATGGATGCCAACCCAAAGGCAAAGGAGTAGCAACCAAAAGCATCTTTCTTCTTCAGGATGTCAGAAGTATAAATATTCATACTTGCTTTCATCAAAATGTTACAAAAATTCTGCAGGAGAATCAGAACCTAGCATTGCAGAGAACTTCTCTGCCATAAAAGAAAGGGGATCTTATCAATGTGTATCAATATCTAAAGGGCAGGTGTCAAGAGGATGGGGCCAGACTCTTCTGAGTGCTGCCCAGCAAGAGGACCAGGGGCAACAGGCACAAACCGGAACACAGGAAATTCCATCTCACCATGAGGAAAAACTTCTTTAAGGGTGGCAGAGCACTGGAACAGGCTGCCCAGAGAGGGTTTGGAGTCTCCTCCTCTGGAGACACTCAAAACCCACTTGGACACGTTCCTGCCCAGCCTGCTCTAGGTGAACCTGCTCTGGCAGGGGGGTTGGACCAGATGATCTCCAGTGGTCCCTTTCAACCCCTGTGAAAGGAAGTGTTCAAGACACAGGCACATACAGCCGGGTAGGGAAGAGCTGAGAAGCTATCACTTTCCACGCTATGAAAACATGACCTTTACAGTCGATTAAACCTTGTTCTGTGGCTTACATAATGAATCATCCTGTTAAAAAAAAAAAAAAAAGCAGAATTGTATTACCTTTGTTTTTTGCTAGTGGAGATGGAGGCTGCTCTGTAAACACATCTGGGGAAGGGGATTCGGGGTGGTCAAAGTCTTTTTCCATAGTTTCTATGAGCCCATTGAGATCTGAATCCTCCGAGCTGTGCCTTCTGCTGCTGGCACACTCTGCGTGAGGCGGGCTGAGAAGCGGTAGCTGTGGCAAAGAACTTTCAGTCTGTTGCTCCTGCTGCTGGGACCCGGATGCTGGGGGCTGCTGGAGGGGCTGCTCTGACAAAGCTGGCGCTTGCTGCTGCGCCGGCTGCTGGTTCTGCCTCGTCCCCTTGGCTCTTTTGCCCGCGGCGTGACTCTGAGCTGTGGCACCTGAATCCAAGGCAAAGGGGCCTGCTCTGTTCACGGACTGCATGGAAGCTGTTTGTGCTGAAGTCCTATTAGGTATGCTTGAACTGGGCTTGGATTTGATGTTTTCAACATCAGGTGCATTTCTATTGCTGTGAAGGTGTGCTGTTGTATTGCATTGTTTATGATTCCCTGCACTGGATCGTGAAGACGAACTGCCAGCTCCGTAGATCCCTCTGGATGAACTGTGATTAGAATCTGATCCAAGCGCATTCAAGCTGGAAGAACAACAAGTGTTTAAATAGACTCTACAATGTTTCCATTCTTCCACATGAGAAAAGAATCGTTGTGTCGAAAAGAATCCTTGAACTACACTGTTCTTGGCATATAACCAACAAAATGCCTAAAAATTGTTTGACAAGTCAGTAGCCTTTACCATTTCCTGTTCATTTGCTCACTGTATGTGTGAACACAGATGCAGAAAAATGACAGTCAGTAGATACGGTGGAGGGAACACTGAAAGGAGAAGACTTTTTTTTTTAACTGAAGACATCAAAGGTAAGAACTTCTGGCCTGGTCAAAAACAAGGTTTGGTTTTGGTTGATTGGTTTTTTTTTCATTCTTTGTTTTTTTTTCATTCTTTTTTTCCAGAAGGTGAATATTCCTTACTACAAAATCCATCTTTTTATCCAAACCATGCTTTTATAAGTAACTGGGGGTATCTTTATTCATTCACCTGTTCTAAAGAGCAGTATCACCTTCTTATTGGCCTTATAACTAAAGAAAAAAAAAAAAGGGGGGTGGAAGAAAAGACATCACACAAAACCCAAACTCCTACTTACTTTCCATCAGATGAAATACCAACTATTCTCCTGAGATCAAGTGGCCTTCCCATGTCAAAGGGAGGGTTTGAGGCCTCAAAGGACAAGCGTCTCCTAAATGGCTCCCATATTCCTTGAGCTTCTAGATAGGCTGTTCCAATTACCAAGAGGAAGAGAACACTGCAGAGAAGATAGGCAGTCATCTGAGTATTTCTTAGCTTTGAGCTTTTTAAGGTTAATGAATCACACAAGACAAAAACTTTGTGTCTTATATCAAAAAGCTGAAAACCGCATCCAAACCACAACTTTTTCCGATAGAAACATAAAATACACAAGTTTAGCATGATATATACATCACTAATACTGAGAATGGAATTTAGATGCAAGTGAGATATGCAGCTGTGAGGAATATTAATCCAAAGGAGAAAAAAAAGGGGTATAATTAAAAAAATTAAAATGGCATCCAAGTGGTCAGCAGCTCTCACAGCTCGTTGGCGCAATTCCATTTTAAAAGTATTTTAAATTCTCTGGAGAGAATTGCACTGCTGCTCAGAGAAGCAAATTTTAAGAGTATTATTTCAAGGAGTTTTACAACTAACTGCATCTGCTGCAATACCGTGTTTAGGAGTCCTCCACTTACATAACGCACTGCAGTGAACTATATTTTTGAATGAAGCAGTAAAACCACTGCAGAGACCTTCATCACAGGGCCACAGCTTTCATCTTCTAACAGGTGGGAGTTTTGGGGGGAGGAGACACAATGACGATGACTAAAGCTTGCCTTGCCTACTACCCTAAAAAGTTTATGCAAAAAAGAACTTTAAATTAGCAACTTAAGCTACTGATTCTCCTCCCTGTTCTTACTGTCAGTTTTTCTAAGCCAAGCGTATGAAAACCAGAACCAATTCACTCAAAACTATAAGATACCTCTTGCTTAATTTTAGCTGAAAGAATCTAGGCTAGATACCTTTTAACGGTCACCAAAACTAGAAGCAACTCTAGAGACCAACTCGGCTGGTGATAGCTGGTTATCAGTGCTTTTTTCCCTGCCCCAGGGATTAAAAAGGATTCTGGATGCATAACCAGATGGCGGAAAGCAGGATAGGTAAATTTCACCCAAGATGTTAACAAACAATAGAAAAGTTAAAGAAATAGTTTGTTGGGTTTTTTTTCTTTCAGATGAGCTTGCACAAACTTTTACTCAAAAGAGTAATGTTGCCTTGGGTCCCATGCCATCAAAAATGGAATTACTTTTGGGACATAAGGAATAAGGTATAATCTCTTCCACTTGTTCATTGTAATCTTTGATGTTTCTTTGAGCGTTTCACAAGACTGATACCAACAAGAGCATCACATCTCTATCAACCTCCATGGTGCTACACAAACCCAGGGTGGAGGGCACCAGGTTTTGGTGGGCTGGAGGCACTCTTTCCCCTCAGCCCCACAGTATCAATGCTGGGGTCTGTAGAGGTAATAGTGGGAAGGCTGCAGCAAAAGGTCACCTTGGAGGCTTGTCCTCCTCTGCCACTCTCTGGGTAAGGACTCTGCTCCCTCTATGTAAGCCAACTTTGGTGTTTCGATAAATGAATACCAACTTTGAAATGAAAAACAGAAAAATATTGTTTTGTGGTCTTTTAAACTGCACTTTCTGGTTTTGGTATAGTGGTGGGAGCAGTGGTGGTTCGGGTTTTTTCTTTTTTTAAAAAAATATTGTTAAAAAAAAGAAAAATACAACTAGCCTAAAGTGGTTATGTCATTTAAATTCCAAAACAAATTAGTGTGAGGAACACCATACAGTGGGGAGTAACACAGTCCAGATACCCAAAAATGATCTCCATACCTCCCTCTTTCCCTGCATGGTTTGACCCTGGCGCACACATATGCCTGGTTGCTAAGTTCTTCATTAAAAAAGCTGGCTCCTTTGTCATGCTTGCACGTATCCTATCGAGTTGGACTTCAAAACTTGGAGCCACAAGTACAGTAGCAATCCAAACCAATAGTGATTAAGGAAAGGCAGCACCTTATTAAATTAAAATACCATCTTATTAAATACCACCTTATTAAATTAAAAAACACGAACTGGACAAACTCATAGAGTTGTTCATTCTTACACACTAAGGATAGATTTGCAACAATATGGAGTATTGCTTTAGTGACAACTAGCAAACCCCTATGTGATAGCACCCTAAAAGTTAGAGGCTGTCTGTGCGCAGGATCCTTGGAATATTAAGAAACATTAGGACTCTTCTCAAGTTTGCTGCTAATAAGGATGTTTTGTACTTGCAGGGAAAAGACACAGTGAGGGAAAGGGTTTGTATTCTGTATTCTTTTGTAAAGTCTAATTAACAAATACAGGACATACAAAATCATCCACGCAAATTACACTTACAAATTGACAAGGATTATTCACTTTGTCAATAAGCTAAAGAGAAACTAAGCTTATAAATTTCTAGGAAACACACAGAAGAAAACCACGTAAGTACTTGCTCAGCACTTTCCTAAGCACCACAATATTCGTTAGGAAACAGAATTTCCTAAGTAACAGAAATTTTCTTGCTACTTAGGAAAATGTAGTTTCCTAAGTTAACACTGCATTACTTAGGAAAGTGCTGAAGAGTCAAAAAAAGAAAATGAAGCAGGCTGCAACTTTATCTGCTCTATTTATCAATCCCTAGAAGGGAAGATAGCTTAACCAAACATTTATGTAATGTAGTACAGCAACGTGGAAGAGCCAGTATCTTAATATGACAAAACTCCATGATGCAGGAATATTACCTATCTATGATAATGCTGTGGATTTGCAGCACATCGAAAGACCACTTTTGCATCACAGGCATCGACAGCAGCAATTCATCTCACACTCAGATATAAGCTTAACACTAATGAAAAAGGAAAAACGGCGTTTGCTGTTACTGATAAGTAACAACTTTGCCGATAAGTTTCTGTGCTAGGGTTTTCTCTGGATAAAGGCAGTGGGGGAAATTGTCTCCCATCCAAGAGATGAGCAGGGACACATTGTTTATAACCTCAGATTTCAAATAAGGCTGGGTAGAGGTTAGACTAGGAAAACGCAGTGGAATTTTCAACTCATATTTCAACCAGTCATAGTTAACAGATGGCTGTTTGCTGAGAAAAAAGTGCATTAATACGCTACTACGTAACCTCCGAGTGTGCAGTGTTGCAAACAATGCCCTCCAGGTTCTCAGAAATCCCATTATTAGTATCACCAGTTGTCTCACACATACAAGTGGCAGCAAAGTTAATTTCATCCAAGGCATCTGCTAAGCTCATTACAGCCACTGCTTCATATCTCTCTACAGCACAATACTCTAGAAAGATGCTTAAATTTCTATGGGAATTCATGGTTAGCAGTGCTTTAACGTAACCTGAATCAAGTTTGGATTAATTATCAAATAACTACACACTACCAGGGTTAATAGGAGTATGTCACTGAAGGAAATAGGCCCATGCAAGAAGTATATTATTTTGTCCTCACTTTTAGCAGAAAGTAGCATTCCTCAGCCTTAAACTGCTCACACTCAATCCATAGTAGCATTTATTAATGTTTTTCTCCTTTTTCACCTCACCCGATTTTATTCTACACCAATGGCAGCATGTTGTGAATACAAAGATACTAACTGCAAGCAGCAGTTGTTCATGCACAGATACCAATAAGAAAAAACATACACACGCTACCTCATTATTCCTGAGATGATTATGTACAGTGCCAGCTCCCAGTTGGGCCTGGGTAGCGCTTCTGCACATGTTGCTAACATGTGATATGGAAGGGATGCATTCAAGATAAATATGAATTCAGAGCCTCCTGCAGTGATGAATTTTAATTCACGTATGACTCTGGAAGCAGTGAAATCAGGTGTAAACCTGAAAACAACATAAAGCACATTAGAACTTTTCATATGAACAGCACAAAAGTTTGAGATAATTTATATTATTCATAAATTTAAAAAAACCCCATAAACTACACCAATTACTGCCGTAACTGCCCATCAAACATTTATAACAAATAGCCCTACGTAGTACAACTAATAATCATCCATGTAATTAGCCTAAAACACTTATGAGTATCTTTCAAATACCTCAAGGCGTGTTTGACTGAGTTCATAAACACCTATGCTTAACACATCTGATACTAGATTATCCCTGATACACGTGTCACAGTTTAACCCCAGCAACTAAGTACCACGCTGCTGCTTGCTCCCTCCCTCCCCAGTGGGACGGGGAACAGAATCAGAAGAGTAAAAGTAAGGAAAACCACGTGGGTTGAGATAAAGACAGTTTAACAGGCAAAGGCAAAAGCCTTGCATGCAAGCAGAGCAAACCAAGGAATTCTTTCCCTGCTTCCCACGGGCAGGCAGGTGTTCAGCCATCCCCAGGAAAGCAGGGCTCCATCGTGCGTACTGGTTGCTTGGGAAGCCAAACGCCATCAGTCTGAATGTCGCCCCCTTTCTTCTCCTCCCCCCAGCTTTATATACTGAGCATGACGTCACATAGCATGGAATAGCCTTTGGTCAGTGGGAGTCAGCTGTCCTGCCTCTGCTCCCTCCCAGCTTCTTGTGCAGCCCCAGCCTGCTCGCTGCTGGGGTAGGGTGGGAAACCGAAGAGGCCTTGAGGCTGTGTGCGCACTGCTCAGCAACAGCTAAAACATCCCTGCGTTATCAACAGTTGTGAGATAAAGGTGAAGTGTTTAAAAGCTGTAAGTCACAACTGCGTGTCTTTTCAACATCACCACTATGTTCCCGTCTCATCACAAACTAAGATTGCTGCAGAAACACTAGGGAAGTTTCACTGCCTGCAGTATCTCGTACACCCTCTTATAGAGCAGAAGCACCTTCTCAACTTTTTAGATATTATATTCCGAATAGTTAACTTCACACCCAAGCGGTGTTAAAAGATCAGGTTTTGATGCAGAGATCTTTTACAATAAAAACTGACAGAATTAGTCATTATCATCAAAGGCAACAGACAAAATACTCAAGACTAAAATGCTGTGCGTTATGACAATAATCGAAAGTCTAAAGGCTCTTTTCTACATACTGCAATGCACCAAAACCATATGTAAATCTAGATCTCATGTGCAATCACAACCCAATTGAAGGAAATGTTTAAAAAAAAGCCATATAGTAACGCTATTCCAACTCCGTAAGTTATACTTACTGGATAGTAATAAAAGTAGGACTACAGTCAGTTATGAAAACCTGAAGTTATTTAAAAATCAAATAGTATTTGGAAGAAGAGAGAAAAAATTTCTGGTTTAAGTTGTATTAAAAAAAAATATTCCCAAAACACTCAAAGCTTAAGTAAAAAAACTCAGAATTTAACCAACAGAAAACTCCGAAAAAGAATTAGGTATACAGAATTCCTAATGTAAGACTCTGTTTAGATGTAAGAAAAAACACTTACAATATGACAATGTCTTTAGAGGCATTGGCACTTAGTGCAAACTCATGACAGTTAACTACTTTAAATCCATATCCTTCACACGTATAGCCGCTGATTTCCATAGTTTTCACATTAATCTGCAGCTGCCCCGTATTTTCCACTTTAAACGTTCTTCTCAGTGTGAAATTCGGTTCTTTGTATTTCATTTCTAGAAACAAACAGCAGAAAGTGGTTAGTGTTACGCTAAACAGATACCCTTCGCTATATTCATATTCTACAGTAGGAGAGTTCTGTCAGTACAATAGCAGAAAAGGGGGCTAGCGAGGCTCCTCTTTCCTAAATAAAGGAAATCTTTATTTAACCTGCAGACAGATCTCTGAAGCCAGGTTCTCATCACTGTCAAGGTAGGGCGTTTGTACAATTCCAGAGCACTCTTAACAAATCAGGGAAAACCCCCAAACCTCTGATAGCGCTGCTGCCTCACAAAAAAAAAATAAAAATAAAATCATCTAAGCTGTAAAGTTTGTTGATGTACTGCTTAGCATTGTGGTGTTCTGTGAAAAGTCCTACCATGAAGAGAATTAAAGCTTATTTTTTTTCTGTCTTAAAAATAAAATAAAAATAGGATCTGTGGCTGAGTTACACATCTTATTAGCAAAAAAAAAAAACCCAAACCAAAAACATCCCTAAACCACAGCATGTAAGAGGTAATGACTAAGCTTTACTAAGTTTTCTTACTCATGCCTCAAAAGAAGCAGAATAATCTTGGATAATAACTAGCATGGCACCTTACAAGTATGTCTGGAAAACTGCAAAATAACAAAGCTGATTTTAATACCAGATACAACTAAACCTCTTTTACCAGTTACTTTGGTAATACAGGTATTCTTAGCTCTCTGCTCAGAAGCAAGCCTGGGGCCACAGAGCAGAAAACCTCTGACTTCAGAGTAGAATCTGGCTAGGACTGCATTTTCATCAAGGAACATACCCTGCCTTTTTCCCCTGTTGGCTGTGTGCATACTGATTCTGAAGGTGTCATGGGAAAAAGAAATATACAAAAGTTGCATATGTGATCCAATTTGACTTAAATTTAGGAAGTAGAGACTATCCTAGTCTATTTACTAGGATCTTCACCTCCTATATCTTGAATTTTAGTGGATGGAGGGCTTTTGTTTCATCTTTCCTAATTTCTACATGAAAATGAAAAAGGTAAAATATTTCATTTTCTGCCTAAACAAAGAAGCAATTTTAATGTATTTAAAGGAATTATACTTCCAGAGCACTAGAATAGGGGAAAAATATTTCCACACATTTCAAGTTGTACGTGCCAAAACGTAATTCCTTTTCTGTTCCGCATAGGAGCTCAAGAAATACTTACTTTCTGAACAGTCTTTTAATAATGCTTCTGTGATTTTAAAGCGTAAAGAACTCCCTGCACCAGGAGGTTTGCCTGCAACCTTCAAGCTCTCAGTCGTTCCTTGTCCTTGTACCATTATGGCATCTATTACAGTCAAGTTATTTCTGTGTACAAAGAAAAAAGGGAAACATTCATAAAAGGATTATGCAGTGTATTGCTCCTGCAAGCTTCTCTACAGACCATAAAGTTATATCTCAAATCTGGAGGACAGAAATATAAGCAGTTCCACATATAATCCCCCACAATATGGATGTAAATAGCGGGGTCTCAAACATAGTGCTTGCAAGACAAAGACTTAAAAAAATTACAATATAGCATACAAATAAAAAAAACCCAGTGAAGTACTAGTTAAAGTTTATATTTCATCATCATATCAATGTATCACACCTGATACAAAAGTGAAATAGAGCTCTCTACTAGAAAGACTGAACTACAATTATTCTTGTAAGAGTGACAGTTTCTTACTGACACTGATCACAAGTACAATCTTATATATAAACAAGAAACATCAGAAAAAACTCACACTCGTTTTGGAAATAACTGTCATACCTGATGACAATTAATGATGAAACGGTTTTATTGAAAACTGGAGTGAACTGTACTTTGACAGACTTTCTTTCACCAGGTTTTAATATTAGGCTTAAAACCGAATGACGAGCCAGGCCCTTTGTAAGTCCTACAGTGCTCTGTAGTGGCTGGACCTTAAGAAAGTGGGGAAAACAAAGTAACACCTTTTAAAATAGGAAATTTTTACATACATTTGATAGAAATTATATTATTTTAGCTATAAAATCGGTCCTGTCAAAGAAGTGTACTACCCAATGGCACATACTTTTTTTTTTAATCAGAAAGTCTGATAGCACAAGAATTTCCCCACTTTTTCCCCCACAATTTCCATCTGGGTTTAGTAAGAAGTAGAAGAACATGGCAAGACAGAACTGAGCTAAACTACACTCATGCGGATCTGGTAAAGCTGCAGTAGAAGAAAGAGTCCATAAATTCTTAAATGTGCATTTTAAACACTAAATTAGCATGAAACCTTTATGTAACATTCTCTATCTTCAAAATGCTATATATTCTAAAAATATTTTAACAATGGGAAGGGGAAAAAGCAACCTTAATAGAAGAACTACTGAAAAAAGTATAAGTTTGCCTTCAGGTAACGTGCAAGTATCCAAATGCTAATCTAAACCAAACTGCAAATGGAGTGGAAAAGGTGTATATATTGGATGAGAAAAGAAAGTGTTCAGGATGTGGCATGCTCTATATGAAAAAGTACACACTTAAGGTTGTACACAAAACTTGAATCATTTAAAATGAAGATTGAAGCAATGGAAAACTCCTTGTTTTACTAACTTTAGAATTAGCAGCCACTGTACTGAAGAAAAGAATACTCTATCAGTAAGAGAATGAATAAATGCAGTTTTTCTGTAACTTCTACAATCCCATTATCATGTAAGCATACAGAAAAAGTGACATTTTAAGTGTTACATTTAAAGAAATACTTATTTTCCCACTTCCTTGAAAATACCCAACGGAAGCATCACATTTTTCACACATATTAATACCTAAACTTGAAGGCATGTACAACTGCACTCTTATTAAAACATTAAAATATCTAAATTTAAAAATCTAAAGAACGTATTGAAATACTTACACAATTTCTGAAGACCTGGAACTCCAGGGTCCTCAGATTGAAATTAGTTGGCTTACTCAAATTAAACCTGAAACAGACATGCAATTTTTTTTCTCCCCCGAGATCAGGGAAGATGACATATTTGCATTTATGGATTTTAGCACAAATCAAAAACTTATGATCGGACCCAAATAATATGCAGCTGAAAGGATAATTTAATTTTTTTCTTATTCTCCCCCCCCGCCTCATACATCAAGTTAAGGAAGAAATGTAAACACCATTTTAGCTTAGCAACAAATACAGATGTGCATTCAGTGGCAATCAGCCTAGATTCAGTTCTCAACTGGCCTAATGATTCAGATTCTAGAAGTGGCCAACACTGTTACTTCCAACCCAGCTGCCAAATCCTGCATGCATTTTTTGTAAAAATGCAATTTTGCCATAGGGTGAGAATGCCCTAAGTACTCTAAAACAATACTTACCGTTCTAACATTTTATCAACAAAGGTGGATGGGTTAGAATACAGAGCTACAGGAAGGAACTGAACATACACAGGAACGTCAGCTGGATTTTCTAGAAAAATTTCTTCTTCCTATTCAGAAACACAATTTAAAAAAAAAAGTTTACATTAGGATTAATGCAATTAGAAATATCTATTAAAATGCAGCCCCTACAAAATGATACTATCAACAAAATAACTTACTGAGGAACTGTTTGTATTGGTAAGAGGGAAGCTTAGCTGGCGTGGTGAAGTAAGTACGGAAGGCCAGGACATTTCTGCTGTAATTTTCAACCGGACATCCTTCTGAAGATCTGTGTCTACTTCAAATACAGCATTCAGTCTGGAGAAACAGTTATAAAACTTAGTTTATAGGCGTAAAATAGGAAAAGCCTGGAAAAAGCAGAGGGCTTAAATGCACCCTGAAAACAATGTAAGTTTGAGAAACAGCATGGTATATTCTATTTATATGCAATTAAAAACCCCATTGAGCTCTGCTCATATGTACTGCTATTAAAAAGCACAATAGAAATAAAATATGCTATAGAAAACCAATCCAAAGATTCTAAAGACGTTCTCTATTAAGTATTGTTGTCAACATCCATCCAAGTTCTGTTACGACCTATTTATAGATAAATGTGAGCAGAAAAATGTGATAGAACTTAGGCAGTGCATCACAAATCTTTTGGTATTTACATTTCTCTTAAATTTCTGCTCTCTGGACAGTGAGACACAAATATTATCTTTCATTAGGAAAGCCCTTACTATTGTAGAAACAAATTTTGAGATCAGTAAGAAAAATAACCCAAAATATATTTGATGATTTGCAAAGGTATAAACAGCAGAAAGGAAAAATATCGGTCCCAATACAGTCTATTTCCAATACAACATCCAGACATCCACTATCCAGAAAACGTATTGTGCCTGCACGTGTGTAATGGTCAGTAAACCTGTACATGTACTCTAGCTGCAATGGATACATGGATTATGTGCCTATACTCCTGTCTAACAAACCTAAAGAAAAATCTGAAGTCGTCACACCTGGTGCCAGCTACTATTTCCATCAGTGAATGAAGTTATTGCTATTAAGCAATCTCTGCAACAGACTTGATTCCTGTTGTCCTACAAACTCTTCACCATGAGCTGAAAGAAGACTAACAGTACTGAGTTCTCCAGTCAGCAGAACAGATGAAACGCTAGACTTCAAACCTAGAGAAGTATTTTGGAGACACTCCACATGACCAAGTCAGAACCCCTTTGTATGCAGGAGTAGTTTCTCCTTTGCTGAATGCTACCTTGGATAGCTGGTTAATTTTAACTCTCTTTAAAAGCATTACATATTCTAGACTATATATAATATTAAATAATATTAAAGCACTATGTATTCTAGCTAGAACTGCTACTTATTAAGGAATAGTTTTTAAGAATTTTCCTTTACTGTCCTCTTACTGTATGTGATAGGACATTCTTGAACATGTGGCTAGATATTCAAATTTGTTCAGGAGTTATTGCTGTATCAGCATTGTAACAAAAAAGTGAGAAAGGAGGTGTGCTTTTGTTACTGTATATAACTACACACAGTCGTATGCCTTTTCTGAAATGGTAGTCTGGATGCTATCATCACAAAAGACACATGCACACTACGTTATGTCTCTTGGAGATTAAATCACTTTACATATGAAAAGGCAGATGTTTAAAAGGCACATAGCAGCCTACAGACTTTGACTTTTTCCAAAATATAAAATAGCAATCATTAATCACGCTATATTTAGCAAATCTCATGGAAAAATACCAGACAATTTGATAATTCACTGAAAGGCAATAATCTCAGAATAGTAACAATCAAAAATCTTATAAAATCTTAGGAAGGATATTGATACTGTAAAAGAGATTAAGCAGCGACACTGCGCTAACAATATAACCTATTTTTGGAAGCTTTTGCAGAGTAGAGACTTCCTTGATGTTGCCATCTTTTCAAGAACTGCAGCATACTCCGGTGAAGAGTAACTTTCAGTATTGTGGTTGATGTGAGAAAATTATTACTGGTTTTTAACTTTTAAAATGTTCTCCTTAAATGTTTTGCAGAGAAGGCCAACTAACTCCTTCTTAGCCCCCTCTCAACGAGCACTGCAATATTAAGAAAACTTGTATTTTTTAAGAGCACACAACACAGAATTATCTAGTGATTTAAGGCACCTGAGAAAGTAACAGGGATAAAATACTTACCTATGGCTTGAGTTTTCTTTTATTTCCGTCCATTCTTTGAATAAGTTCTCATGCAAATCCCAGTCAGAATCCCATGCATCTTCTTGCATTGCTACGCTGTGCTGAACTTTAGATTCCGCTTTAAGAAATAACGTGGTTTTTAAACTCTTCAAGTAAAGTTGTTGCTCAAGGAGAAACTTTTTTAAGATTTTCATGATAAAGTTGAATGTTACTTACATTTGGATAGAAAAGGCAATCCTACATAACAATGATCTCCACATTGTAAACCAGGATCAAAATAAATATTCGCAATCTGCAAAAGAGATGAGTGTATCAATTAAGAAACAGCACAGTAAATCTAACAACCAAAAAAAAACCAAAGAGAATTTCCGATGACCACAGAAACTTAGCATATGCTATATATAAGAGAGAACTTGTAAACATGCAGAAATAAGGCATAAACAAACCTTTGATTTTTTTCCTGGCTCTAAATCTTCTTTATTGCTTCTTAGCCTCTTATAATAAAACCTTACATCTTCTGATAGCGACCGTATGTGTTGTATTTTCACTTTCTGAGAAAAGGAGTTCATAACGTTCAGGCTCTGGTGAACTACTTTCCCCTAAAGAAACAGAAAGGATGAAAAGATGAAAAAAAGGGCTGCAGGATATGCGTTTTCCCTAGCATATGTATTTATTTATGCAGGCAGACAAAGACCACAGCAGAGCCGAAATGTTAAACTGAGATTTTAAACTACGCTATCTCAAAAAGATGCCACTTGTAACACTTCATGGTAAATTTCTGTGAAGTCGTATTCTTTCTTCCACCTGCTTCCAAACACAGCTTTTAAAATTAAGTACACCTTAATTTTGTTATCCTGCCCCCCTGTACTCTGGAGTACTGTGTCTAGTACTGGGCTCCTCAGTTCAAGAAAGACAAGGAATTACTGGAGAAAGTCCAGCAGAGACCTACAAAGATGATCAAGGAACTGGAGCACCTCTCTTATGAGGAAAGGCTGAGAGACCTGGGTCTGTTTCGGCTGGGGAAGAGAAGACTGAGAGGGGATCTCATCAATGCTTATAAATATCTAAGGGGCAGGTGTCAAGAGGATGGGGCCAGACTCTTCTCAGTGGTGCCCAGCGAAAGGACCAGGGGCAAACGGGCACAAACTGGAACATGGTAAATTCCATCTCAACATGAGGAAAACCTTCTTTACTTTAAGGGTGGCAGAGCACTAGAACAGGCTGTCCAGAGAGGGTGTGGAGTCTCCTTCTCTGGAGATATTCAAAACCCGCTTGGAAGCATTCCTGTCCAACCTGCTCTAGATGAACCTGCTCTGGCAGGGGGGTTGGACTAGATGACCTCCAAAGGTCCCCTTCCATCCCCTACCATGCTGTGATTTCGTGATTAAGTGTCTTGAAGAGCTAGGACAACAGTTCTGCTAAATCAAATCATGTTTAAAAAGTACCGGAGGAGGAAAGGCAAGAGGAAACTTGTTTTCTGAGCCTCCTATTACAAAAGGGGAACAACCTGCTTGTAAGAGATCTAGTACATAGTTGCTAGTAATTAGAAAGAACCTGAAAGAACAGTGAAGCTTCAAGATTACAAACACTGCAGGTGACAGAGGGCATTTAAAAACATGTGTACAACCCTCCCACTCCCAATGAAATTAAGACACCAGGTACTAAAATTAAAACATTTAACAAGAAAACAGTGCAATTTTTTCACCACACTGTTACACTCTGCTTTCTCTTCCGAGTCCAACAATATTTTACCTCTTAAGCACAGAACATGTAGTTTGATTGTTTGTTACAATCGGAATCATTTCAATGCTCAAGCTCTCCCCCAACCCACTTGTAAATCAATGATTCTGTGGCCATATTTTTAACTTTATCTCAAAACCTAACTCTGACAATGATAGAATAAAGGATAAATAAAAACAAACAAAGAAGCACAACTCGGGACCAGTGACAAGATTTCAGATTTATATAAAATAAATAAATAAAAGCAAATTTAAACACTTGAGACTATGAACGTGACTAGAGTTTTTCATGTTTGCCTTAAATCAACACTTTCAGCTTTTTTTAAATTTCTGTAAGGTAAAGACTGAAGTGGAGGGATGGGAAAGACGCAGTCAAAATTTTACTGTGGTCTCAAGAAATAGTCACATGCTGTAAGAGTCTCAACAGAGGGAGAAAGAAACTACAAGAATAAATCTCTAAACAGCACAGTCGTGTTAAACTGAATAGGAGGTATGTCTGAGCTTCATCCATGGAATCCTCTGAGTAACAAATTGCCATTGATTCGGCAAGATAAAGGTTTGTTAAACTCTGTAGAACAAATGAACAGTATTTTACTAAGACACTTATGCAGCATTTAGGCATGAAAAAAGAGATAAGGGAAGAAGACTTGACCCATCAGTAATAAGAAAACCAGAACAGTGCTATTTAGCACACAGGTCCTCATGCCTTGATCAGAGAAGTTGAGAGGTGGGCACTGTGAGCTACAAATCCCATTATGGAGCAGAAGTCAACACAGCTAACATCTGCTTAAATCAAGACACTGATCTTTACAAGGTCTGTATACGCTGTTAGTGTATTGCTGACAAACTTGGACAGAATACAAGAAATCAGACCTAGGTGCAAATACACTAAAACTATAAACAGAGACAGACAGCACTGGAAACCAGGCAGCTGCAGGAGAATTATATCCTGGGTATGAACTGAAAAGCAAGTGTTACTAAAATTGTAGCGCCTAGTTACTTCTGGATGTTCTAGCTGTCAAATTCCTCTACCAAACACCGAAAAAAGAAGAACTGATGCTATTTTAGGCTTATTTTCATAAGTAATGGAGGCATTACAGAACAAGTAGATGCAAGAATATCATAAATTCAGTGATCACAAGTTTAGTTTGAAATGAATCCAAGAGAAAAGAAAAGTCAGTCTGCTGTCAATGTTCTCAAATATCAAAAGAGCTGAGTGATCAAGTAACAGAAGTAATAAGTGAAGCTGAGTGCTCTGAAAATCTTGGGGCTTGAACACAGAAAACAGTCTAGAATCTTGTCAAAGGTGATAATTACATCTGAATCTATAATCCCAAACAAAATGCAGGAGGCCAAAGGTCCCCTGAATGAATAATTATGTGAAAATATCACTAGAAAAGAGCATGAAGGCAATAAAAATCACAACAGTCTGGGGATAAGAAAGAATGATGACAGCCTTAAAGGCTGAGAAACAGGTGATACAAGAAGTAGTACCTGCCAAAACAAAAATTTTAAAAAATCAAGATAACTGATAAGCTCTTTAGCCATTCCAGTAATAACAAAATAAAGAGAGATTAAAAAAAAGAAATTACTATTTCAGGCCCAAAATAGAAAAAAATATTTTAATGTGGTATTCAAGAGGGACAAAGATCTTGCCAGGAATTAGGATATATAAATTAGGATACAGAATATAGAAATTGCTTTATCTTTTGTCAAAGAAAGGAAAACAGACCTCTAAGTTATTTCAGTTTATCACAGGGTTATGAAGCACTTTATAGATGAAGTTACAGATATGGTAGTCAGTCTAATAAATATCCATATAATGGCGAGGCCATACAGTAAAATAGGAAACATAGATCCTGAAGATAAAAATAACAAGTGATCTTTGCAATGACCATTAGGTAGGCATGACCGTTTGACCTCAAGAGTAGCAAGACTTCAGAACAATTTGTGAAGTAAGAGATCAGAAGAGAGATTGAATGGATAATGGGGCAAATGTAGCAATGATTTACTGAAGTCCTGCTGACTGACCTATCTTTCTCTGATAAGACCTACTGCACTACTTTTTCAAAAAACTATCATTTGTCTACTAGACATGTGGTAAAGCATTTGATAAAGCACCAGTGAGAAATTACTATTTTAAGAGTATGCAAATTGTAAGATAAGCAGGAGATCCTAAGGAGTTATTGGAAGAGGAGGTGAGAACAGGCAGTGCTCTACAACAGATTGAGCCAATGCAGGAAAGACAAGGAAATAAAACCCCATTTTCACCAACATGCATGGAGTTAGTTTTATCCTTCCAGAAAACTGCCATCTTTATCTCCTTTTGCTACTTCCCCCCTCCCAGTTTTCAATCTCTCTCCCTGTGATTTTCCATCATATTACAATTCCCCACTCATCAGAAAGTCACATAAAGTTCAGACTTCAATGAAATAACAAATTGCCACATCAATATGCCTTGACTGCCCATGCTTCTACGGTTATGCTGAATGGCAAGTGAGAAGAAAGTATCATCTGGTTAATAGCTTGCTGCTTGAGTCTGTAGCCTTGAGCAAAGCAGCTGCTTTCAGCACTCACTGAATAAAAACTACTGCAGGAGCAGGGATGAAAACAGCTTTTTTTTGCAGAGAGCTATAGGCCCACATAGCTTTCCTGCTTTTCTGTTCATGTATTCCACCACATAGCCTCGAGAAGATCTACTTTCAGTGTGGAAACAACACACAATGCTTCCACAGAGATCAAGGACTTCTTATACTAAATCATCACTTTATTAGCTGACTTTGTTGTCTTTGGTTTTACACTTCAGCATTTTGAAAAATGCATTTGTGCAATTTCATGTCTCTCTTACTCTTGGTGCTAATGCACATGAAATGGTAATAACCAAGTGATCACAGCTATCTTAGAATGAAGTTGCAAAGAATCAGGTTTGGGATCATATCAGTATTCCAAGATCCCATTCAAGTCTCCAGTAGAGGAGATGTAGGGGTAACTCATGCTTGGGACGTATGGGGAGGGAAAAAAACCACAAAAGTGAGAAAGCGAATCTTTAACAGTTTGGTAGCACAATCTCTCCAGCAATTTGATGTGCAAAAATTCAAGACAGCGATTTCTCTTGAGGACAGATAAAATAAAAAACACAGCAAGAAAAGCAAAAGCAAACTCTCTTACCGGAAAAGAAGGTGGAAGAAAAACATGTTTTGGAGAGCATGTCAGTGAGCCTACAGCAATCACTGCCTTCACTGGTATAGTTAAAATCTGTTAAAAAAAAAGAAAGAACAAGAAATGTTCAGAAACCCTCTCGTAGGAATTTCAGCCTTTAGATGTCTCTTCTGCTTTTAAATTGCACAGAATAACAAACCCCTGAAATTCTACAATTAACGTAGTCTAGGTTTATATACACATTTAAAACATGGAGACATGAATGAAGATTTCAACTCATCATCATATTCAGAACAGTCACCCCATATCATCAGGAAGTACACTTTTGCTCAAACTTAGCACCATTCTACGTGGAACACAGAAGAACAGTTAAAATACAACTTCTCCTAAAGGACATTATATAGGTCTCACTTGAATGGGGCTTACTTCGTTGGAAAGCAAGAGGATAACATCTTTAAAGTAAATGAATATGAGGGAAGAGGACATACTGAACTTCTCAAAAAACATGAGAAGTCATGGTAAGACTGCAAGATAGATGTAGACTTAGAAAAAAGAGCATGGAGGGGATGGCAAAGAGATACTTTCTGTGTATTATTGAAGCTACCAATACAAGTAGAATAACTTGTAAAAACAAGCAAGAAAATAAAACACTACAGATTCTACAACTGAAGGGTCACATACATGTATGGACATATTAAAAAAACCTAAAATCTCAGATAACTGGCAGAAATTAGGAATTTCCCATTTTCTGTAGCTTCATTAGAACCACACAATAAGCTATATAGTTTCCTGACTTCGTCAGCACAGCACATCACATTTTTTTTCTACGTGTATCACCTAAAGTTATTAAATACAGATTCCGCTATGTATTAGAATATCACTCTTCTGCAAAATAGTTTATTAACAGGAAAGACCTGTGAAGTTGAGAATTAACTGGTTGTTCTTCTCTCCCTTACTAATCTTGGTGCAATAACTCTGCTTCATCAGCTGTCAGCAAACTACAATTTCTCCAAAACAACTTTCACATTGGGTTTTGAAAAAAAAACCCTCTGAAATTATAGCTCAATTTCAGTAACTAATAATGTACCAAAAAGCACACTATCAGCACGTGTTATGCCAAAAGATCCATGCAATGGTGCTTTGAGGATGTGTCAAGTCATTGAAGAACTAATACCTCAAAGCATTACATCAGATTTGAATGGATATTTCTGAAAGCCAGATGAAAATCATAATGAAAGTCATTCTTCATTCCTTCAGGGAAAACACAGCAAAAGTGGCATTACTGTTGTTGGATGCAGGGTTAACTTGCAGAGAGATAACTTGAACTCCAAAGGTCCTTTCCAGTTTCAGCTTCTCTGTAATATTACAATCTGTCCACTAATACAACTCTTAAAACTTCACACTTTAAAACTGAATATATTATTTGGGCAACACCCATTAAATTAAAGATACCTCATAATCTGTCGTGATTTGTACAGCTCCATCATGAATTCCTTCAAGCTCTTTCGCTATTAGTTTTACTCTAAACACAGCATAATAACCTGATGCTAGTATCACCTGTAAACGACAGAAAAAGAGTCATCCATTGTATTCCATTAAATGGAAAGAAATTTCACTAAAAAACATACCAAACATCCTCTTATTTTTTTAAACTGAATCAAAATCCATTTGAAACAACTGTCAGTGGTATAAAGAAAAATTCAAACACGTAAGTTACTAATACAAAAATTATCTATAAATTCCACTCTTCTGACCATTATTTGAGGTCATGTGGGTTGGTGTTTTTAAGTTTCCCCTTTCAAAACCTAACCAATCTGAACACAATACTGCTTCTTAAAATAAATTTTAAAAACTCCACATGCTTTATCATACTCAAATTCAACCAAAATTAAGAATTGTTATCCTTCCTTCCCCCTGCTAAAATGAAACTAAAAGAAGCTGCACAGATTTGTCTCTTTTTCCCTCCCTCCTAAATCTAGCTTAAAGCAATGGATTCAAAGGATTACTTACTGAAGACTGATCGGATGCACTGGCATTTTGTAGTTCATGGTGGTTTGCAATTATCGTTGTTCTGTTTCCCTTTTCGGTTGTTAGAAGTTCTATGGCCAAGCCATCCCCTATAATATGCCAACTTTTTATAGCCAGCTTAAAAAGAATAAAAGGTACTGCTTTCAGTAACAACACTGATGTAAATTTTTAAAAGGCAAACTAAAAATAAATCCATCCTTACCTCTATTGGATTGCTGTTGATGACTGCAAATAAAATGCTGGTAGCTTCTGTTGCACTCAATATGCCAAAATCTATAAATCGTTCCTCAGTTTTTGGAGGCAGTACAAAGTACTAGAAAGATTGATAAAGGTATTTTAGCATGAATTAAATACAGAAAGTGCTCAAACTCTAAGCTCATTGACAAATGCATTAATGAGTCTAATACAGTAGTACTGTGGCAATCTCAAAATTCTATACATTTCCTACATAAATGTAAAGAGAACAAAAAAAAAGTTTTCAGCAGTAACTGAAGATGTTTAAGGAACGAACTGATAAAACCATTTTGAAATTAAAAAAATCCTCCCATAGAAGTAGAATAAGGAATCAAAAACAGTGTTATGAAGTCTGCCTCTAAGTAAAGTAGCTAAAAAAAAAACAAACCGGAAAATACTTACATCTAAAAATCCTGTGTATGCTCGGACAGGTAGATGAAATTTAGAAGCATTGGTGATAAGTAAAATATTATTATCTATATGAACAGATGACGTGGAAGGCATAAAATGAAGAGTAAAAATGTATCTGGATTCATTAGGCGGAATTAAGACTGGTTTACTGAAGTTCTGGACCTAGATTGGTGAACAATGAAGATCAATGTTACAATTTAATAAAGTGCAGCACATTTAAATATTTATTGTTGGGTAAAAATGTTCACTGAAATAGGGCTTACTTTAAACATTGGTTTTGCTTCTTCTGGTAACACAACATCATGTATAAGGACTGCAAAACTGAATGTGTTTGTTAGGTAGATCAGTCTTTCCACGGAATCAGCAGCACTGTCACGGATGTGGAAGAGTGTGGCAGCATGATCAAATCCTAAATATCTATTAGAAGAAAACAGTATGAGAAAAAGCAAGATTTTCCTCAAACATGAAGTCTTTTTTTCTTACACAGAAGACTAGAATTCATTCAATCCAAGAGCAAAAAAGGTGCATACCCCCATTGCAGGCTGAAACTTCATTATTATCACTACAGGGACATTGATAATTAAGTAATTCAAATGAGGTAAGAAAATATGTGAATAAGCATACCAGGACTAAAAGGAAGTGTCGAAGTATTAAGACAGTTTGCAAATCACGCATATTCCTGATTAACCAAATCATGCATCTGCAGCACAAAAGTTCTGAAAGGTAAGGTTTAGTTTTGCTGCCTTTGAAATACTCAGTAAGTTCTGTTGAAAAAGTAGCACCTCATTTCAACAATTTTAAAGTCACCTTAGCCATATTCTGTAAATAAGTAACAAAAAGTAAGGAAGCACTGACAGTTGTTCCAAAATTTTGCTTAAAACCAGAAATACTTTCTCTACCTTTATTCCATATGCTGATAGAACAGCAAATGCAAAACTGGAAAAATTTCCAATATTGCATTTTTAAAATGTCTCATCTGCAGCCTTCAACTGCTGAAACAACTGCTCTGAAACAACTCACTAAGGTCACTTTGAACCCGAGCCTTGAAACAAATGTATGCAATACTCATCTATTATAGTGTAAAACCAGAAAAATTCAAACAAGTAATTGTAGTTCTAAACGAACTCCAGATTCAGAAAACTTGGGTATCACCTCTTCATAATCCCTCTGCCCCTAAAAAGGTTACATTACCTGCTACATCAGCTAATTTACAACACTTAGTTTCTGAGCTATGTTCAATTACTGTAAGCTTACCCATCCAATACTTCTGCTTGATACGGTATTTCAAGTTTGGAGTAGCTCTTCTCTTTCGCTTTAACAGTTATTTTCCCAGAAGACTGTGAAGCTTTTTTTGCTTTTGATGCTGTACACACAAGAATATAAGAAGTTGGTTTAAGCAGACAACAAAAAAACCCCCCACAAACTAATAAGCTCCATTAGGTTAGACTAGCATAAGTGGAAGAATAAAAGCACAGAGCTAACCCAGAAATGAAGTATCACGAAAGAGAAAAATGCATCTTAAGGAAATTTCAATAAACAACTGACATGGAATAGGTCTAGGAAGTAAGAGATCTGAGTTCTGAATTCCTCCCTCTTAACACCAATTAGTTGACCTGCCTGAGTTAGTAAGCTTATCTACGATAGGGAAGCCTGCTTGTTCCTGTCAAATAAATAACTTGGACGTGTCCAGAGGATAATTTAGATCCTAGCGAGCTGAATTTCCCACTTCAGTATGGAATACACCTATCCCTCCACTAAGAGAACAAACACTTGAGATGACTGGGGTCCTCACTTAGAACTACCAGTCGAGCAGGACTTTGGGCCAAGAACACAGCAACATTTTAATAATGAAGAAATCAAAGACAAACTTTAGAGAAATAGAACCAGAATCCATGTAAGAACCCAAACTACACAAGCACTAAGAATGATGCTCACAGGCCTGCCCCATCATTACAGAACAAGCAATGTTAGCCTGGTAGAAATATTGCCAGAAAAGCCAGGGGATTCAAATACTAGTTAGGAGAAACTGCCATCTCCCTAAAGCCCTGCATGTATTAGGACAGCTGAAACAGCAAGTATTTAGCGCTGGCTGCTTCACTGAAAAGAATTCACCAAGTCAGTCCCTTAAACACATTAAGCAGCTTGACTGGGTATTTTTCCCCACCTACCATTCCTTCCAAGAGTTACTATATGTTAGTCAGTAGGTCCCCACATTCTCTCCAGCTTCAAAATCTGAACGTATTACACCTCAGCTTGACAGAATTCAGCTATTCCAGGATTTATTTATAGGCTAAAAAATACTTCACTCATCTTACAAACTGTAAGCTGTTAAACATCTAAAGTCTTAATCAATAAATAGCAATAAAAAATAATAATCAATACTCTCTTCTCTATCTATACAACTTGTAAAATTATGTCTACCTCTAATGAAGAGCTTTTCATCTCTAAACTTCCATTTTTAAGCAATCCAGGCAGAAAGACTTACAGCACCAACTAATATCTTAAAGCAGTAATATCTGAGTAGGTCAACAGCATCCTGACAGTTGATTAAAATCTCTATAAAGACGGAGGCGCCTTTCTACAAAATGTCAGCATAGTATTTACAGTCACACTATGTAGGAGGAAAACAACCAAGCACTTCTTTCATAAAGATGTAAATGAAAGCCAGTATCAGCATACATAATATATCTTTGTAGGAAAGGTATCAGAAAAAGGTTTTTCCACCTTCACCTCCCTTTTTCTTTAATATGAATTCAAGATAGCAAAAGAAAATAAGCTAACTTTCACAGTGAGGTTCTCAAGAGCACAGCAGAGCTCTATTTCCATGAGCATTCCAACATAAAATGTAGTTTCTTTAGAAATAAGATTTTTGGACTCTTTTTTAAACTTTAGAAGGATCAAAGGGCAATCCAAGGGATATACTCTCCTTCAATATACATTACTGTGAGGAACACATCCTGGTTTGTTAGGATTGCTCAAAAACAATACCTGTTTAGACTAAGAATACATTTTAAATAATCAATGCCTTAACATAGGAATACTGCTTATGTTTGATAGAAGAATCAAGAATTCCTTCACTTCTCACCAGTATTTATCAGTCTAACTTACTAGATGATGATTATCAGAGACAATTCCTTCAGACATAACTGAAGTTAGAAGAACCATAATCCTTTTCCAGTTAGAAAACTCCATTTTTTTCTCAAAATTGCAAATAACATTTTGTTAAGAGAATGAAAATAATTCATGAAGTTTCAGCAAGTTTTAAGGAGCACTTGACAAGCTCTAAGAATAGAGGAACAATACTTACCATCAAAGCTAATACTTGCAACTTTGGTATATTTACTTTCAGAGGCTTTTAACGTAACTGGCTTGAAATGTACTGTAATAGCTTCGTTCTGTGGTGTAGGTCTAACACTCTGCAAACAATCAAAATATGAAGCACCCATAAATTTATCATTGTTAACACTGTGCAGCCTTCACATATCCTTCAGAGCAACACAACTTCAACTAGTTTTGGCCGAGTTCTTACAGGTCTGTCTGTCTTAAAATAAAGCAGCGTTATAACAGAATTTTTCTCAGGTCCTGTAAATTACTCAGGCAGTACGCAGGAAAGCAGGCAGAGAGTTTTCCTTAGGAATGTTGAATAAAGTGACCGTATGGCCAGAAACATGTTAACAAAGAAAAAAAAGAAGCTTTAAAAAGATTCATTTTTCATTGTTAGTGCTGCAGGCTCACAATAACTAGACTATTTGTTTCGGGTGCACTCGTTAACAAAGCTGTTAACTGACTTGTGTAACTACTGGTGACATCTACTTGTCTCTGATCCCATGCTAAGTCTGCAGAGCTGCCACACAAAAAAAAATAAATTTAACTATATACAACTTAACAGTTTTGTAAATCTGAGATGACACTCATTCTATCATTTAACAAAATCACCTTTTGTATCTGAGGATTACTGGTTTTAGCTAAATGGAAAAGGTAAAATCGGGCATCACTGGAATAGTAAACATGTCAGTTAGTAGCCAGAGCTGATTTGTAGACATAGTCATTGCTATGCAGCAGGATTATGGATTTCCTGTCAACATCCAAAGACTCTATAAAGATTGCTAGCAAACTCTTTATCTAGATTCCACGGAAAGAAACCAGGCATTGAGCATTTAAATGCTTTTATTCTTGTTTTGCTTAAAATTAGGATGGCTGCCATGATTCCTCCTCGCAAGTTGCCTCCTCCTGCTGTAAGAACAGCTCAGCTGCTCATGTAGCAGCTGTTAAGCTACTGCAAATTACAGGTTGCTGTATTAAGGAAACTGAAATGAGTGCTGGTTTACCTTATGCTGGGCTGCAGAGGTTTAGCACCTGCTTCACAAGCAGCTGAGCCCTTCTTGGTCAGAGAAGAGCAAGGCAGACAGCTAGTGGTACAAACCAATTACAGTTCTTCCAAGCTAAGCTGTCCTTGACTGTAAATTCAAGCCACAAAATCGTGCATACATAACTAAGTTCTGCAGTCCATGTGATCCTTAGGGGAAAGAAGCAGCGCTGCTCCTGCAGCTAATAAATAATCTCTGTTAACTCAACTGGAAGTTTTGTATTTTGGATTTATAGCACTGGCCTTTGTCAACCATCTGCATACATGTGGTGCAGATATTTGCTATTTTTCTTCATGAGCCAATTCATAATTATCACTATTTTCTTCTAATGAAATCCATACTACAAAACAGATCTTGAGGTGTCTTTAAATAAAAAAGATCTCTTAAAGCAGACAAAACCAAAGCTGTAATCAAGCTGACAACTTTTGCCTGGCAGAAAGGATAACAACTTCTAGTAGCTCTTTTTATGCAAAAGGCTGTTTTTGAATTAAATTTGAAATTATGCTGATTTCATTTAGTAAAATCAGAAATATTAAGAAGGACAGCCTGTTGCCAGAAAAATGGGAGGTTTCAGAGGTGCATCTTTTAAACTACAAGTGTAACAAACCTAGACTTATTTACTAAAAATGGCTACACCTAATGAATTTAGTTAATGAAGAAATTTAGCACTATTTTGTTGAAAATTTATTAATTTCTTCATGCACATTTCTCACTTATTGCTTGATTACACGGTCTAAAAGGTAATACAGGATAAAGACAACTAAAGGACAAAGAAACATCCTTAAAAATCCTTCCAAATTATTTTTTCTCAAATTTTAACCTATTTCAAATAAAGCCCAAGCAAAATTTGTCCTGATATGTGCCTTAAGAATCACCAAATATAGACAGGCCATGAGAATACATGCAAAATAAGTTCTACCAAGAATCTAGTAACACCAATTTTCTCAGAAAATCTCCTAACGGCAACTTCTGTGGGGAAGAAGAATTTAAAATAGACATGCTTCAGTAACACATGGCTCTCCCACGCAGTGCCCCAGGCCAGATTCCTGACCCTGCTGTATGAAGACACATTCAATATTTAGCATAAGAGCAGAAAACAAGGACCTCAAACGTTTGCGAGAACACAGAGTGGGGAGAAAGCTTTGTGCTATTGTAGCAGTTATTGGAAAGGACTTTGAAGTTTTATAAACTACACCTATTCTAACAAACTAAAGAGAGGAAGAGTATGGGTTGAAACACTGGCACGCGTTCATCCATACTGTTTACCTGTCAGCAGGCTCCCGAACATAATTTTGTCTTGTCCACCTAGCATATTGCTCTAAAGACTGAGCAGGCTGTAGACTGTTGCTGACAGGTAGTGAAGACACTGCTACCCTGCTGCAAGAGGAAAAAGCCCTGTGGCTACCGGCAGCAGACTAAAGCTGGTTGAGTTAGTGTCAGAACCACCTCTGTACTGTTCCAGTTGCTTTTACAGACACCATAATTTTGTCAGTCAAAACTTGGCTTACTTTGTCAGTCAAAACTTGTTTACACGGACACAGCTCACTAGTGAACATGAACTTTCATCATAAAGCACCATCCAGAAGTCATGGAATAAACTACTACTAGAGTTTAATCCTTTAAGGTAACTTTCCCTTGATAATGGGAACTTTGCACTCAACTGTGCAAGCCAAAAACGTAACGCAGAAATAAATGACTTCTTGCAGCTTGACAGGAGGAAAAAAAAACCTGCTCTATAGTATGCAAATTGTGACAGAAGTAAATACTTTCTTATACAAACATTTTTCAAACTGATAGAACTCAGTTTCAATACACAGCTGTCTTGAAGTTCCTGGTTCTTTATGCATCACATATGATCAGCAGACCAAGTTTTAAAGTGTGCCTCTGCTTTTAGCAATCAAGCGGGCTTAAACTGCCTTAAGGAAACACAAAATTTTCATTCTAGAGGAGGGGTAAAAGAAAGGATTCGACAATCTACATTTACTAGATTTTTGACAGCATGACTTAATTGTTGCAGCATGATAACAGTTCATCCAGTCAGGAAATAAACATGGTTCTCGCTAATAATGGAGAAAATCCTACAAAAAGCAATTAAGGAAGTTTTTATAAAGAGTTTTAGAACCCAAAAAAGTCAACTGACTCCCTCTTACTCTCCTCAACCAATTTGTTGGACCACAGCATGACTAAATACTTAAAGGCAGAACAACTACAACTCTGGCAACAGTATTAGCACTCTCTCACACGCAGATGACCTGAAGATATTTAGTTCCTCCAGCACCCAGCTTAAATATATGCTAAATATAGCCTTGGCCTTTTCTTCTGACATTAAGATGAAATTTGTCACAGTACTCTGTCTTACTGCTTTTAAACCCTAGCTCTAAAGGGTCAGAATTCCATTTCTCAAGCTTTCCTAGAAGCAGGCTATTCACCAGGTTCCTTCCAAAAATTCTTTACTCTTGCTTACCACTTTGAAATTCCTTGACTGGCACAGCAGCAAAAATTCACATAGTGCTTCAAATGCTAGAAAGGTTACAAACTTCACAACAAAGCTGTGCCTTAATGAGAAGAACAATTGACTTGATGTGCCGTATCTGATACACTGAAAAATACATCATATCTGGACCTACGAGGCAACTTTATCACTGCAAAAATGAGTCCTAAAAGCTTTAAGATAACCAAATTTACTGCTTTGATACACTGTAAAAGAATAATTCATCTGGAAAAGTTCTGTCATGACATGTATAATGGTTATCAAATCATAGCCTTCCATTAGACTGCAGTCTATGGTTTATAGTTTGTGGTTCAAAAACCATACCTTAAAAATAAGGGTAACTTTTTTTTTTTTAATGGAGGAATATGAATTAGGGATTACATTATCAGATATTAGAGGTGATACTGATGGTTTGAATATATGGTTATTTGCATAGTACTCTGGAAGTATATTACACACTTTAAAAAATAAAACAACACACCAAAAAAACCAAACCAAAAACAACACAAAAAACTGTCCCTATGCCAAAACCCCAGCAAATCTAGTAAGACAGACATGATAGGATAGCAGACATAGCTGAAAAAATAACTTTGTAAATTTACCAGCCCTCCAATTGTAAAAAATCGTATACAGGTCTTTTTTTTTTTTTTTTAAATAAAAACACTCCATGGAAGCTGGTCCATAGCTTACAAGTCCACCAGAGATCTTACAGGATCATCTGACCTCATTAATGCAATAAGCATTAGGACTTCGATCAATTAAATTCTATTTGCACTACACTGAGATTCTCTTGACAATTTTTAGTAACAACTTAGCAAGCATCACAATAGACTATTATCACAGTGGAAAGTTATTCTCATTACTAAAAATGTGTCCTGTTTCTAGTTGCAATTCATCTAGCCTGTTTCCTCAGTATCTTAGTTTAAGTTTTTGTTAGACCTGTACTCTTAAAATACTATTCCCTACAGTTACAGCTGTAAGCTTTAAAAACACAGAAGTGCTCTCTAAGAGCTCAGTAAGGAACCTTTGCCAATCCTTCAGTCATTCCTCTGGCTCCTCTGGTTTCTTTTCAACACTTCAACACTTTTTGAAGTGCACTGGGACAAGGTATAGCTACCTATACAACTAAATCTGGAAAACAGGGAAGACAGGAAGGGGAGAAGGAAAAAGTGAGAAAAATAGTGGGCAATGAGAAAAGTTACACAGGAAAAAGGTATGAATGAACAAAGGCGGGCTACCAGCTTAGAGCCAAAATTCTGTAATAAAAATAGAAAGCAGAAAAACCAAAACCTAAAATTCAGAAGCTGGCTGCAATTTACATGCAGCTGCAGTGATCTCACTGGAAAGGGCTCTAGAGTGTTTGCAGGCTTTTTTCTCATTTCAAGCTACAAAGCAGATAACCTCAAGAAAACAAGGGTCATTTTACAGTCTGCTCTTGAAAGCTACTCTTTGCTCATCTTAAAAGATTATGTTGGGCAAGCACTTTATACACTCTCACGGAGTGTGTGATGAGGACAAAGAGTCCCATAGACTCTGCATTAATCTCTCTTCACTGAACAGGAGTTACTGTTCTCAAGTATAAAAGCTTCCAGAGGCTCAGATATTGCAGGCACAGGCTATAAACTCTGAAACACCCATTCAAAGAAAGCTATGAAGCAAATTAATTTTACCGTGCATACAGACTATTTGTCTTACTATTAAATTATGTTTTCAGTCACACATCACCTAGCTTCTAATTCTGAACACTACATGGTAAACCTGTGAATGATCAATTTTTATGAGAGAAAGAATATCCAAGTAGAAAGTTTCAAATTGAAAGGAAATAAAACTTACTGTAATTGGCACATCTTTTGTTCCTGAATTCAATAAATGCAGATTTAAAATTTTTGGCAGATCTGTTAAGGAACAAAAACCACACCTGTCTATTAGGCTATTTTCATATAAGAACCTTATACAAAGTCATCTGCACTAGCTGGTTTCTCATATAAATCCACTGTTGTTCAGAGTTAAAAAGTTAGACTAACATGACAGTATAGCCAGCCAAAATAGCTACTCCCAAGAATCTGACACGCTTAAAAACTGCACTTTTGTGTACTAGTAGGTATTACACCCTTCAGCTAACCACTCATATTTCCAACACATTAAGAAATGAACAGGCTAAAAGTACTACAATGAATGATTTTGCCAGATGCACCAATATTCAGCAGAAACTAATCTTAGTTAACATGCAAAGATTTTTAAGTAAGTTGTGAGGAAAAGTACTTTAGAAGCTATTTTTTTTTAATTGAAAGAAGATATATACAGTTATTCTTCAGTAATAAGTCCCTTTCACAGTTTCAAAAGACACCTTCAGTTTCACTACTTTCTGCCATTTTTTTTTTATTTCACTTTACAATATTAATTTAAAATGTAAAATGTCAGGCTCAAATGTGTAAATGGCACTTAAAAAAAAAATCTTAAGTAACAAATTTGATTAAGTTTGCACACTTCCACGATTCCCTGCATCTGAGAATTATTAAAACTTGCGTAAATGTAAAGCAATCTTTCGCAACAATTTTACAAATGAAGTAAACTGACAATAGTTTTCAGACCAAGTCATGTGCAACAGTAAGACTAACGCTATTACTAGACTTCTTACTGGATATGCAAAACTACTGTTTGCTTGTACACATCTCAAGTATACTCGCAGGTGAATACAGCTGTGCACTGTTTTAACACCTTATCCTGCTTTTAAAAAGCATCATTCCAAAAGCAACCCTGAACAGTACAAAGATAACTGGGCTTTCCTCTCCCCACCATACTCCTTATAAATACTTAGAGACCTGAAGTAGAGTTTACCTTGTGTTCGTAGTGTACCAAAATCTAGCATTTCTGTTGATGAATAGATTCCTGGCGCTTTAAGGAAAAAAAAAAAAAGGAAAAGAAGAGTTATTGTTTTTGTATTATACTAAAAGTTAATTAAGTTGAATAACTTTAAAAAAAGGCAAGCAACAACAACAACACAACCACTTTTCTACAAACCTGTTGTAACTTCTACTTCGACTGGGAGAATGATAAATTCTGTGTTGTCTGAGGCATTTGTTTTTATTCTAATGAAGGCTGTATGATTATCTGCTTCTCTTGAAGAAAAACTGGCTCTCATCACTCCTTTTGTTTCATAGGGAGGTATTTCCTGATAAATAATCAAAGCACATTATGAGAGTGCAGTAATTATAAAAAAAGTCTGCCACACAAAAAAAGCAATAGAAGCATTGAGTATAATTGTATTAAGAGAAGAAGCTGCAATAGCAGTAAGAGATAGGCTGCATGTTATTAAAGTTACCATTAAATTTTGTAAGGGTAGTTGTAATCATCTAATATGACACCGATTAAAAATAGCCACAGGCAAGAGGACTTTTACATCCCATTTGATTAATTGTGGTAAAAAGACAGCAGACTAAATTGACAGAATCTATCAATAAATACAATCCAGTCATAAAAATGTTATTGAGCGATGTAACATCAAAGATTGCTTTTCCATATTCTAATTGTTTTTTCTCCAAAGCATACAAGGCATACAGTTTCACAAACTGAAATAGCGTAGAACTGCAAGTAGCCAGAAGCTTTTGGAGCTGCTGGTATATTAATCACCAGGCAATTTACAGCAAAACGTCAAAATCTGTTTTAGCTTCTGTACCAAGCCTATTCTATCAGTTCCAGTCTGCATTCAGGGTTTGAAAGACAATTCTTTCTGCATTTGCTGGACACAGCTGCAACACAAGACCAGCTTCAAAACCATAGGTAAAATACTAACATTGCATATTCTTCCCTATCTAATTACAGAAGGGTTGGGGAACTGGATTTATATAGTTTTTTAATAGAAGAAGGAAACCTTTATTTGAAACTTGGCATTTCTTCCACTTTAAATGCAAATAAACATGGCAAAAAGTAGGATTTTTTGAGTAGTCCTTGGATCAATTGATGATGTTTCAGTTGACGGCTTCCATCTTTTATGTTTTGATGAAGGAAACTGGACAGGACGCAATCCATACAGGTGCAGATTGTCTTATACACCTACTCTGTGCTTTTTGTGGTACAAAAATCCATTCTGGAGGTCACACCATATTTTCCATGGCACAATCATAGAATGGTCAGAGTTAAAAGAACCTTAACGATCATCGAGTTCCAACTCCCCTGACATGGGCAGGGACACCTCCCACTAGAGCAGGTTGCTCAAAGCCCCATCCAACCCGGCCTTGAACACTTCCAGGGATGGGGCATCCACAACTTCTCTGGGCAACTATGTTCCAGTGTCTCACCACCCTCACAGTAAAGGACTTCTTCCTGATACCTAATCTAAATCTACCGTTTTCCAATTTAAAACCATTACCCCTTATCCCATGACTTCACTACACACCCTTGTACAAAGTCACCTCTCCACCTTTTCTGTAGGTCCACAGTAAGTACTGAAAGGCTGTTATAAGGTCTACCTTGAGCCTTCTCTCTCCAGGCTAAGCAACCCCAGCTCTCTCGGCCTGTCTTCATAGGAGAGGTGCTCCGGCCCTCTGATGATTTTTGTGGCTCTCTTCTGGGCTCACCCAAGCAGGTCCACGTCCATCCTGTGTTGAGGACTCCAGAGCTGGACACAGTACTCCAGGTGAGGTCTCACCAGAGTGGAATGGAGGTGTAGAATCACCTTCCTCAACCTGGCCAGGCTTCTTTTGAAATATGATATATCTAGGATATGGTTGGCTTTCTGTGCTGTCAGCGCACGTTGCCAGCTTATCCAGCTTCTCATCCACCAACACCCCCAAGTCCCTCTCCTCAGGGCTGCTCTCAATCCATTCTCCACCCAGCCTGCATTTGTGCTTGGGATTGCCCTGACCCACATACAGGACTTTGCACTTAGCCTGGTTGAACTTCATGAGGTTTGCACAGACCCACTTCTCAACCCTGTCTATGTCCCTCTGGGTGGCGTCCCATCTCTCCAGAGTGTCAACCACTCCACACAGCTTGGTGTCATCAACAAACTTGCTGAGGGTGCATTCAATCCTACCATCCATGTCCCCAACAAAGATGTTAAATAGTACCAGTACCAACCCACGAGGAACACCACTGGTTTCCACTTGGACATGAAGCCGTTGACCACATCTCTTTGAGTGTGGCTATCCAGCCAATTCCTTATCCACGTGTTTCTCCAATTTAGTACAACGACACAAGTACAACAACTCCAAACAAGTACAACAAATGCTGCAAGACATGAATACTCACCCATAGCTTCCTTGTACCTCCTTGCTGACCTGTTGGAAGCTCTAAATGGAGATCACCTCCACTGGAATACATTTCTACCACCTGAGGTAGGTAACAAGAAAATGTTAACACTCAGCTTTAAAGGGATCCTGTTTTAGTTATCAGGTATTATAAGGTCCAATGGCATCAGTTAGCAACTGTGTGACTGCTGTAGTATCTTATAAATTCACATTTTAATGATGATATATCCATTTGCTAGTGCTACATTTCATGCTTTCTGTAGCATTTCACAGTTTGTGGATCACTTAACAGAATGGGATGTGTATCAGTGGACTCTTCATGTACTTGTTGGTTACAAGACAACGTACAGGTATAGATATCAATCCTGCCTCAACATAAGAATGCTTGCCAATGTTATATACTAGGGTACACCATAAAGACACCTAATGCTCTGCAAAACAAGCAGAAGGAAGCTAAGAGGCAAGCATAGATTAAAAGCACAAGATCTATTCTACTTTGTTTGCTTCAGTATTTTTCCTAATTACCAGTGAAATTTAATTCTTTATTTTGCAGTAATTATGACCATTTTTAAATGGAAATTTCACAGTAAGATCTCAATTCAGCAAATTAAGAGACTTGTGAGCATAATCTACAATTTCTAGAACTGATTTGCATTTAAGCAGAAATAAACATTTATATAATATGAAAGACTTGGCCTCAAATAGCTTTAAAGTTCAACATAATTTTAAGAAATACCAAAATAAACAAAATTTCAGTTTAACATCCTAAACATAAACGAGCATTTAATGGTTTTCTCTTAGGCTCACCTGCAAAGGTTCACTGTGAGGGTTATGTATATTTATTATAGGAGAAAAACTGCTATTTACAGGAACTCGTGCCCCAATAAATGGGCGCAATCGATAGGGGTTCGGTACTCCAATGCCAAACACCTGGTTCAGAAAAAAGAAAAACAAACTTAATCAGCTGTATGTAATGGTTGCAGAGCCTAACGTATACGTGTCAGTTTTAGCAATCTACCAACTACTTTTTCGATTAATTTTATAATATACTTCGAACATTTAAAACCAGTATCATGCTAAAGCACTGATATAAAAACCAAACTGGTTTAATCTGCAGCTAAAGGGTATTTCTCATAGCTACTACTTACACTGACATATTTAGAACACAGGAAGTCAAAATGTCATCTTTTTTTCTGATACCCTGAAACACTAGATACCAGATAAAGGTTAAAAAGATGTGAAATACCTTTCAAACATACCATTATGGAACAGACTATCCATATGGGAAACGTTTTTGTTGTTGTTTTCAAAATACTGTCATGGTAAGAGTCTTATTCTTTCAACAAGAAGATTTCTCTCACTTTTCAGACTCTCTCATCTGTTCGGTTTATCTTTCTGAATATCAAGCAAGTAATTTTTTGGCCAGCTTAACGAGTTAACACTGTCTTGCCACTGGATCAGATGAGCACAGAGCTAAAGAACGATCCAGATCACTGCAATAAGCCACTAAAATAACACACAAAGAAGTTGGGCGGATTTTAAACCCTACATAATTTCATCGACTTGGCTTCCAGTACTGCCCTACAGATATTTACAATGGTATACCGCTGTGCTACAACAAGCAGCAGGAATGGAAACCTCTTCAACTAGGCTGATAAAAAACCCCACTACCACTATTGTGCAGATATCCTTGGATGGTTAAACATGCCATAATAGATACTGCTCTGGTTGATTCACGCTTTACAACTTCTTCTGAAAGACTGTAATTCTCTTACCTGATAAGTAAATACCCCATGATTAGAAGTGTTAATAAATAAAGTGTTCTCTACATTTCCCACTACTCTTGCGAGGAAAACTACATCAAAGGACGTATTCCCTCCTGGAAGAATTTTCTGGAAAACATAAAAGCAAGCAAGCAGAGGAATAAGCAAAACTGTATTGAAGACATTCAACCCTGCAGATGAACAACAGTTTTTGTGCTACAGAAGACCTCCTTGTGTTCTTTACAGAAAACTGAAGTTATAAAGTCTACTGCAGATTTGGAAAAAATTAATAAAAGTTTTACACAACTAGAAATGCAATAAAAAGTAATAAAAATACCGATATTTTACAACTATTACCTAGTGCAGGATCATATTTAATGATTTATTTTTTTTATGCTAAATTCAGAACTTAAGAATTCAGCTTGCCACACAAATATTTTGGACAGAATATTGGAGAAAGACAATTCCTACAAGACCTCCAGAAGTAAGTAAGGTTGCTTATAGACAATTTTTTTTAAGTTTTACTGCTTACACTGCCCCTGCTTAGCCACAGACAAAACTGAAACTAGAAGACTATATCTGATGGTAATGTGGTTAAGAGTTAACTCCGCTGACACCATAATTTTTAACTTGCAAGTTCCTGTAGCACGATTGCAATAATTATAAGTGCATTGGAGTGACTGCTTCACACTAACACCACTTCACTGTACAATTTGCAGAAAAATTATAAGAACGTGTTGTTCCTGTATGTGCTGTAAGGCAATGTAAGCTTAATCACTTCAGCAACAAAGGAGATTGGCTGTTAAACCGTCAGTTATAGCATACACTTCCAATATACTCAGAACGCCTATATTTCATTCCTTTTCTTCTAGTAGGGTGTCCTGATTTCAGCTGGGATAGAGCTAATTTTCTTCCTACTAGCTGGTATAGCGCAGTGTTTTGGATTTAGGATGAGAATAATGTTGGTAACACACTGATGTTTTAGTTGTTGCTAACCAGTGTTCATACTAAGTCAAAGACCTTTCAGTTTCTCATGTCCTGCCAGCAAGAAGGCTGGAGATGCACAAGCTGGGAGGGGGTCAGGGTCAGCCAGGACAGCTGACCCAAACTGGCTGGAGGGATCTTCCATACCATATGACGTCATGCTCAGCTTATAAACCGGGGGGAGTTGGCTAGGGAGAGCGGCTGCTCAGGGACCGGCTGGGCATCAGTCAGCAGGCAGTGAGCAACTGCATTGTGCATCATTTGTTTTGAATAACTTTTCCCCCCCCCCCTCTTCCTTTCCTGTTCCCCATCCGACTGCGGGGGGAGGGGAAGGGGGGGAAGAAAACAGCTGTGTGGTATTTAGCTGCCTGCCAGGTCAAACCACAATACATGGTTTGTGTGTGCTCCCGTGCTCAGTTCAAATTTGCTTGGAAACTGATATGAGATCAAGAACTGTAGTACCTTAATTCTTTTAGGTATGTAATTATTGCAGTAAGTAGCTCAATTAAAGAAGGGAGGGAGATCAAGCTCCCTTTTGGGGAGAAAGGGGAAGAAAAAGCTCATTTTGAGAAAGCAGAATAACTTACCCTATTTTGAAAAAATGATGCATGAAAGTGTGACGTTGTAGCAGATATTGATACTAATGTAATTGTTTCTTCTGAGCTAGGGTTATGTAGGTAAACTTTTTCCATTTTTGGCATTCCAACTGGCCTGTCAAAGCAGAAATAAAGTATTTTCAAACTGTTAGAATTCTAGACAATAGAGCATTGGGCTTTATCCCATTAAATCACATAGGAACATAACAGTGACGAACACTGACAACAGAACTTTGCATTAAATCTTTTTTCAAGTAACATATATAAATTCTACCTTGAAGAATTACTTAGTTAACATCTTTTCCATTATTTTATTGATTACTTCTCCTTAAGGCTTACTTGACATTGTATCATCCTCTAAAATGAAATTCTATTTTTCAGGTTTTTACTTCAGCATCAGAAGAGGCAAAGTTTTCTACTATGCTAGAACCTTTTAATAACTATCTTAAGAAAGGCTGCACACAGCAACTTAAAATAATCAATACAACACTGACATAAGTCCAAGCACAATTTTTTTTCCTGATAGGTTATAAGTAGTCTTTCCCAGAACCCAGAATTTTTCTGGTATTCTATTTTATAATATGCTCTACAGAATGAAGTACACAGACATGTACAGTAACAACTATTTTATCTGTATATTGCATTTGAATTCATACCTTAAGGAAAAAAAATAAGAAATGCTTGAGATAAATTCTAGAATTTAAGAAGTCTAAAACACAGAAATCAAACAGTTAAACAACAGCACACTAATAATTTATTCCACACAAGCTTTAGACTTCTTCCTTTTTGCTTACAACTGCTGACGTGACAATAAATGTTTCAGTTTGAACAATTATTTTTCAGACTTCGGTATCTCTTCAAATTTTTTTTCATGTCTTTTAACACTTGCGTGTTAGGCATCAGCACCAAAGTACTAATAAAGCATGCAGATTGCAATTTGCTCCAAATTAAATTTCTAACTCAAAATAGTTAACTCAACTTTCAGGCTACATGTGTTCTATGTAGAACTGATGTCCACGTCACCTGCTCCAAACATAGCAAGGATCACAACAGTATTGATAAGAATTAATATCCATGGTACCTGAAGTGACGATGACCAGTAACAGGCAGTTGTTCTGCCATCCACAGTTAACTTTAACAGGCCAAATAATAAGTGCTATTCTAGTTGCACAGCTTTTCAACTTGGTGAGGGGGAGGGTGTGTCTCAACAGACAGAGCAACATTAAGTTTGCTGTAAATTAAAGGTTGCATTGAATGGAGGACTTAGTGACAGTAATCAAACTACACCACAATTTAAAAAGTGATTGCGGTAGCAGACAGAGCCTCCTACTTATGAAACATGGTCTAAATAGGTAGATGTTAAAGACCATAATATTAATTCAAAGATACAATTATGAACCTTAAATAAACTGCTTCATCACTAACAGTAGAACATATCTGCCCTTTACTACTGTAAATCTCTTTGCTTGCTTGCTGATTCCTCCTAATTTAATGTCTCCATCAGCAAACACTTGTGCTTGATCCTTCTTTCACTGTCAAGAAAAGTCTCATTTTGACTTCTCCAACTTCACTTGTAATAAAGATGACAATTTCTCTTTTAAAACCCATACAAAACCAGGTTAAGCCATTAACATGAAAATATTCATATCTTTTGCCAGTATACACATGGATATCAGAACGAGAAATGGTTTATCAGCTGTGATGTTTTGCATTAACTGCTGTAACTGCTACTGTTGATAAATGGAATCAAACAGTAAACCTCTACACCTGTTTTCAGTTTGCTAGGGAAAAGCTTATCAGACCAGAGGAATATGAATGAGAGCCAGCCTTCCAATGCTCCCCATCTCTACGCCATCCCCAGAAAAACAAAACAAAACAAAAAACCACCCAAAACAAAAAACCAACCACCAAAACACAAAAGCAAAAAACAACCACCCACAAAAGCACAACTGAGAAAAGCATCTGCCGAGATGGAGTTAACCAGGACGCCCCCAAATGCTGAACCTACTGCTTCAAACTGACATCCATACAGATGGGCTTGAGGATTTTATCTGCTTGGTAACTGTGAAAGCCGTAAGTAAGCTTTTGTAACTGTCAGCAATTTTGCAGTGAATTAATTTTTTAGAGAAATTGGCTGTGCCTTCAAGAAGTACTCTCTGATTCTACCAACATCAAAAAAACCCCAATGGTCCAAACTCCTCCAAAACCAAAGAAAGCTCTTTCATTTTCTCCTGAGGATCAGCTGTCTTTTCCCTAGTTCTTACTGCAGTTTCTCATTCTCCTCACTGGAAGACATGCTGCCAGCAGCATCTTGTTGCAACTCTTTTGCTTGCCAAAGTGCCCTTTCTGGATATTTCTCTTCCCCAGAGCACGTTCAGTAGCTCCCCAAGACAGGGAAACCATCCTCTTCTATTACAATGCACTCAAACCCAGCCTTCATAAAAGGAGCTTAAGAGCTGAAAACAAGACTCAAGCAGAACAGTTCCCACCAACCCCAAGAGCAGGAAGCGAGAGAAGATGAGGTAGATTTTAAGCACTGTATTACATGTGAGCAAATGACAGGACTAGCATATCACCTGTGGTCTCTACAGAGAACCAGCTGCACACTGAAAATCTAAGATCAGAGTTGACTTAAGAGACACTTTTTATCATGCATAATGTGGAAAACAGCACCAAGCCAAGAAAATTAAGTTGAATGAACTGGTAATACTGAAGTGGCAGCCTGTTCCTGCCAGGAAGGTAGTTTGGAAGTAAGACTCATTATCCCAGGAAAAGTTTCAAATATTAACAATCTTTTAAGGCCTTCATGCTTTTCCAGTTCTGAAAAAAGGAGAATATAAGACAGTATACTTGAGAGGCTAAAGCCCACAAAACCAAGTAGGGAAGCAGCCATGACAGGCATCACAGTTCACTAACTTCAGATTCTAGACTAAACCACCACAGTATAATTATAGGTGATAAAGGCAGAAGTCACTAAAAAGGAATTCTCTATTCAGGACTATGTTTTATTTAACTGTTTTGTTGACCATTCTGATTTGGAAACAATGAGTCCAGTATTATGTTTTGCTCAGATACAGCTTTCCTTATATTCTTTAAGCTTGATGTTAGCCAAATCTACAGAAATAGGACAAACCTCACTTGTTTTTTCTGCCATCATACATGGTAAAATCCAGGTAAAGCAGTGCGCACCAGGCATCCTTTAATGAACCTACATCCCAAGAAATGATCACATAAGGGATGCTCTCCAGCCTGCAGATTATCAAGCCACAATGATCTGCACAAGTATAGCATTACCTGGTGCCAAATTTTACAGCAGAATTTCCTGGAGGGGTCACAGCTAGCACTTTTCACTGCAAGAAGCTGGTACAGACACACCTTCGGGCAAACATGAACTGTCAAAGCACATAAGATTTTGTCCCTGTATAATGCTAGGTTCACCTACACTGATAAAAAAACCAGATATCACAACCTAGATGAGAATATGGTAATTAATAAGGGTGAGGTTCAAATGGGTAAAGAAGCCTGTGTTCATGTTCTTCACTACTGCAACTCAATTCTTTCCAAAGTCTGTGTTAGTATCTGCAGTGCGCTGTAAGCATGTCCTTGCAATGATATTCATTGCTGCTCTAGGGACCAAGAGGCAGATTTTTTTTAACAAAGGAAAGCAGCTCCTGCAAAAAGCTGGGTAGGCGAGTCATTGAGTTATTGGCTCAAACCTAACTTGCAAAAATATCTAGTTATTCACTGTGAAGCAAATATGGATTGAGAAAGTGCCCTTTTAAAAGAGTAATTACATTTTTTTCTTACTACATATAGTTTAGACATCTCTGTAAAATGTTCACTTGATTTATGAAAACTGATACAAATTTATTACTGAAAAGCAAAGGATATAAATTCAGCAGAAGCATTCTTCTTGTTCCGTCTCTTATTCTTTGTTATGAGACTGGATAGACAACTGAAGTCAAATAAAAGCTTCCCTCTTAGATTTCTGCATGTTAGGAATACAGATAAATATACTCAAGATTCAATTCAGGTAAATTCCTCATGAATTTGAGAGTTTAACAAATATATTTTCTCCTAAGTATTTATTTATTTTGGTATCTTTGGCAACTGCTGAAACAATTGTAAGACTAGTTGCCACAAAGCATATAAAAAGTTTCACATAGGCTAAATCAGACAGGATTTAGCCTTCACAGGATCTAAATCACAGGATTTAGATTCACTCCTGTGTCAGACAGGAGTGAACAGCAGAAGCCTAGAAGACAAAAGTGTAATAATGTGGAAAGCATACAAAGTCAGGTGCCCAGAAAAACTCTCCTAGTCTCCAAATATATGCAGCTTGGGAACTTCCTGAACCAATGTAGGCGGTTCTCCAGTCAGAAGATCAGAGAAAGCGTGTTCCATCAATAAGAACTTGGGCGTTGTAATGTATTCAGCTACTTTTAATGAAATGAAACAAGCTGGACTTGCAAGGTTCCCTCTACAGACTGAAAGGGAACGCCTTTTGTACCCCATTCTGAAGAAAATACTAGTTTCTTATGTGAAGGAAGCCTGCATGGTATACAGGACTAGAAAATTAGTGACTACAGAGTTGTTCTTCCTTCACATGAAACCACATGCATCACTGGTTGAGTGACACAGGCAAGTGGCTCCTTTAACTGAAGTTAGAGTAACTGAACCACCTAAGTTTGAGAATGCAAATGCATCACTAACTCCGAGAAGCAAAAGAAAAGACAACGGTTTTATTTTCATATATGTACCAATTGTTTCTCAGTTTCCAGCTTTCACTGACTTTTCACAAATTAAGTTATTTTGTATTATACTTGACAAAAAGTTAGTGTCCATGTAACATACTAAACGGAGCAAACGCCCCATTGTATGTTAGGAATCTAACTTAGATCCCATACCATGAACCATACCTTTTCCAGTTAGCAAAACCCCATATACAAAACAGAGCCTTATCCAATCATGTCACCAACTGTGATTTGAATGAATGAAGAGTGTAATAAATTATTATTTGCTTTGGCAGCATTTTGCAGTCTAGCATGATATGTGAATAAAACCAGAGGCAGATCTAGACTAAATGTCAATTTACCGTCCACAGTTTCTTACATTTAGCAAGCTCCAAGGGAAATGAAATACTCATTTTGCAACATTTAAAAAAAAAAAAAAAAAAAAAAAGAAAGAAAAAAAACCCCAGACTCTCACAAATAGAAATGTAACAAATGTACCATGAGAACATATGGGCTGCACATTATAGGTACCTTATAGGTCCTTTCACAATTTTTAAATATGTTTAAAATGTTAGAAAACCAGCGATTTGGATAAACCCTCTAGTTGCTAAAATTGTCCACTACTCTCTGTTAGAAGATTAGAGTTCTTGAGGACAACAGATCAGTTTGCTAAACTTCCCATCCTCTTAGTGTTACTTCAAGTAACTAAACGTCTCAAGACCTGCAAGTAGGTATCAAATATTTGATCATTACCAAGCAATTGCTTTCAAGGCCAGCTCAAGCTTTCATAGAATATCCTGCCAAATACTAGAACTCACAAACAAGAAACATGAAACTGTTACAAAAATCCCCTAAGGAAAACATTTCAAATGAAACACTAGGTGAGATTGTCTATCAACAGAAAACCAAGAGACAGATTCTCAGAGTACTATCCTACCAACAAGAAAACTTTGTCTAGAGAACGGGACCTTGCTCAAATTGAGTAAAGCAAGAGTCTTCATTCACCACAGAAGCATATGTCGATCAAGGATTAAAATACTACTTTTGCTAGAAGTAAAATTTCATATGTTACCAATCATTTCTATGAAGAGGAAAGTATATCAACTTCATCTTTAAAATAATTCCACATTTTAAAATTTTGATGGTAAGCAGTTCTAGCTAATATTGTGTTAGTATCCTAAAATACTGAATATCTTAGTGCTCCATTACCAAAAGTTACTTCTACCAAAAATTTAAGTGTGAAGAACTTAAAAACTTTACTTTTGATATTGTCAGAGTTGAATTAACACAGATGAAGGCAATGTATCAAGATTTATGAATATTCAAGTTCTCCCACAAAGCAGATGCAAGAACTGAATATAAACTGCCCTGCAACAGTCGTCTTCAGTCTTTGCCCAGATGGGCCACTTGCAAGATCTCCAATATGAAGACTTGTCTCATACAATAAGCCATATAGGTCATGATTGTTCTGCCAAAATAGCCTCTGAGCAACCAACTCCCAAAGCTATGGAAGACACCTAATGGTTACTGTTTGTGTTGTTAGAACACCTCAATTATTCCATTCCCATTTAACAACCGGGGAGAGTAAGAGATTCAAAGAGAGATTACAAAGGAACAGAACGCAGCTAAGAATAAAGGCAGCTAGTTGTGGAGCTGGCTTTGGGTGGAGGGATTTTTCTTGTTTGTTTTCTTTGAAGCCCCAAATCTCTAATATCCAACATACTGCAGAATTCATTCCAGAGGAAAACTGATGTTGCTTCAGAAACACAAGCAAGAGGGTTCCACATTAAGTAACCAAATGAGTATTCCACTTAGTGCAAGTAGTCCCCTGGAGCAGTGATATAGGAGAACCTGCATCAGTTCCACCCCATTCCCAGAGGCTTAATGTATACAGAGAACATTTGGAATCTCTTCAAGTGAGCTGAAGATTTGCATATCCTAACATGCAGCATACATTTCCTTTGATAAATGAGAGATTACCTGGATTGCCTTCAAAGTGGTAGAATATCGTAGTATTTATTTTATATTAAAACAGCATTAAAAACCCCCCAACTGCTACAAAACAGAAGTATAAAGCCATTGTAATCTCATCTCCAGGTGGAGCACAGGAAGTGTGGCTACAGCACCTATTTATCAACTTAATGCTGATTTTGATTTTCAGATCCCTAGATAAAATAACTTTCAATAAATATTATTGCTGCTCAAGATGGCGTGTTTTTGAAACATCTGATTAAACCCACACACTCTTAGTAGACCAAAAATGTCACAGGACGAATGGGTTAGCTTACAACTGAAATTAAATATCGCAACTTTCTTTAGCCTAGGAACGATGCATGATGATAGCTCAGCATAAACATGAACTTTGAATAAGCTTGCTCTACTAAATGCTACATGCTAGCTATTCACAAAACACCTCTTAAGTACAATACTTATTCAGAAACCAAAAATGCATTTTATGCCTTTCCTGAAGCCCATAATTAACAAAGAAAGAAAAGCCAGAATTTGAATGTGAAAACCCTATTTTAAAAGGCAAAAAAGCCAAAAAGCTTAAATCTGCATAATCTGACTTCTAAGGTGCTTGGCACCTGCAGTTTGTTCCCACCATAAGGTTGAGTTACTCAGCACTTCTCAGAGTTGGCTCACTTTTATTTAAATGCCTAAGCACAGATTTTAAACTGAACTTTAGGGCTTCGTATCTAAACCTTTTCTAAAACTGCTTTTGACATCTCACCAAAGCTTTAATAAATCAGAAGACAATTTCTGCCTGAGATTATGGCGTAAATTACAACAGATACATTAATTATCTTATATTACACTGTTAGAAAAAAAACCAAAACAGAACCAAGATTTAACAAACAGGTCCCCTATTTTAACTGACAGAAGGCTGCAATTCCCTAGCGCAGTTCTGCATTTACTGTACAGAGCCCTTCTTAAGAGATTTGCATGACTTTAACAGTGTACTGGATCTACACTATTTCTTCAGTGCTTTCAGCTCTGACAAGAACATCTTACATAAAAACTGGGGAGCCGGGGGTGTTGGTCAACTGTCAGCTGAAGATGAGCCAGCAGTGTGCCCAGGTGCCCAAGAAGGCCAACAGTATCTTGGCCTGTATCAGGAACAGTGGACCGAGGAGGTGATCAGCCCGCTCTACTCGGCAGTGGTGAGGCTTCACCTCAAGTGCTGTGTTTAGTTTTGGGCACCTTACCACAAAAAAGACATTGAGGTGCTGGAGCATGTCCAGAGAAAGGCAATGAAGCTGGTGAGGGGTCTGCAGAATAAGTCTTATGAGGAGAGGCTGAGGGAGCTGGGGTTGTTCAGCCTGGAGAAAAGGAGGCTGAGGGGAGACCTTATCACTCCCTACAACTACCTGAAAGGAGGGTGTAGAGAGGCGGGGGTCGGTCTCTTCTCCCAAGTCACATGTGACAGGACTAGAGGAAATGGCCTCAAGTTGTGCCAGGGGAGGTTTAGGTTGGATATTAGGAAAAATTTTTACACTCAAAGGGTTATCAAGCATTGGAATGGGCTGCCCAGGGAAGTGGTTGAGGCACCATCCCTGGAGTTGTTCAAAAGATGGGCTGACATGGCGCTGGAGGACATGGTTTAGTGATGTTTTTTTGTCAGTCAGGTTGATGGTTGGACTAGATGAAAAAGCAAGAATATAATGAACAGCCTAAAGAATTTATGACACTGTCTGGGGTCTATTTTTAGGAAAAAAAATAAAATTAAAAAAGCATCTTTGTAAATTCTAAAGAAACACACGTAGCTTTCTTCAGGTAAGCATGCAAAGTACAGATGACCTTTAAAAGCAAGATATTTCAGAGCACATTGACATAGCACTTCATTCATATTAGAAAATGGTGTATAAAAAACATCTGAAATGTCAAATCCTGCAATTACTATGAAATGAAAACTTTTAGAATTTTAAGAGAAAACCACTTAAAATTAAATCAATAGTTAAGTTTACAGTAACTCTAACAAAGAGCAAACTGCTCCACAAGTTTGAGTTTGTACTGCAATTGCCAGTGTAATTTTTTAACTCTAACCTAATTTGTTATAGCAGAGATGCAGTAGAGCAGGGCTTACCACTGGGCATTTTACTATTTAATTTAGAAGCTCAAATAAGCTCTTATGTAGGATCAGTTACTGATATTACAAAACCAACAAACACACACATTGGAAGCTAGAGATTCTGAAATTTTGAAGGAATAAGGAAGAGGGGACGGAGTGATTTATTATGTCTTTACTCAGAAAGAAGTTACAATTTTTTTTTTAGACTGAGCACAAATAAATTCTGTAAAATGAGGCATTTTCATACAGCTTTGCTATTTAGTAGCATTATGTGGGGTTTTTTTTGGGGGGGGGTGTTTTTTGTTTTTTTTTTTTTTTTGGTATATGGGTTCTTTTTGGAAAAAAAATATACAGTTACAGCCTCTCTGCTTTCAGAAACAGAGAAGTATACACCACATCAATACACAGGAGCTTTCTTGCACGTCTCCGTAGTACTGTACAATGGGCTTCCCTACAGACAAGGGATACTATATTTTTATTAATAATCCATGGTTTTCCTGTAAATAAAGCAGCCGTTCAGCCAGCAACAGTGCTGGTTGTGGATGGGGGAAGCAACACTGTGGTAAAGCACACCTGGACTGTTTCCTTACTTCCAGGTTGAACTGTTAATAAAATGTTTGATATGTCCTCAGTGCGGTTTACTTTGTGTCAAAGTAATCATGCACAGAGGCCATATTCATGCACACCAACCCCAGAACTGATTTTGACTGACAAGATGATCAATGATTGTTGCTACTTATACACAGTAACCAGTTACTGGTAAGAAAAGTTAAGACAAGTAGTTCTCAGATGATCTGATTACAAACAGATACATTGTTGAAATTGTTACACTTCCTTTCTCCCACTTTTCTTTTATCTTTTAGAGAAGTCACAGATAAGTTTGCTGTAAGCCACTACAGTCATACTGTTACTGAGAATTGAAACAGCAACCAGCTGCAACACCGAGCATGGAGCTACGTTCCCGGACACTGTTTGTTCTACTTGAGGCTATTTTCACAACTCTACCTTACTGTTCTAATAACTGCAGGTCCACTGACAAAAAGTTTTTTTACCACCAAGTAATAGCAAAATGGACGTGCTAGAAGAGATGCTCTCTGACATGGGTTATGTACAAGCCGGAAGGTAACCTCACCTCAGTACATTGAGTTATAGACTTAAAACTGTTTCCACCCTACAGAGCAGCTGTATAAGTGCCTAAAAATTAAATGCAAGTACCTACACTACCAAGACCATGGCAGCTGACAGGTTGCTACATGTGTCTTAGACTGAGTACACCAGCTCTCTGGAGCAAGTCGATCAACCTACACCTACAGACAATCTATCGATGCAATTTATGTATACAACCTTCACCATCAGTTTTAAATGCTCAAGATGTTTTTGTTTTTTTTTTCTATTTGTCTAAGTAAACAGATCAAAAGACTTTTCAACTTACTGTTCATGGAAATCCAGCATTGGTGGCTCAAAACGGAGAGGTCGGCAATTTCCCCGATATAGGGATACACTGCAAGAAAAATTAAAACACTGTAAAAGATACTGTTAAATGATACATCATTGCTCCCTTCTCATCTCAAACTGCCCTTTCTTAGCGAAACATTCATTAATACTAATAATAGAGCAACTAATTCAAAAGAATAACAGCTTGACAAACTCGTCTAGTCAGAATACTCTACTTTTACCAACCACTTACATGATTATGTAGTGTCTCCAAGAAAAATTATGCAAGAGAACTCATCTTGGAAATGGACATAATCGAAACGTTAGTTTTCCTCTATATAGTGACGGCTAAGTGAAACAGTAAGCTAAACAGGTTTGTATCATCTTTCATAGCAATATCCAAACATCTTCCTCAATGTATAACAGTAATTTACATATATGTTTGAGTTTGTTTATGTACTAGTATAGATGTAGCTAGACAAGCTCAAACCCATTTGATGGTATTGAGCACACATGGGAGAAAACAGCCCATGTCAATACTGTTAAAAAAATCGATTTCCAGAAGACAGATGCTCTGCTCTGGAAAAATTCCTTAGCTTTGCCTATACTAACTTCTCACTGGGAACTATTTAGGAGAATGCTAGTAGATGAAGACAAAAACTTAAATACTCAAACAATCCAGCAGCAAAACCAACAAAGTATCTGGAAACATTCCTTACCACTGCTTATTTTACCAGTACAGTTACATAAAGCACAATCAATAACGCACAATATAAGTTACAAGAAAAAATACAAAACAGCTTCATTGATTGAAAAATTTTCGTATTTGGAATGATGTGACTGTGACCACACGTAAGTATTTCTGTAATTCAGTAACACTTTATTTTGGGCTGAGTAAAAATCGTATTAATAAAATAAAACAGGGAAAGAATAATGTAAAAAAATAAATAGGAAAAGCCAGAGAATGGCTTAAGACCAACGGCTCCTGAATGGCTCAAGACCATCAAGTGAACTCAATCAAATTCCATCCACCACACTTCCAGGAAAACGAATTATTGACCAAATTCATATGTCTTTCCATACTTCAGAACTACTTCAAGAAGGAGCTAATTACAGGAGTAAAAATTTAAGAACAGGGTGTGAAACCTTAACTGTATTCTCTAATAGTAGAGATCTAGGCAACAGCAACAGTGTAATAAATCAACAGCTTTTTAATAAAAATACAATGTCTCAATGATTCATTCTAGTACTCCACAACTGAATCTTCACACTTCAGGTATAATACATGTGTAATAGAGAGATCTATCCATGTTGATTGATGTAAGTCTCTCTAAGTTTGGACATCGAAACATCTTCAACACTACTTAGAGCTTAGTTGTTACAAATAGCTTTATCCACATAATAGAATTAAAACACTAGCGGTGCAAGAGTAGGCATGGTACAGTTAGCTTTGGTGTATACTTATATAAACATGTGTACATGCTGTATGTGTGTGCATATACAGATTACAATAGATCTGAAGATCAACAATAGAATTGAAGGTGTAAGAAACACTACAGAAAATTGCAATTCTTGCTACTATTAACTGCTGCTGTAACTCGTTACAGCTATCAAATAAGAGAGAGTTGGGTATAGGTTCTCAGCCTACAAACCAAACCTTGTGGAACAAGTGCTCAACAAAAAAAAGTTTACAGAGACACTGAACATAAGAGAATGAAGTTGGACAAATTACATTAGCAGTGATATTTTGAAAGGATAAAACAAGTCAATAATAAGTCTTCAAAGTGATCATCTCACTTTTCAAAGTTTATGGTCCAATTTTAAAAAACATTTAGAGTGCATTTGTAAACTGAAAAGGACTAAAAGCTCATGTACCTCCATTGTCAAGGTAACACTAAACAAAAACTACTCTTCTTCAATAATGAGTTTTAAAATCATTCTGTTAAGTTTTTTTCCAATTTCAAAACTCTGAACAGTCAGCCAGCACCTCTTTTTTATTGACAAATATTGGTAAAAGGACATATAAATTCCTTTTGTGGAAAAGTTATCAGAAACATTTACAGTATTTACAGAAGTGACAATGAAGATCTTCCTTTCAAATACATTGAAAATACAGTCAAGAGTAACTTGACCTAACTTGAACAATCAGGACATACACCATTCTCCACATCTATGAAAAGTTTAAGCAACATTTTCTCAGACTGCATAGCTATATTATCCTGGATAGCTATTTAGACCACACAGAATTTTAAATGGCTGAAGTTTGGTAAAAGCAGCTACATCATAATGAATGTCAGCTATTATAATAAAAGTAACAACTGTAATAAGATTCAAATGGGAACAAGCAATATTGGAATTCCCAAACTTTGCCTACCGAGAGGCCCAACAAGAGCCAACTTGCAGCAGACTTAGAAAAAGATGATAATGTCTGCTCTGCTGGGCACTTGCTCACTAAAGGCTGGATACACCCATGGGTAGGGCAACTTTACAGCATAAATGTCATTTAAGTTAATTGCTATTGTATGCATGTAGAGCTATGGCTCCCAGTCTTATATCAGAATTTAAACATTTTTCTTTCCCTACCCCTCCAAGTTTTCTAACTTTCAAAGTCAAGAAGAAGAACATGAAAAGGAAAAGATACATCTGAATGATAGAGGACTACTGACATCTGCCCACAAGCCACAACAGACCAAGAATTGGCCGGGAGTCATTTGAACCCACAAAGTTTCAGGAATGACTAGTTTCTGGTGATGATTTAAGATGGTCTCAACATTTTTTCCCTCCTGCAAGAATTTTGATTTTAAAAATGAGACTTGAGAGTGAACCACACACACTGCCTGACACAACCAGTACCCGAGCTGTACCATCCACTCTGTCATCCAACTAAGAGGTCATTTACCTCAACTACTAACTACTGTACTGCTAATACGCAGGAGTAACCTACTACCAGATGCAATTCACTGAAGCACAACTTCAGGTCTGAATAAGGTTAGTCACAGACGCAGTTATAAAGATGGCCAAAATATCAATGCCTGGTAAGTCTGTAGGTGATATGGATGTCCATCTGTGCCGAGATGTCTAAGGACATTCTGCAGCACTTCCATAATGTTTGCTGTTTATCACAGAGTAATAGACATTCATAATTTTAAAATAATCTGTGCACACCTCTGCATTTGGAGATAAAGAAATGCTTGTCAAATACAGTATTTAAAGATTTCTGCAAAGTTGGGCAGTAACTTTTTCTCTGTATCCTCACTTTACCTTTCTAGCTGTTCTGGGATTTCTGGAGGAGGTTTGTGCTTTGTGGAATCTTATCTGTACCATCTTTAATTGCTACTGTGGAAAATTCAAATCTAAGCATTACTCCACATGTATTTTTCCCACATTACTTTACTAGTCATTTAAAGGGTTTTATTTCCTCTCCAGTGCAATAAATTGTCAAGAAATAAAGACAACAACATTAAACGGCCAAACAGCAAGAGAACTCATGATTTTATTTAGCAACACAAACTCTTAGAAATAACAAAGTAGTGGCTTTCTATTACCTCAAAATAAAATGAAAGTGTGTCTGAAAATAACCATGTGAGTTTTCAAAATGACAAATAGGCAAATACCTCACAGTGGGTACTTTGTGTGCCAGAATGTCCTTGAAAGAACCACCTCAAAGATGGAACATTTTTGGCTAAAAAAGTAAGTAACCAATCATATTTCCCCGAGTGCATCCATGACTTATTATTTAAAAATAAGGCTGAGCTGCATATATCAGAAAATTTGTTTAAATTTTTACAGTTAAAGTTACTTTAGAAACATGGCTATTAAACACTCTCTCAGTGAGAAAGTGAACTACCAGGAAACATTTGAACACTTCAGTACCTGGCAGTACCCACTGCTGCAAGCGCACATGAACAAAACCACCAGCAACAAAAGTTTTTCATTAAAAAAACCTCAGTTTTAATGGACTCAGTTACACCATTAACCCTGTATCAGCAAAACACACTCATGATATCAGACGTTAAACTTCAAAGCTAACATTTCCTGAGGGGTTTGACTGGGGAAAGGGTGGGGAAAGAAAAGGGAGAAGCTTGAATAGATGCACTGTAACCTGACCATGGGCAAGAACAAAACAAATTAAATGGCTAGTTCTTTTCCCTTCTTCCAATTAGTGTTAAAAAGCAGATCAAAGAACTGAATAAACTGTCTAGATAGGGAAGAAATATCTGCAAGCTATACTAAGAAGGAGATACTATAAGCTCTAATAAGGACAAAGAAAGACAAGTCATCTAAGAAGTTCAGCATTTGGACCAGAAACCTTGAGTTTTTAACAACGCCATTGAAAAAAAACAAAGACCTAGAAAATACTTGAAAGAAAGACCCATGTAAAACCAATAACGACACAGAGAGAGAGAAACAGACAGAAGCAAATTTGGTATTTACTTTCTAATATAGCATTTGCAATGCAGATCTTTATCACATTGTGACTGAACCCCAAAGAGGCCAGCACTCTAATATCTAAACCAGTGTTTTATCAGAACACACTCTACCACATTGAAATTTCAAACACAGAAAGCAGTCTTCTTAAATAAAAAATTTAAAAAATCCTGAAAGCACATCTAATCCATCCCCTCGTTCTCAAAGACCACCAAATTCAGTCGTTTCCTGGGAAACAAAAAAGTTGCACACAATCCCTAGTTCCCAATAAAGGCACTTTCTGCCATTGAGATTCAATGATTTAAACAAGATACTATTCCATTTAAACTACCTCCATTAAGTCTAAGTCTATGCAAGACATAAAATACACTAATCATGGTTCTCCCAAGTACAATTGTCCTAAATTCATGTTTTAATACTTGTAATCTGACTGGCATACTGCAGCACATGGCTACAGCTGTTTAAGTTCCAGTCCACAACCATTTTGCAATCCCCCAACACCTCATGGAAGAATGCAACAAATACCTAGAGCACAACAGCTCCAGTGCACGCTCCAGGTACAAACCCATCATTTCTGGCAGGGTAAAATAAGTGACTGGACCATGAACTGCAGCAGCTGAGCCACAGGCACACATACTCGTTTTCTCTGCCACAGGAGAGAGAATCCTTGGCAGGAAGGACAGGTAAACAACAACTGGGGTACTAGCATCTTAAACCACTCATGTTGCTTGTGAATGACCCGAAGTCCAGTTGTTTTAATGTTACAAACCACGACGGAAAAACACAATGATCACTTAGCTTAAGCAACCTAGCTTACAAAACAGACATTTTGGAAGTTACTATTAGTTATACTGCTCTGTAACGTATTTGCTTAAATTGTGTTCTTCTGGAAGCATTAAGGATCATCTTATTTATTTTTCATACAAGAGAAGTTTGATAATGAAATTTAAGAGATTCTTTAACTGCTGTGCAAGGTCTGAGTGCGCTACATGGTAACCAGTGCAGAGCTTCACACAAGCAGTTTAAGATAGCAAAATGGGGAAAACCCATAGCAACAAATTATTTAAAGCACATAATTTTAATTTGATCTTTAAAAAACTATTTTTATTTTATAACTACATTCTACATGACAGTTTGTTGAATGCTATTGCGTAAGAAACAAGCTTCACTATTACAGTTCAATGTATACAGATTTAATACACATGAATATTTCAGGAGTCTCCAGAGAAAAGGTAGGGACCAGGAAAAAAAAGAAGCAGCTTCTTTTCCCTCTCAGATTCTATATGTGCATTTTCTTTGATAACAGATTATGTCTTCAAGAAGGGAAGGGGACAATACACAGACAGTTGGAGTAGAATCTATAGAAATTAACATCATAAAGTTTTTCTTCAAAAGGACCCCAAGAACTTTTTAAGCAAGTAAACAAATCCACTCCTTTCTTAATTAAACTTCAGTAAAACGAGTAAAAAATAATCTAAAAGCAAAGTCTCATTTTAGTTCCTCTTTATACAGAATTACTGTGGTATACATTACAAAGTAAATTAAAAATTGTTTCATTTCTAATTCCACATGTGAAGTGATTTAGATGTCCAATATTAAAAACTGTTTTATATTTTAAATTTCCTCAGTTTAAGAAAAACTTTATTATTCTTATGAAAAATATCATAAATTTTGCAACAGAATGGTTGTATTTTAACTTGTAGAAGATCATGCTTACCTTTTCTGTTGATATGAACTGAGGCCTATAGTTGTCTCAGTCTGTAAAAGAAAAAAAAATAATTTTATATACTCCCTCTGGGGGAAAAAAAACCCTAACCATGAACAAGTGGGTAGATCAGATCTTAAAAGACAAAAGCAGAAGTTTTGGTCTGGAACAGAAAATGCAAACTGGCTTTTTCCAATTAAAGAAACTAAGCCTCTACCAAAGCCTGTTTGGCCCTGCAGAACTGCAGTCAGCTCCAGTGGTAGGAACTCTTACAAAACTGTAAGACGACATTAACCTAACAACTTAAAAATTGAGAGGAGGAAAAAAGTCCAGAAAATTGTGACATTGCAGGGTGCAAAAGAAAAACCTAGCATAGATGTAAGAAACAAATTATAAAGAAAAGCATATAAAACAAATAGCAGTCAAGCAATTATCTCACCAGTGTAATTTAATGAACAGGAGAACAAAGAATACTATAATCTCCATTTGCTTAGGAAACTTCATCTCCTTCCCTGCTAATGATCTTCTAGCCTCTATTATTCATACCTTTACTAGCACTCTGCTGGACATTACAGTTAATTACGTGAAAACAAGGAGGGTAGGTTGTCTAGGAAACTCCAACTGGTTCAGAAGGCTGCGTATGGAAAGTCCTCCTGACACAGCCAACGTTAAACCATACCTGACTCTGAAAAATTATGTCTTCCCACAGCATATGGGGATCAAATAGAGGATTTCAGCCCTCCTCTTAAAGGCAATCATGGCCAAGAAAAATATTTATCTTCTGGGAGCGGAAAGAAAGCCTACAGCTCTGATAAAGTGTATGGTGCACCTTGGTTCATCCGACACAGTTCACCTCTGGTATAGGGATGTAATTTGTTTGCAAGGGGAATGCGATTTTTTTGTATCTTCTCATTTCAGAACTAAAATCAAGTCCCTTGGCTGGGTCCTTCACTGATTTCTATTTTGACTACAAGTTACACTTTCTTTCTTTGCTTTTCCTAATATAAAAGTATTTTTTCTTAATATATATATTTTTTAAAATTATTTTTACTTAAAATATAGATTCTTCCATTAGAGGAATTTTAATTTTGCATTTTGGAGACACTTCTTTGACATTTTATAATAATTATTATTAAATCACTTAATCCACAAACATTAATGTTTGATTCATATCAAGGATCAATTCGNGCTCTATTAAGTTTTATTCAGTAGAGAAAGATGCTCTTAAGCATCATAACTGGTAGTCAATACCCCTAATATTAGTCTTAGTCTAAGACCTCACCCCGGCCAACTTTTAGACAGAGGGCACCAGAGATCAAATTTAACTCCAGAAAAATACAGAAACAAACAGAAATACACGTAATTGACAATAGCTGAACTACTACATGGCCATGGCTGTAGTTAACTGTTGGGAGTTATTACCTGGCTGATCACAGAGTCTTCTTGCCATGAAAATATTAGTCTAATATCTGTACATAAAGTTTTAAATCACAAATCACTTTGCCAGGATATCATATGTCCGAAATATATTTCAGAGCAAATATCCATCGAAGAGTCATGCTTATAAGGGAAAACCTGGGTTTTGTTTTCAGATGTCTGTTGAATACAAGCACAATGATAAGTTCATTTCACTGATACTTGTGAAAGTATGTGTTTTGTGCAGGGGGTTGTTTGCTTTATGGTTTGTTTGGGTTTTTTTGTGGGTATTTTGTTGTGTGGGTTTTGTTTTGGTATTTTTAGGGGGTTTGTTTGGGTTTGGTTTTTTTTTTAATTTATTTTTTAAATCAGGGTCAACCAAGAGCAAAGAAATAGCATACCAACTTCAGCAGCTCATCAACCATAGCATCATGGAACTAAACCAAAAATAAATCTCATGTGGCAGTTTCTATAATTACCACTCATTTTTATTACATGTCAATCTTTGGAGTTGTGCAGTAAATAAAAACATACAAATGTGTTCAGTTCCTATTCAAAATACTTTTTAAAAAAATTTGATCTTCAAGTAAAATTGTGGACCCACTGTGCTGCACCCTGGCATACTATTTTTCCTGTGTGACTGTATAAAACTGTAAAACATAAATGCCAAGAACTAAAACCATGTAACAGATCAATCCACCATTTAAAGTGTAGTTTTTGTTGAATACTACCTGTTTATCAGGTAAAGAGAAATAAAATTATGCTCTTTAATAAATACAGTTTGTTGTTTTCTCCTGTAAAGGATACATCTGTAATAGAGTAGCATTAGCAAAATATGATTTATAGGAAAATTTTATTATATCTTATCTGTATGGGAGAAGTGGTACAAATAACAAAATACTACCTTGTAATTTACAGATCAAGGCAGTGGCTGCATGTGTACACTATTAATATTTCAAGACACATAATAAACAAAGTTACAGAGAAAAAACTTCAATTGGAATAATTTCCTGATCCAACTGACTGCCTAACAACAAAAACTAATGTCAGCACAAAAGAAATAGTAGAAATATACAGCTGAGTGGGAAAAAGAAGTGAGAAAGGGAAAAATCACCCCTTCTACCAGTACTGGGGGTTATTATCCTTCCACCGAAAAGGCTGTGTTCAAGTCTTGGAAACTGATTTTATTAATTTTTATTTTTTTTAAGGTTAGCATTTGCATTTAGGTTTTTGCTACTAACAGCTACATGCCTTAATTTATTTTTTATATAATCCTAGAAGGATTAAACAATAAACCAAAGGGGTTTCAGAATAAAGACCTTGAGACAACTTGCACACAGTGAGTAAAAAAATTTGAAGGCAGTCGGCCTGCACCAGTTTCAAGACTTAAACCAACTTATTTCCAGATGCTCATATCCTCAAGACAGATTTCATAGAGAATCTGTACCTGAAAGCACACCTTACAGAGTCGGTACAGTTGTGAAACAATACGTCACAACTATCTTGCGCACATGGAAAATCAAAACCCACACCTTACAGTCTGAAGGCTGTCTCTGAAGACATGCCCATGGTTGTTAACCTTAGCCAGAACACAAAACCAAAATATCCCAACAAAAAAGCCAACCAACAACAACAAAAAGGTTCATTTGAATGTCTCCCCAGTTTGTTATAATAGCTATTCTTCACTTCTTGGTAAGAGGTCATATTACCTAGCACTACATTCAATCATCTAAACATAGGCATCTGCTGCCACTTAAGATTAATATCCTAGGGCAACCTGCCTGCTCTCAGACTGACATCCAGAAGGGCAAACAGTTTCTCCTGTGCCATCTCTGTCAGGTGCACGTAGATGTCCAGGACGGCCCAGGGCATCTGAAATACCACTGGTTACCCACGTTTAAGCAACTGAACTAAATACCTAAAGCCTTAAACAAGGTGCGGGGTGGGGGTGTGGGGATGTGGTGGAGAGGAGAGTGCTGGGAACAAAGCAGGGATGCCCTCTTAGTCAAGACCTGAGGTTTCTAGACACCAAATACATTTCTTTAATGTTACCAAAATTCTCAACAACCAAAGCTTTATGTATTCCTACACAACAGTATCCACGCTAATTTAAAAAACTTTCAGAACATTTTACACACTATTATTCATTCCTCCTTGTTGAAAAGCTATGTGCTTTTTAGCTTGCAACTAAATGTTGAGAGATAACTATGAAATCAATCCATAGATGGCAGCTTAAATCTTCATTGCTGCATTCATGAGCTCTATGCTAAGAAGTCAGATAATTAAAAGAAACATAATTAATGACAAATATCTTGCTTAAGGTAATGAAAAAAATGAATGCTGTAATCTGAAAGGTAGCTGAAAGTGGACTGCACTGAGTCATTCTTGCCATGCTCTTTCATGACCCAGACTCACATAAGGAAGCAAAAACATCAGTTGACTTTAGCTGATGCAACACATGCTATAGACGTTGGCTCTGAAACAGTCACTTACTCCTGGGCATCAATTAAGTCTTCTTAAACTAAAGCCTGGGGATGACAATTCTTCCTGTACAAGAAGAAATTTCAGTTTTTTTCTGAGCAGTAGAAGGACTTCAGCTGTTCACAATCAATTGCAATGAACTGAGATGGCTTTTATTCTTTTAGAAAACCACACACATTGGAAGGAAGTTCCAGAGGCCATCTAGTCAATCCTTGCTGAGGGGAGGTCTAGTTAGTGCAGGTCACTCACTGCTTTGGGCTGTTGAGTTTTAGATATCCCCAAAGACAGAAACTCTACAACTTCTTTGAGTAACCTGGTCCAGTGTTTGATCACCCTCAAATTAAAAACCTTTTTTTCTTACATGGGTTTGGAATGTTCCATGCTGAAATTGTGTCCAAAACCTCTTATTTTTCCACTGTACACAATGAAAAATCTGGCTCTTGTCAACTGTACATTGCCCACAGCAACTCATTTACCCCTTTGTCTTCTCTTCTAAAGGCTGAAGAAACACATCTTAATGTGAGAATCATTCCCGCCCCCTTATCATCCTGGTATCCGTCTACTGCGCTGGCTCCAGTATGTCAGTGCCTTCCTTGTACTCAGTAGCCCAGACTGGCCACAGTACTCCAGCGGCAGTCCCACAAGTGTTTACGTGGGGGGAAATCATACACCTTATCTTCTGGCTCCACATTTGTTCACACAGTTCAGTAGGCTAGCTGCCTTCTTTGCTACAAGGGCACATGGCTAACTTACGTTACACTTGTTATCTTCCAGAACCCCTCAGGTCTTTTCTGCAGTGCTTCTACCTAGCCAGTCACTGCCCAGTCTGTCCTGCTACACAGGGTTATTCTCTCCCATGTGCAGGACTTGCATTTGCCTTAGCTGAATGTCATGAGGATCTTGTCAGCCTGCCCAAGTCCCTCTTAATAGCAGCCTTGCCTTCCAGTGTATCAACTTTGCCCAATTTGGTAGCATATGCAAACTTACAGAGAACACTCTCTATAACATCATCCAGGCTGTTAATGAGGACATTAAACAGTATTGTCCTCAGTACCAGGCTCCATCATGGGTAACTGACTGCCAGCTGAACTTTGTACTGTAGAGTACACCCATCGAGGTCAAAGGTCCAGCCACTTTATTGCCCCTTCATACTGTCTGTATCTTAGCAGTTTGGCTATATGAATATTAACGGAGATCATATCAAAACTCTTTCAGAAGTCAACATACAATATGAAAATCTGAGGTAATTAAAAAAAAAAACAAACCAAACCACATTTAAATTTTACACCCTAAAAACACTAACGCTAATAGATCAAAACCAAATGGTTGCCACTTCTGTTAAGATATTTCTTTACCGTGCCATACAGAATAAAGTACAGATCATGCAGAAAATACCAAAATTCCTCCAGTGAGAGATCAGCATTGCTGACTCCCACGCATGTAACTCAGTCCCGTAGCTTTCTTGTTGCAAAGCCACCCCAAGTCATGTTAAGGTTCTGTCTATTTGACATTTAGGACCATTATAATTCTCATTACCAGCTTTTGTGAGCAGCAGTTTGCAGCAGTGTATGAACAAAGACAGTAAATATATATTAAGTATACATAAGCACACAGGTTTTGATTCTCCCCTATTTTAGCTATCCTGAAAACCAGTATCAGTGAAATAATTTCTAGGACTTCACCTATAGGAAAGCATCTCATACACTTAAAATTATTGCACCATCGGTAACTGTAGTGATTTGTGCTAAAGAGAATTGGACTGAAGAGTCTTACCATTTTCCTTTTTCATTGTAGGAACATGCTACTTCAAAAATACTACTACACAAGTAGAAGTACTTCCCAAACACTTAGTCTGAATAGAAGATCCCTCACTCTGGGAAATAGTGGCTCCAACTATATTGTGCAGGAAAACATTAGATATCCAAGGCAAGAGCTCCAACAATAAACAGAATGACCTGGGAAACAGTCCTTTATGAACTAAAACCAAATGAAAACCTTGCTCTGAAAAATAAATTTTACTTTACTGTTCACTTTCCAAAATAACGCCCTCAAAAAGTGAGCCAGTATGCTGGCTTAACATGAAAGGCTAATTTATTAAAAGTAACAGTTGTACAGTTGTAGTTTATTTCAGCACTCCTAATATTTGCAGATGACATCATCGTCAGGGACTTGAAGCATCTGTCAGGTCTGGACAAGGGTTCAAATAATTAGGACACACAGAAGAGATTGTCTGACACTAACAAGGCAAAGTTCAGCTGAAGGAGAGCTCAATTCGAAAATTCTGAATAACTAAGTGGTACTACACTAAAGAAAACAATGTGTCTGGAGAGCAAAGTGAAATACAGACTATAGGAGCAAAACAAGATGCCACCAAAAATTTACAACTCATTTTGGAATTACTAAAACAAGTGTTATTATACAGGGAAGCAACTACTCTCTCCTTTCACAAAGCCTCAGAGTACTAATGTCCCATAAAAATGCTAGGCTTTAAGTAGTGTGTAGACATATAAAAATCCAGTAAAGGAAGTTACAGGGTGTTTTTAAAAAATTGCATGGAGAAGCTATAGGTGTCTTTAGTACAAAATTGTCATCACGAAGAGGGGAAAAAAATCCTAACACCGCCCCCCCCAACTGAATATATATTGGAGAAAAAAGAAGCAGCAAAACCAGCTTAAGCATGAAACGAATATGTACTTAAAGAAACTCATGTAAGTTACTTCTCTAGAGGTTTTAAGAGCAGAAGAGTCAAGCATCTGCCAAGAGTAGTCCATTGACACACAACACTACCTGAAGAAAGTACTAGGTGATCTCCTGAGGCCAATTCCAACCAAACAAACCCATAACTCTGAAGTGCCAAACAATTACATAGACATCTGCAAATTACCTGCTACTGAAGAAAAAAAACCCAAACCCTACATCACATTGAGCAATGGACAATTTACAAAGTACAATTCTTAACCTATGTTCAGGATCTAAATAAATTATTTGAAGAGTTCAAAAAGTTGTCGAGTCCTTACGGGGACTGATTCATTTGAAGAGTACACAGAATTAGGAAATTCTCTCATTATCGTAATTTAATCCATGGGCAGAAGTAGCATAAATTTATTCAGATATAAACCTTTAATCTAAACATGTATGCTAAAGAACAAAATTTTCACTTCTCTATTAAGACTGAAGGCAAACCTACATGGCGTAGCACTTTCTAATCCACATACTGGAAATCCACACACAAAAAGTCTCTACTGTGTTAGCACTATCCACTAGCATGAACTAATTAATTTTTCATTGCCAGTTTATTTTACTAAATGCAAGGGTTTTTTACTTAAATATTTAAAATATTTATGCTCTTTCAATAAATAATGGTTTTAAGTCAGTCTGGTTAAACCCAATTTTCCAACAGATTTCATTCATTTTTTACAACAAAAGTCCAAAAATGGGATTGAAACACATAAGGAGTGTTTTGCCGATAGCATGTAGTGCAAATACATAAAAAAAAGAGAATCAAGAGCATACACTCTAACCAGAGGGAGGTGGCAGGTATCCCTAATGGCTAAACTATGTAAGACTCGGCATTTGATTAGCCTTACTTGGAAAGCAACACCTTCAAACAGGAAAAGGGCTTGCTTCCACTTTAAAGATATCAAATTATCTGAGGGGGGAAAAATAAACCAAGACTGGAGATGGCTTTGACACTACAAAAATTATTAATTGCTTTAGGCACTGAATTTGTTATTTTTTTATATTAAAAAAAAAAAAAATCACCTGAAGGTGACATAAGTTACTACTAGGTGACATGAGTTACTACTACACCACAGTATTTGTGCTGTAATGATGGATGACCTACAATCAACAAACACTTGTGAAAACCTACAAAAAGCCTGAAAGAGAAAAATTCAATGACATTACAGTAGGTTTAGAACTTTAGTAACTGCTGTTCACAAGGTGTAAATCTGTTTTTACAATAAAATGCATTTGCTTTGGTTTTATTTTTAATTGCAGTAAGTAGTCACAAGAGGTCACCACATTAAAATCTACAGGAAAAAACCAAAACCATAAAACAAATAAATTGTAAGCTAGAGAAAACACGCTGTATCATTCTGATTAAAAGGAACTGGTTTCACTTACATAGGTATTTTTGGCTTAAGAGCCACAACCATAATATAAAACATATAAACCACTGATTAGAAGTTTTGTCATTCTGGCTTTGTGTCAAATCAAATGTTCAGCAGTGTATTAGAATACGTTGCAACCAAATGCAATCCAAAGCATACCAAAGTTAACAGTGCAACATGCAGAGTTGCTTGACTTTGTCCCACCAAAACATTTAAATTAATTTTCCTGTCTCTGTTGAATCTTGCAATAAAATCGGAATTATTAGCAACCTGTTTTTTCGTCTTTATGTGAACTATTGATGGTGGTTCACAGCAGTACCATTACTTTCTATTCCTGAGAACTAAAATAACTAAAAGCGCTAAAATAAATAAATAATTTCATATTTGTAAGATTAATTTTAATTTGTGTAAAAAAAAAAAAAAAAAAAAAGAATGATGGCAGGAAAGCCACCTAAGATGTAGATAAGAGAATTTGACTACATCATTTTTATCTTAAAAAATGGGCCAACACCTGGCTCTCATTTTTATTAAACCACTCATTGAACAAAATATATTCTAAGAGAGTATATAAAAGAAAAGAAATTATGACTCATGATTTTTTTCTCCTATATTTATACTGTTATGTGGTATCTCCATGCAAGTTAAAGAAATATTTTAAGTCAAAACCTGCAAAAATTAAGACTGTAACTGCTATGTGGAAAACTTCCACTATTCTACTCAGTATGTCCAAAAATAAGCCTACACAGATATCTATGAGAATGTGTTTAGCACATGACATCTAAACAACTGTTTAATGAGGAACCTGAGGCTTTTTTTGTTTGCTTGTTTGGTGGGGGGTTTTTTGGAGGGTAGGGCGTGTTTGCTGGGGTTTTTTTGTTTGTTTTTAACTGCAACCTTTTTGTCACCAGTTTAGATCATTTTGAAGGATCTTATCCTCATACATTATAACCTTAAAATCTACAGGAAGTTATTCTTGATTTACATTAAGGACCATGCAGTGTAAGAAGGGAAAACACCCCAAAAAAACCAAACAAAAAACCACAAACAACTTAGGTAGGTGGGGGGAAAAGAAAAGACACGTTCATAAATCTGAAATAAGTAATATTATCATGAGCCCAGAACTATACAGCTTTTACACAGAAGGTAGGAAATGTACATGAAGCATTGCACTGGTAACTAATGAAGTCCCATGCCATGTATTCTAATAATTTAAATAATTAATTGCTTTCTTCATTCTCCTCTTCTCCCTCTCAACTACCAGGACTAATATAAAAGAATTTTAACAAAAGATATTCTAACATAAATACAAACCACAAAATGCACGTGTATGAAATTCTACTCAACAGAACTTCAGAACTACATAGCTCTAAAGTGTCACACCATATTGCTATGCATTTCATCCCACCTACAACCACCGTCTCAAAATATCAGCATGCATTCTATAAAGTTAACTTTTTGTCTGTTCTGTCTCATGCCAAAAGAAAGCTGACAAGAACAGCAACATTAGACCTGAAAAATCTGTATTTGCATCAGCAATTACCTCACTGCAATAATTTAAGTTTTCTTTAAACCCAGTGGTGACTTGGTCCCAAGGACTACCTTTACATTTGGGCATCGTGCACCAATCCCCAGTTCCTCTAGCTGTGCTATCCAATTGCATCCCAACTCTACATCAAGTGAGTCTTAACCACAAAACATCCCCCAGTTTTTCTGAGGAAAAAAATCCTGGATAGACAGAACAGACAGAACCTGTGTAAACTCCACCAGTTTCCCAACACAAAAGATCAGGGAACCAGAACCTCAGGACACACCAAAGCATACTGTTTAAAATAACTCTAAAAGGTCTAAATGCTTTTTGGACTTAAGTTTGATGCTTGTTTATTTTCAAAAATCCACTCACCCATGAGTTTAAAAAAAGCAGCTATCAAAAAGAAGATGAAACATTGCTAATTCAGATGATTTACTCAGACTACATACCTGCAATAAGTCTCCTTCATCAAAACGTAGCATTTCTATTATGCCATCCGACTGGATGAAAGCTGCAAAGAAAAACAAAAAAGTAAATTAACAGAAAAATATTCTGTTATTAAATTAAAAAGAGCAACTTAAACATCTAAAACCTGTTGTACCTCATTTTATAGATAGAGCTATGACAAACCAAAATAACAATGCAGAGTCTAACAAAATACCGAACGCAAATCTGGGATACTAATTTTCCTCTGACAGCTCCAATTTCAAGATATGTATATCAATAAGTACCACACTTAACTATTTTTGTGCCAAAAGACTGATATGTGAACTCCAAAGCGAATAACTACTAGGTTCCCTAAAAAGACTGGCTGTACCAAGCTAACTCAGTACTCCAACCATATGACTGACTGGGTACCTCAACAACTGAGTTTAATACATGCAAGTCCACAAAGAATTCTGACAGTTACAAACAGGACTACAGTTTTATCTATACACCTAAAATCTTTACTGTGCATCTGGAAAGTCTTGGTCATGCTGTTCCCTAATCCCCATTGCGGCAACAACTCTCCATCTTGACAATAACATAATAAAATCTGAAACAGTTTAGAAGTGTTTGCATCATATGACTAAATTTGATGAAAAGTTCATGCCCCAGTCACATATAGGATCCTCAAATTAAGCATTCCTCCTCCACTCATTTCCTCCAAATGTTTGGTCAGGCAATTGTTCTTCAGTTCCTCTCAAAATGTAGGGAATGCTACTTTATTTGGAAGACAAAGAAATAAGGCATTGCCCTTCCTGTAAAATATAATAATCTGTACAAGAATCAACACGACTTAGAGAGGAAAGAAAGTGCAAATTTTGCTCCCCAAAAGACTATCCACACACAAAATCAGGCCTTTAGGACAAAATACAGTAACAACCTCAAACCAGAAAATTGTATTTTAAAAAAAAACCTCCTATAAATAACTTCTCCCCTACCCTACAACCTTTTTCCATGACCGCCTTTACCATTCAGCTAGATGAAGTTGAGAGAGTGGTAACACACCCCTCTTTCCGCAAAGAGGAACAACTTCAACAGGAAGAAGTTAAAGACTTCCCAGCACATAGAAGCACAATATGCGCTTCTGGAAGATGGAATTTGAATTCCAGTCTGAAAAAGAAGATTTAAAACTTCATCCCCTGCTTTGAAGATCAGTGTTCTAACACAAACAATTATTATAAGGTCACCAACATTGTCACTTGTCTCCATGATGTTTTAAAAGAAAAAGTGATATTACTTTCAGAAAGCAAAAATAAGAAAAAAGCACTCTTGGCAGACAGGAGTAAAGGCACCTACCACACAGAGTAACACTATTTTTGATGCTCATTTGTCCTAAGCATTTCTTCAAAGACTGCTTTGGTGACACCTCACTCAGCACCCAAAATTCAATCTCCTACTTAACACATCGCTGTTTGCACATCCCATTCTGCATCTCCAACTCCCCCTGTATTTTGATACCTTCTCCTAAAAGGTACAAACTCCACAACCTTGCTTTCATGTAACCAAAAGTAAAAGTTAACATAAAATAAAGATTGCTGCTATCATATCCAAAAGTCTCTTTTGGTATGAAAAAAAAAAAAAGAGATAAACAAATAAACAAAACCCCCAAACAATAAAATTTTATACCATTGCTTTCCAAGCTAGCACATTTCAGAATTCTAATGTTTAGTAACCCAGGCTGAGAAAGCAGCCCAGCTCATGTGGAAGTGCGAAAATCACCAGAGAGAGGAAGGGGGGGCTCAGATTATAAACAATATGCATCTCCTGCACTATTAACAGTGGCATGAGCAGTACTAGTCAGTCACGTCAGCAATATCTTAGAAATTTTTTGTGTGTATTTATTGTGAATTTTTTTTGCGTATTACCTTAATGATTTCCGAAACAAGCAAAAGTGATCCTTAACCCAAGAACTGGGGGTTTGGTCAATCGATCATATTGAAAAACTACACAGAACACAGGGCAAGAGACTAAAAAAAACCAAACCCAAAACAAAACAGCATTTAAACAATTATTTCAAGATCAAGCCCTACAGCTTACAAAAATTTGGGCTTTTAACACTTAAATTACTGCAGTAAGTCTATCAGTTTAAAGTCTAATCCTAGAAAAAAAGAATAAGTAGATTCTTGTCAATTTAACTGCCAAGACACTGTAAGACATTCAAATCACTATTTAATTTTGTCTTTAATGCCACTCAAAAAAGTCCAAACTAAGGGATTTGCAGCACAAGATGTAAGAAAATGAAGTTTTGACATGTTGGGTTAAAAAGCAAAGTATGACAGTTAATCACAGTTTCATAGAAATGTTATGTCTAGCCTCTTGTGCAAAAAATCCAAATTACAGATTAGCTGATACGGGAAGGAAATTCTCAAATTTTAACTTCGGGAGAAATCCAGAATGAAATTATGTTTTCTCATGTATTTGATTTATTGCAAGTTTAACAATCACAATTCAATAAAAGAATTTATCAATATGAGCACACCTTCCTAACAGTCAAAAGGAACTGCACCTCTGAGGTCGGGCTTGGCATTCTTTCATTTTCTACCTTTCTGTTTTGGATGCAGAACTCGACTATGACATCAGGGACAAACAAAAAAAATATTAGAAATCAGTTTTTTATATTCATAATATATCAACAACCAATAAAACATAAAAAGAGTAAGTATCAAATCACAAATTCTTAGTATTTTCTTGAGGCTTTTTTCTCTGTTATAAATATGAAATGCCGTAGTTACAAAAAGCAGAAAGTACCAACAATTCCTCCACGAGGATAACACACACAGCAGCTCACAGAAACCAGCCAAAGCTTTCTGCCAAAGCAGCTTGAATGCAGGCAGCCCTTCTGTAAAACCCAAACAGTTCCTCAGCCACTCTTCAGTTATTCCATCTTTGTTGCAACTTACGAACAAAGCAACAGATGTTACAGAACATTTTGAGCAGATGACACTGTTAAATAGAAGTGCCATTCATCATTATATCATTTAAAAAAATGTTTTCAGAGAGCAGATGACAGTTAGTGCCAGGTGAAGTCGGATGCACTGCAAAGCCTGGCTGCTGGCCATTTTGCAGCAACCACATCTCAGCTGAGACTGTGATGAAGTTTCTCCGATTATACCTTTTACTTCATTATAGACTAACTTTCAAGCCTTTGTTTCTACTTTATCAGTTATTTCATTAAAGCAAGAAAATGGCAAGCAAATACCTACACCTTTCTGAGATGAAAGTTTGTTTTTGCAAGTGACTTCTCAGACTCTCGATTCAGGACGAAGCAATGAGTCACCTCATTCAAATGAGGCAAAGCTAATTACAATTTAAAAAAGCTCCACTGACGAGTCAAAGAATCACCCAAATTCTCTGTAAGAGCAGCCCTCAAACTGTCCAATATGGACCGCAAAGAGGACAAAAGCTTCTTCAAAACAAAATACAGATGGTGCCCCAAGAGCAGAATGATTCCTTCTGGGTAGTCGCCCATTCCAGAATTAGAAGCAGTTGCTCACCATTTGCACTTGTACTACCTGAGCTAAATAAGTTCACAAACTTCTGCAGTGCAAGTCCAAAAATAGTCCTTTCTGTCCTTCTACACAAAATATGTGTGTCACCAATAGAGAATAGGTTATTACCAATGCCAAAAGACTCTGCAGGCAATTAAGTATGAGATCACTTGGGCATGCTTTATTAGGTGAACCATTCCCCATGCTACAGAGGAAGATGACTGTTTCTGCCAAGTCCCTAACAATTTCTCCTGGAAAAACTTCTTCCCAAAGTTCGGGCTGATACCACCTTGCTCCGTTGTCATTCTAATAGTGCAGCCAATCCTTTAACGCTCTGGAATAGTAAACTGCAGCAAATTAAGAAGTGCTGATTGTACCACGTCAGTCACCTCTGCCTGCCGTGCGACTGGCAACTGCTACGAGAGGGGCACAACGTAACACTTGGGGTAGGAAGCATTTCAGCTGTCTCAGCGTGATCTGCCACTGCACAAATCAGCAGCCAGGAAGCCAAATTAAACATTAGAAAAGTAATTTCTTCCTGACCCTACAGGCAACTGAAGCCCCGAAAGCTGATTATAATAGTATTCGTCAAACTTTAACTGCTATTAGCATGTTCACAGCCCAAAGAAGGATGAAGTTTCATAACCCGAGATTTCAAGGCCAGAAGAATCATAGTCTCCCTTCCTCCTCACCTATGCTGAACAGAATACTTCCTTCTGAGAGGTACAGACAGATCCTGCTCAGCAGAAAACCTTTATTCTTCCAAGTGCCTGCAAGAAGCAAATTTATCAGATTCATGAGAATCCATGACAATTTCAGTCACTCTCATTACTAGGATATTAACTTATTTCAGGATCAGATTTTTCCAACTTCTAGTTTGCATATCCTGGTTTCCTCTTTTCAGGCAGTAGGTCACTGTCAACAGAAGTGATATAAGCAATAGCAAATGCAAAAAATACTGTAAGTTTCATTTTCTGTTCGCTTTAGATTTACAGCCTCTAAAGTGCAACTTCTTTGCTGAAGTCAGCTTTTCTATGAAAAGCCCATAAAACATATCAAAAAAAGACTATGAATGTAGGTCTTTCCAATTGCTCCATAACACCTTTTTCTATAGAGAGCATTTTCTAAGCTTTTCCAAACACTTTAAAAACTGGCAAAACAAAAACCACCACCACAGCCATAACCTCTGTCCCCCAAACCACAGCTTTCTGGAACAGTAAAAACATTATCTAGTCATTATTACCAGTAGATTTCTAAATGCTTTCCCTCTCCAACAGTATCACAGGGTTTGATGGTAAACACCTAAAGTAATAAAATTGGAAACGATAATGGCCTAAAGAGACACTGAATTCACCTAAATTCCTCAACTCTTAAGCAGCATCTTCTCACAAATTTATATAGCTAGCAGCCAAATTTTGCTCGAACACATTCCTATTTTAATTGTCTCTGGTCCAAGCCTTTTACATTTTAGCTTAAAATAAGAAAAGTACAGACCTATAAAGCATCAAGTAACAAGAAGAAAAATTTTAAATCCTACACTTCTCCAAAGTAAACAGAATTTACTATCAAAATCAATTCAGCCAACACCAGTCTTCAGTTGTGTCTGAACCACACATAACAGAATAAATTTGCATGTAATGTGAGACCAGTGAATATGCCAAGACTCTTGGTGCGCAACGATAAAAAAATTCTCCATGGTTCACAGGTTATGAGGCCTGCTCTCACTGAGATCTGATTTTTAAGGTGGCTTTGCAAATTTTTCTTTCCTCTAGCCACTGTCAGTTTCTTCATTTCAATAGGAATGTATATTCTGGCATATATGCTTATAAAAACACTATTCTGAAGCATTACTTAGTTCTGGAACAGCTACTCCATAAACAGCGCTTTCATTTATTTTTATGTTAGTCATCATTATATATCCTCTTACGTGCTTGTAAGACCAGTTTTCTCTCCTAACTCTTGTCTACACCAATTTTTAAATTTTCTTATAAGCTGTATTTATACAATCCAGTATCATCTAGTGTATAAATTTTCTCCGAATTCTGGAAATAGTGTCCCAACTTACTAAAGTAGGGTCAGACCGATTATTTACATCTCTTCTAACTTACACTAAGTTTTTTTAGAAGCCCCGTTTCTAACCCTTTGTCTTACTGACTAAGCTCACTTCAAGGTAACTATAACCACATGAGCCAATTACAATATGCTAAATATCATTCACTGCTGTCTATGTAATTGTAATTACAGCATTTGTATCCCTACCGGTTAAACAGCACAACTAAAACTGGACCAGTTGGTTTTAAAACTTTGACTGTGAATTAACTGCTTATGCACAATCAAACAATTTCAATCATCCCGAACAGTGGAAAACTGAGCAGCATGCAAAATACAGGCAAGTAGATACAGAATGATAAAATAACATTATCATGAATGGAAAATTACATTGTAAAAAATTACATACCACACAAAAATCCCCACGGTATTATGCTCTAATGCAAGCAACCATTTTTATTGGCTTTGAGAATATGAAAGTCTGGTGAGCCTCAAGAAAGACGTCCCAGTTTAGTGTTCAACACAAGAGAAGCTGTTTAAAGAAAGGCCTATTTCCAAGATGGGAGAGCTGGTGTACCTATCAGCCTGAATTTCTGCCTGTGTCCCAACTGGTGACTGTTCACTGGAAACGTAAAAGAGCGTTAACTTATGAGCCAGCAGATCTCAAGCAAGGGGCTCCGAGAGAGAACCACCAGCCAGCAGCTTCCTTTCCAGCTAAATTCTCTTGCACCTACATAGTAAACTCCTTTGTTTCTTTTCCAGTAGTCCATAACAAAGGGAAATCAATCATTTTTTGAATAGACCTCAGGAAGAGCCATACATTAAGTAGTAAAGATCACATGCAAAAATAACTCACTTTCAAGCTCTTTTGTACAGAAAGATATTAATTCTTTTTTCTTTATTAGAACCCCTAACTACCATCCCTCAAAAAGCCGGCTTGCCAAATTTTTATTTTGTGTTTACATATTAGAGTTGAAATAAACATTCCTAGATAATGCACTTTAATCATCATGTGAAACATAAAAGCAATATATTAAGCTAAACAACAAAAAGATATAATTTTCATTAAAAACCTCAGTCTGTACTACTGTTTATAAAGAATTATTTTTATAACTTTACACAACACACACTCTAAGTTCACATGCACCTACCTATCCTCAAGTTAGTACAAGCTAAACAGAGACGGTAGATCACTTGCACTGCAATATCTGAGCAGACAACTGACTACTCCACAGCTATGAGAAAAAATGGTCAAATAATTTGCATTTTACTGCACACAACAGCACAAATTTGAGTGTATACACTGTTACCCAACTAAGTCTGCATATAATCTTTCGCTAACTTACTTGTGTAATTTCTGACTTCAGACGCAAGTCAAGCTTCTTTACACAGCAAGGCCCATTCCTAGTAAGGAGAGATGTCACATTGTGTTCATCTACTCATCTCTTCTCCCCTTAGTTAAGGCTGTTGCAGATTTTTAGGAATTCAGTGATCAATTCAGTTTTTAAAGCCATCCACAAAACAGAAAGTGACAGCACAATTCTGATTCAGAACACACACAAGCCCCAGACAGACAATGAAGCTCCGAATTTGTCTGAAAAAGGAAGAGAGCAGGTCTCTCTCCTGAAGACACAGTTCACACATCTGGCTCACGACATTTGTTTCACGGTTCAGAAGATGGTGCAACTGCTTGAAGGTTTCTTTTATGGAGTTTGCACTGATGGGATGCATTGTGTAATGGATACATCCTTGCAATAAAACTACAGAAACGTACCTAGAAACAAAAAAACCTCACTGAAAGTAACACGTACTGCACCTAGTAGTCTGCTTTTATTTAGCTATTAAAGTAATTTTTTTAGAAAATTTCATATGGATAGAAAAAAAGTATCACACATTATTTGAATGCCTTTATTCTCAGCTGCTTATTTTGTACTCAGCCTGTATTTACAACTTACAGAAATTTGCATTTTCATCTACTTTAGCTAGAGTAATTTTTATTTTAGTCTGACTTTTTTGTAAGAGTTTAAAAAGTTATCTGCCTTTGACCAAAATGGTCAATTTCAGATGGCAGTAATAAATACCATAAAACTTCACTTAAAAAAATAAAAAAATCAAATAATACTTTAAAAGTTGCTAAAATAACTATTAAAAACATTTGCTTTAAGTTGGTGCCTTATTTTTAAACATTTTGGTAATTTCATTTGTTCACCCAAAGATATTTGATTGCTGGCTCCAAAATGCTTCTCAGGAAATAATATCCAATTCTGTTTTTCATGAAGATTTCATAGGGATTATCAAAGAGAACACTTATTTTCAAATTAAAAAAAAAAAAAAAGAAAGAAAAGGAGAAATACATCTCTCATCTGGAGAAAAACTTTAGTGCTCATTATTTTTAAGTCAAAGAGAACAATACTTTTGACACTCATGGAAAATTCTCGTAAGTCATTTAGAGAGAGGGAAAAATTTAAAAGGAAGTTAGAGAAACCCAACATCTGCAAATAGGACCCATTTTTCTGGCTTTGTGCCATACAAATTATGGCCTTTTTAGTCTTTCTCATGATGGTGATTTAAAGTTTCAGTATCCTACTTTAGGTTTATACCTCTATAAATTTGTTGTTATTGAGCTTGTACAGACATAAAATTAATTGGAACTAGACTCAATAGTAAGATAACGATTCCTGCAATGAGACAGGAGGAAAGCAGCAGCCCCTCCAATCTATTCTTAAACCTTCATCACACTTCAGTTCTCAAACTTTACACCAGAAACTTCTAATTGTGGCAATACATTTTACTACTCATGCTGCACTGCAAATTGATGCATGCAAAGAGAACATGGACTTATTGGAATTCTAACCTGTTTAGCATATAGAAATGTTTAATATGCGGCGTGCAAGAAGTGACAGTCAGTTCATAGATTCTGCAGCCTCGGGAGAACAATGCATTAGCTGACAATAATTGTAACTATTACCATTAATGTCAGCCTTCCAAACTTGCACTCTTATGAAATTAGCTACTGAACAGACCCATGAAACCCACTTATTCAAAAAACGGATTGTGCTGACACAGTGCAAAGACCTACTTAGAAGGTATATCCAGGCTGATTAATCATAGAATCGTCTAGGTTGGAAGGGACCTTAAAGATCACCTAGTTCAACCATCAGTCTAACTCTGACAAAAAAATAAATAAGAAATAGGAATAAAAATTACTAAACCATATTCCTGAGGACCATGTCTACCTGTCTTTTGAGTGCCTCCAGGGACGGTGCCTCAACCACTTCCCTGGGCAGCCTATTCCAATGCTTGATAACCCTTTCGGTGAAGAAATGTTTCCTAATATCCAATCTAAACTTCCCCTGGCGCAACTTGAGGCGATTTCCCCTTGTCCTATCTCCTGTGACCTGGGAGATGAGACCAACCCCTGCCTCTCTACACCCTTAATAAACCTATACATAGAGCAAGTATTGTTCTTTACACTGTAGAAAAGAGGAAGGAGGATGGGATTTTCAGAGTTTCCAAAAAACCCCACAGAAGAGGAAGACAATAGCACCAGGCAGATACCTCCCAACTTCTAAACGCCTTGCTGGCAATGTGAATGCAAATAGACAAGAGCTACACCTTATGCTCTATGGACATTGTTCAGTTTTCAGTCCTTCCTCCTACCTTGCTACCTGCTACAGGATCTTAACATCTTAACCAATATTATGGCACAGAAACAGTGTCCTCCTGAGTAACAGAGTTCTGCTCTCCTCCCTGTCCCGATGCCCCCTCCCCACTTTTTTTAAGTCACTTATCAGGGTAGAACTGCATGAATTTATTTTAATAACAAGGGAACTTGGACAACACATTAATTTACATTTTGCTGCGTAACACTTCCAACTTGGTTAAGACTAAATTACAACTGAAGAGAAGAACCATTGGGAGGGAGGAGCACAGTATCTCCACCCTGCCTATGCTCATGTGGCAACTGTTACTCTAGTGTCCACTGGAAACAGCTATTAATCCTGGAGGACAAGTAAAAGAGCAGCACGATAATGCTATAAATACAATGATCAAAGGTCAAGAAAAGGTAGGAAAAGCCTAACGTTAAAGCCCTAGTGTTAATGATGTGGCAGTAATGCTACTTGTTGATTGTTTAGCAAAGCAGCCTGTTGACTTGCCACGTGGGAACACAGTCCAGCAGGAAAAGGCTGGCCACAATGTCTGATAAAGCCAGAAAAGAAATGGGTGGAGAAGAACTGCAGCAAGTTCTGAAAGAAGATAAAATACAGGGCAAGAAGAATGAAACAAAATAGGGAAATTCCAGTTTGGGGGAAAAAAAATCCCAAAACATTAATAAGAAATTAAAGGTGCAAGCAGGCATTTAGAAATTAAATGTTAAAGTATGTTAAACTGCAGAAATTCAGTTCAGCTACCCAAATACCTTTGAGTATTTATGCTGTTATGCCTCAGAAGCAAATAAACAATCACTTCTACTCAGAATCTTTCGGAAACTATGATGACTTAGGTTAACATCCTGTACCACAAAAATCACAATTTCACCCAGTAATTCCAAATCCTTAGGCTTAGCTATACAATATGTTTTGGAGAGACATCTAATTCTAATTTAAAGATTGCAAGCACCCCACATCACTAAGTTGCAACTTAGAACACCTCTCATTTCCACTTTGATATGCCTAGCACCAAGTGCCAACATAAATATGCACACCTTTGCTACATTAAATGGCCCCTCAGCATTAGAAGGTTTTTTTTCAATACAGGTACTTTTAAAACACAATTAAATAAAGCTAAATATTATTTTTTTTCCAGTTTCCAAGTGCCTTACTCTAATGTCTTTTTCCCTACAGAAATTCAATTTAATCAAAGGAAGAATTAATGGGACTCATCAAGTACTGGAACTCTGATCAAATTTTCCCTGATGAACTTGAAGTTTCTTTCAGTCTTTTCTCCATCAGATAATGATATTCAGTAGTACTAATTAGCAGAGTAACTTCACCTGTGAAGATTCAGTCTCTGTCAATGAAAACGATCTCTTCTTCAGCATCAGATATAATCAAGGCTTCTCCAACACCAAGGAATTTATTAATCTTTTCATTATTTTGGAAGATACAGTTTAGTAAAAGCTATTTGGGTAGATCATGACCTAGTTAAGCTACATGAAAGGCAACTGACAAGCTATATGATAATATAAAAGCAGCTTTATCATAATATAAAAGTTCCCCACTAACATACCTTCAGCTGGGATGGCATTGACTTTCTTACTAGTGACTGGTATAGTGTTATATTTTGGATTTGGGATGAGAAATGGTGTTGATAGCACACTGGTGGTTTTGGTTGTCGCTAAGCAGTCCGGGCCTTTTCTCCTCCTGACGCTGCCCCACCAGTGAGCAGGCTTGGAGAGCACAAGAAGTTGGGAGGAGACACAGCTGACCGCAACTGACTAAAGGGATATTCCATGCCGTAGATGTCCTGCTCAGTATATAACGCTGGGGGAAGAAGGAGGAAGGGGGGAACGTTCGGAGTGATGCTGTTTGTCTTCCCCAAGTAACCGTTATGTGTGATGAAGCCCTGCTTTCCTGGGGATGGCTGAACACCTGCCTGCCCATGGGAAACAGGGAAGGAATTCCTTGGTTTGCTTTGCTTGTGTGTGAGATTTTCATTCCACTTAAATTGTTTTTACATCAACCCACATGTTTTCTCACTTTTACTCTTCTGATTCTCTTCCTCATCACACCAGAGGGGGAATGAGCAAGCGCTGTGTAGTCCTAGTTGCTAGCTGAGGTAAAACCATGACACCGACATCCACCTTATTGTCTTATGTTTAGTAGCAACAACTTAGAGGGCAAAAGTTGTCTCAGTGGTTTCTATCACCGAGTTAAGGAGCAGGATGGCTGGGGTTAGGGTCTCACTACACAATGGTCATTTCTGGTACCACTAGACTGCCCATTGTTTGCTCCACAGACTGAAGTTACACTAAACTCCAGTTTGGTGGACTAGAACACCAAAGCAAACATACAAGAAGGAAATGGTTACCAGTAAGGACCAAGTACCCAATACCCCCTGCTGCAAAAAAGGAACAGCCAAACTAGGCAACACTCATCCAGATCTCTCAGTACTTCCTCAGATATATGAGTTGCACAGATTAAGTATTACTTTAATACATCTTGTATATTAACATGTCAACCACAATCTAATTTATTGTCTTATTACCAGAAGCTAGCAAAGATGGAAACTCATGGCTATATTATCCTCCACATGAAAGATGGGATACAAATATTCCTGTTGAAACAAATTTTTCAAGAGAAAGAATGAAAACTAGGGGACAAATAAAGCCTATGTGATGCATGACTATAGAAACAAGGAATGGCCACAGGGTCTTTTTTTTATTCTATGATCACATTTCTTCAGTGATGCAGCAACATGTGAAACTTCCTGGATCCAATTACAACTCTACTTCTATCAAATTATACCTAAATTACTACTACCATAAAACTGATTTCACCACAGAGTTATGTGGAAACCCAGATTTCTCCTGTCTTAAGGATATTCCGCTCTGTTGTGACAAAGTTATCGCAACTTCCTACCAAGTCTTTAAGATCACAAAGGGAGATCCAAAACACAGATACAGAGCAATTCAGTGTGGAACAGACCTTAAAATGTCATCTAGCTCAACCTTCTGCTGAATTACAGGAATGCCGAATTTGGATGATGTTGCTTAGGCTTTTGTTTAGCTGGGTCTTGAAAGCCTCCAAGATCAGAGATTCCACAACCTCTCTAGGGAATCTGTTTCAGTGCCTAACTGTCCTCATGGTGAAATATGGTCTCATTATGTCAAGCCAGAATATTGTAGTGATCCTGACCAGAAGACCACAATGCATCGCGGAGTCAGTGATCCATGCAAGAGCTAACCTGAGTAGGCCCTTGCCTGTGCTGTGCTGCATGTGTGGGCTTGTGTTCAAGCCTGTGCTGTGCTGCACATACCCCCTGGCTGCAGGAGGAGCCCAGCCAGCTCAATGTAATGAAGGAGCCTGCAGGCAGCTCCCACTTGGTACCAGCAATTATGCCACCTGGGTGGCCTTGTCTTTATCTAACCGTGCAGCTAGAATTTCTCATGTGAGCATCCTTTCTGCTTGACATTAGAAATTATGAAGAGAGTTGTTTTCTTGTAAGGAAATCCAACAATAGCTTGAAGGACCAACATGGGGTAACCGTTTCTATGGACAGGGTCTGCACAGAATGTTGCACATGGACCGTAGTCCTGTTTCATGTTGCACAACTCAGAGCTCCCAGCATCAAAGCAGATGTAAGATTATCTATACTACTCTCTCTTTATAGTGTTAGCTCTAATAAACAGCATTTTCAATCATATTTTACAGTGTCTGAGTGCCTCTCTTACTCAGATCATCACACACCAGCACCTCCTGGTAGAAAACAACCTTCACCTGTTTCACTTTATAACCATTGTCTCTCAGGCTCCCACCATGCATTTCTGTGAGGAGTCCAGTTCCATTTTCCTCATAACCTCTACTTTTATATTGGCAGACTGCCACGAGGTCCCTCCAAAGCCTCATCTCCATGCGACTTTGGGACCCTTAGCCTCTCTTCATAGGTTATGTGCCCACCAACCATCTTTGCGACCTTCCAGTAGGATGCTAGGGAGCAAAAAAGGATGCAGTGGTTTAGGTGTGGTCTATTAAGTGCTGAGTAAACAGGAATAATCACTTTGTTCAGTCTAATGGCTACGCTCATGTATGCTGCCAGAGTACATTGCTGACTCATATATAGCATTTCCAGCTTGCATCCCCTGCAAGCGGTTGTTGTGTCCCATATGAAGGACTCTCCAATTTGTCCTTTTTGCATTTCGCAAGGGTCCTGTCAGCTCATTGCTCTGTCCTGTTTAGATCGCCCTGAAATGCAGCCCTGCCCTTGAGCATACTGACTGCTCCCCAGACTTGGTATACTCCAGATCAATGACTGGTCCTAAGCAGGACAGGTCCCAGAAGCGAGCCAGGAGGAACTCCCTGTAACCAGCCACCAAGGTAGTACACGAACCACTGCTGGGAATAAACCAAAATCAAACACCTTGCAGTTTATCTAGTTGCCTGGATAATTTTTACCATTATCTACAAATTCCACCTGCAAATATGTTTGTGGTATTCTGGTGTAAATCACCAATTCATTAAGAATTTTTCTGTATTGCTAGATGATTTCGATAACCAGTTTTTAAATTCACTTCACATACTATATCAACATCTCAAATGGGGGACCCAAAAATCCCTTACTGGAAGGAGATGTCATGAAAAACAGCTGATTTCTTTACTCCATCTCAATATCAGTATCTTCTATCATCTTTAATCTGAGCCAGACATTTTCAGTCTGCAGCTTATCTATTACAAAAATAGAGAAATTTCACAAGCTAGTCATATCAAACTATGCTGAAGCCATCCAATTTCACACTGAGTAAACTACCTTATCCTGGTTTAGTCCCCTCAATATTCCAGAGCAGAAGTTATCCAAGCCTGCTTATCAGAAAATGTAAAAAACAGACTTAAATAGTGTTAAATGCAGATGCTGCATCACATCCTTGCTACAGTCACTAAATCACTAATTATTCCATGTAGACAGTTCAGAAAACAGATATACCCAACACTCCTGCATCACATGTTAAGATTTTACCTGCTGTCTCAAACAAGCCCATATCTGACACAGGATTATTCTTTGCCTGTATTTATGACTAGAAAGATAAATACCTCTCATGGTCACTGGTTTCCTAAATCAAGCACCTACATTTTCAGTTTAGAAGCTTCACGAAATGGAAAAATGGAAGCTGGTGGCAAGAATTACTGCCTCCACATCTGGACTGCTTGTTAACAATTTCTCAATACAAGAAAGGTGGGTGACAATTAACAAACAAAGTTGAACTAGGTTCCCATTTCCAAACTAACAAGCTAGATTAGTGATGCCAAACAAGTCAATCACAAAATAAAGGCCATTCCAGCAACACACTGATATATTCCCTGTGCAAGAAAAAATTCTGTATCCTCTTGTGGGAAAGTAACAGAAGATTAGTGAGGAGGATTGTAAATATGCTCAACTGACTTGCTGGGGTGTCAAAAAACACATATATCATACTAATTGTTGTTTAGACTTGTGTGTTGGACAAGTAGAACATCTGTGTTTAGATAACACAGGCCTGCGATAGACTTAGAGGTACCCTATCAAACACACTTGAGATTCCTGCCCTGCTCTGGGAAAGGACAGAACATGGTGGCAAACTACTCCTGTGCGAATCCCTAATATAGAGGCAAAACCAGCAGGTTCGGTGATTCTCTAGAAAGGAGCAGGTTCTGCAGGGCCTGCAGCCCCGCTTCTGCCTCTGCCCAGGTGCTGCTTTGGAGATCCCCTCGGTCAGCAAGGTAACAAAAATAAACTGACCCTTTGCATTTCAGCCGCGGTTTTGTGGTTGTTCCTGCACCCTGCCTGTGCCGATTCACACACCTTAATCTTGGTATTAATAACTAAAAATGCTGAAATACTAACACAAATTGTTAGAAAAAAAAGATTTTTAAAACAACATCTACAGGTGAATGGATCAAATCAGTTGCTTCCATAATAAGCAGCCAGTGTGCCCACCTTTTGGAATTACAGCAAAATGTAGGCTGGAAGTGACCTCAGAGGCCTCCAACCCAGCTGCCTCGTCAGAGTGGTCCAGTTAGAGCAGGCTGTGCAAGGTATTACCCAGTCCAGTCCTGAGTACCCCCACTCGCTACCCTGAGGAGTGCAGATTTACTTCAAATGCTGTCTTTGAGAAAAAAAAAAGACGCTTTCTCACAGCTCCTGTTACACACAGGTAAGTTCATGCTGTAGACTGACTAAGTCAGAGACACCACGCTGGATAGCAGTTACTAGCAAGAGAAATAAAACGGGTCTCTATTGACTTTTATTCTTGACGAACCCACAAACAGGAACAAACCAAACTGGTTCTAGCCTGTGCTGCAGTCGGACAACTTTTACTGCTGGTTATGCATGAACCACAACCATCCACCGTTCGCTGTCAAACTCCCAGGTGATTTACCAAGTTTACAGTTTGAAAGATTCTTTATAAACTTAGTAAATCGTACTATGGAATCATAGCACGTATCTTTTAAGCAGAACAAAACCGGGTAGGCTTTGAAATAAAGCGGCATACAGCAAATGTCCAAGCTTTAGTGCAAACAGCTGAAATTTTAACATGCACAAATGCATCCAAATGACTCAAAGCGACCCATACTGCAATACTGGCAGTCAATCACAAAAATCACAACTGAAAGCTTTAAATAAAGTTATGCCTGTAGACTTCTGCAAACTTTGGAGGGGCTTCATCATATTAGGCACTATACAAATACATAGCAAGTTCCTTCAAGAGTTTACAATCCAAGACCATCAAGTGCAGCACATTATCCTTCAATCGACCTCTACAGGTGAGGGTACCTCAGTCGGCCTCACATGTACTGGACAGTAGTGAGGGAGAAAGAGATGCAGGAGAGGGAATAGCAACCATTTCAAGGTTACACAGAAGGTCACGGAGAACATGAGGTCCCAACTTCCTGTCTATTGCATTATAATTTGTCCTTATATTTAGTTTAGCCCAAAGATTCTGCAGGCAAGTATGAGACCTTTCAATCCAAACACATGGCTAATATTTATCATTCACAAGAGCAAAGACATAGTGCAAACCTAATCAGCTCTCCCATACTTAAGTTTCAAAAACACAGTGAGACAGCATGGTCAATTTTCATTCACCATGTTTTCCTCACACTGTTCACAATTTTGACATGCTACTTCAGCTGAGTGTTTTCAGTTTGATTGAGGTCATTCTTTCTGGATCACTTTTTGATTTAAGTCAGGGTCAAAACATTAGCATTAAAATAAATGATAGCATGCTTTATATTAGTTCTGACAGCTGGATATGACAAACAAGCAGTATATAGTGAAGAGGTTTTTTAGAATGTTATTTAGAACATATATGCTTTCTCCCACATCACCTTCCACCATTAGCCTACTTTCTATAGTCATATGAAGTATCCAGGATTGACATTTTAGAAATCGGTAAAAAGCAAAGCGGAAAACTACTTGTCTGAGATTAGACAGAATGACAAAAATGGAACCAGAACTCCAGCATCCCAGTGCATTGTTCTAATGACAATACCTCTCTGCAACTCTTTTGTGATTATTATAGCTACCATTTACACTAACTTTCTTAGTTTCTACGATGTTAGCAGAGAATATGTCGAGCCTTAGAAAAAAAAAGAACATTCCACATTTTCACTGACCTATCTGATATCAGATCTTAGATGCTTAAATAGAATTTTTTTCCCAGATCCAGCACTAAGACGTAACTTCAAAAGTTACGGTTAGGGATTGAACCTAGCCTAAATACCAACTTTGCTGTAATTGCACCAATCTTGTGAGCAGGTATTTTAGTAAAAGAACTACCAAAATAAGTCTCAACAGGCTTTCAGTCAGCCGGCCAAATACAAAGTGATTAAAAATAATTTTTTTAAAAAAATCATTATTATATAAAATGAAGATATATTTTAATATAAATAAGTATAAATGAATATAAATAAAGGAATAAAGACAAAACAGTTCTCAAGTAAAAAAACATGCTGATGTTAGACATCTGTCTTCAAAACATCTTACTGACCATGGCACTTATGGCATTACTATGGCTTCTTTCAACCTGAAACCCAGAAGGCTGTTGTATATTCCTCCAAAAAACAACTAAAAAATAAAAACAGACCCCAAAACAAACACACAAAACCCAAAACAAAAACCACACATGCTCAAATATAAAATAAAAGTTGTTTCAATCCAAGTGGCAATACAGAACGTGATAATTACACTAGGAAAAGATGAGCCCACAAAAAGCCTGAAAATCTTATTTATTAGCAAAAGAAACTTTTAAGTTATTTGTGCACCTCCTAGACGGCAGAAGGCTCTTTGAGACTGAATGCAGAAAATTTTTTCCTGCCATGTCATTCTTTTGCTATGGGTTCACAGATTTCTTAAGTGAAAAAAACAAAAAAAAACCCAAAAGTTTTACAACCTTCTCAGTTGAAGAAGTCTTACTCATTCCTCAGCAATATATGGGCACCCAGCTAGACCAAAAAAAAAAAAAAAGGTCAAACATCAGTGTTTAGTCTGAAACGGATAAGGTTTTTTGGATGGTTCACATGCAGTTTTCTCTACTCTCATATTTGTTCAGATACCAGATATTTTCCACAAGTTCTATTTCTCTAGCACAGAAAGAGTACACAGCAATATCACTGTTTCCCATGAGTTTGATTTACAGCTTGTATACACAAATGATTTCAGTTTTGCTTTTTGCTGTTCGACAAATGGCAAAGCTGCTTGTGTTACATTTTTACCCTCAAACTCTTTAGCTAAGATTGGGAACTAAAAGCAGTCACATCAATCTGGAGTACTCCAGCATCAGTCTTCTTCCTACTCATGACAGCTCCATAAAGAACTGCTTGCTGCTCCTTCTCCATAGAAGCATGAAGCAAGCATTACTCTTGTGTGCATCAGCTCCATCTTTCCCCTTTTCTCCTCCTGTACATGCAAGGTAAGAGGAAAATTGCGTCCTCCACCTTCATGTTTCAGTTTATTTCGTGATATTCTGATCTGTTCTTCTCAC